>BSYO01000005.1:11438693-11978519 GCA_033239525.1 Nepenthes gracilis | reverse complement strand
AGGCTCTTTCTGTGTGAAGATTGCCAAAATTATGGGGTCGATGACTCCACCCCGAGTCTATCATGCTGATCGCTCGAAAGTACTCGATGACGACCTGAATCTCAAGTGTGCCCGAAGGATCCACTAGATGAGGGCCAAGGCTACGGCTCAAATTGACATTCAAGATGCTCGGTTCTCGGGTTCCCTTGCCTAACCGACGGTTGTAGACTCTAAGGCAACAAAGTGGATGAAACATTGCATTCCCTTGAATATTGCCCAACAGCCAAGCTCACCCACTATGGATTCGGGTGTCATGAAGTGGGTTTGATTCAATGTCCTGCCATTATGACATTGGTTAGGTAAAAGCTTTTCAAAGATCCTCTTAGTGCCCTCACCTTGAGCACAGATACTTAGTTTTAGTTTTCTTTGATAACTGTTGTGTCAATTTATCTGATCAAATTAGGGATGAGTTCGCATCATCCTTTCCACTAGATGGGGAAAATCTCATCATCGATGAGGGTGCTCTGTTTGAGGCCCTTAGAGTAACAGTGCTAGCTCATCCTCACATTGATTCCTTACATCCAAACGAGAAGCAAATAATCTTTGATTTTCTAGTTTCCTTATTGAACCTGTTATCAGTTTCTCATCTTGATCACGTTTGTAATTTGGATGAATTAGTGGCGGGATTTCACAACTGCCATCTAATTAATATGGATGGGAGATGTTAGGTGGAGGTGATCAACCAACCTCTCGGGTGCATATGACGGTAATTGAGCCAAGCCAAATCAAAGAGGAAGCGGAAAAAGGCTCTAAGTTCTCTCATGGCTCTCAAGGCAAGAATTAAGATTTTCTTCCATCTCGTCTGTGGTGTTTGGGGTATGGTAGATGCCGTATTCGGGTGGATGTGTTGATGCCTCTCGTTGTTGTGGCTTGCTGCACTGCCTATGGAGGTACCATGCTGTCTCCGGTGGTTCTCAGCTGCTGGTTTTGTAACCTGATTGCTGTGAATAACGATCTCGCTCAAGAGGGGGGGGAGGCTGAAGCCGAAAGTGTTACCGGGGCTGCCCTTATGGTTCTGTGGGCTCGGGATGTCTTACTTGTAGTGTGGTGGGTGCTTCCATTTGAATTGAAATTGTTGCAAATTATATGCCAGCAGTAAGGCTAGAATATTGGATCCTTAGAGTTGTTGGTTGGTTGCCAAACTTAGATTCATGCTAGTATGGATCTGGTCCGGAATGCCGCATGAAGCATTCCGGTCGGGTAGCCTTCTCCAATGGATGTTTTTGGTTAATGCCAATCGGTACAAAGCCCATTTTGTTAGTGGCAATGAAATTTGTCATGGAGTAGTATTAGCTACCCTTGAATCGGGAAATCTTTGGTGTTGGAGGCTGATGCTAATGATGATGGTGGATTAGCCGCTTGAGAAGGTGCTGATTTGCTGGTTGCTGTAAAATGCTCAAGGCCGAGGTCATTGGATTACTAGGAGCAGCTCGGGTCCTCGGGGAGAAAGAACTTCTTACCGCTGTTTATAGCTAATGCTGTTGATGTAGGAGGAGCTGGTTTTTTCTAATTTTGGGTGCAGGTTCGGGAAATGTTGATCCTAGATCTTGGTGGCTAGATGATGCCGAGTTTTGAATCATTTTTTAGGTTTGTTTTTGTTGTGGGGCCATTATGTATTTGGCCGATTTAGATGAAATACACCTAGGTGAGGTTTTTCAATTTTCTTTTAATCGTTCATGATTTTGTTCATGGTGATGCTTGGGGTATGCCGTAGCTCGTTATTCTAAATCTAAGTTGGCAAAACACTTGGAGTTAGAATATCATTTTTTGTAATTTTTATTTCATTTAATTCATTTAACTTACAAAAAAAAAAAGTATGTTCATATAGGGCAGATTACTATGCTGCTATGGCAAAGGAGGCTGATTTTCCTCAACAAAAAGCCAAACTAAAGTGGCTCAAAGAGGGAGATCAGTGCACTAAATTTTTCTTCAAGATTGTTAGTGGGAACAATAACAGGAATACGATTATCTCCCTCCTTGATGAGTCTGGCAACCGTACTAGTGGGTTAGAGGATTTTCATAGATTGATTGTTGACCACTTCAAAAGGGCTCTGGGCTCCGGCCGATCCCATGGTTCGGTGGATGCCAATTAGCTTCGTCCTTTCATACTCCATACAGTCCCGGACTTCCTAATTGGCCCCCTTGCTAGGCCAGTTAGGTTAGAGAGGAGGAAATCCACAAAGCGCTTTTCTCCATTGGTGATAACACCAATGGACCGCTGATGTGGTTGACATGTAGCTGTGGTTCTGAGCTGCTGATCGAGCCAAGTATATGGGACTGGTTTACTGGGAATGAAAGCGGGTTCCTGTTACAGTGATGATGACGGTTTGGCCTTCAACCACGATGGTTCCTGGTGCCGAGATGCAGATGGGGCCGTGGTAACATCATATGTAGACGGCCGAGAACCGCGGCTCTACATCGGGTCGTGGTGTATGCTTCTTGCATGGTGCCAAGTTCGATGCGCTCTTGTCAAGATCTTGGTAGAATGCCAAGATTTTTGCTTGGGAGGAATTGGGTTCGACTAGGGTCGCTTTGATCGAAGTGGTATACATGGTACTATGTATGTATCTTCGATTGTATTTCAACTTTTCTTGACTTGGCTCATGGCCTCAGTTTATGACATGTTTCATGAGGCTTGGGGTACTCCTCATTGTCTTTCTTCTAATTTCAAGTCGGAAGAACACTTGGAGTCAGCACAAAGTTTTCTAACTCTCTTTTAAATTTATTGCACTTACCAAAAAAAGTGATGACAGAGCTCCCATCCTGATGGTTTTACCTCAAAGTTTTTTAAGGACTCATGGGAGATTACCAGTCATTCTGTTTATGAAGCCATTCATGATTTCTTTAATCATGGAAAGCTCCTTAAACAATTAAATACCACTTTGATTGGTCTTATTCCAAAGGTCCAATCCCCGCGTATGGTTTCTGATTACCGTCCGATATCTTGCTGTAATGTCATTTATAAAGTGATCTCAAAAATTATTGCAAACAGGATCAAAGAAACCCTTCCCTACCTTGTTGACAACTGCCAAACGGCCTTTGTGGCGGGGCGTCAAATTAGTGATAATATACTTTTAGCTCGGGAGCTCCTTCATAAGTATCATCTTAGTCATGATCCGCCCGATATACTATGAAGATTGACCTTATGAAAGCGTACGACTCCGTCCATAGGGATTTCATCATTAATATGCTGACCCTCATGAATTTTCCCCTCAAATGGTCAATTGGATTAGCCAGTGTATAACTACACCTTCGTACTCCCTCAATATCAATGGGAAAGCGGTCGGTTTCTTCACAGGAGGTAAAGGCCTCCACCAAGGTGATCCTATCTCCCCATATTTATTTGTCCTTGTTATGGAGGTCCTAAATGGCATTGTTGAGCTCAAGGCTAGGCGGGGTAATAATTTTAAATTTTACTAGAAATGTGTAGAGACTCAAATTGTCGTGCTTGCCTTTGCTGATGACCTCCTTCTCTTCTCCCATGCTGATACCCACTCCACTCAAATCCTTAAGGACTGTCTTGAAGAATTCCATTTTATATCGGGCCTCTCTGCAAACACGAATAATAGTGAAATATTCATTTGTTCGAAAGACACATCCCTTCACCAGGACATTGCTGGTATCATGGGGTTTAAAGAGGGCAAACTTCCCATTAGGTACTTGGGGGTCCCTCTGATCACTACTAAACTCTCAGTATCTGATTGCAAAGCACTCACCGACAGAATTACCAATAGGATCACATCCTGAAAAAATAGGTGGCTCTCGTTTAGTGGGCGGTTGCAACTCGTGACCTCCATTCTCTCGTCCATCCACCTTTATTGGGCCTCTATTTTTATTCTGCCCAAGTCCACTCTTAAAGCAATTGATAGCCTTTTACGCAATTTTCTTTAGAATGGCTCATCTAATGGTAGAGCAAATGCAAAAGTAGCTTGGGATGATATATGCTACCCTAAGACTGAAGGCGGTTTGGGCATTAAGAACCTGATGGCTCAGAATAAAGCTCTTATTTGTAAGCTTCTTTGGCGTCTCATTTCTAAAGACCTTAACTCGGTCTGGTCTTCTTGGATCTACAAAAATAGAATCAAATACCGTTGCATTTGGACTCTTAAAGTCCCGGATTCCACCCCTAGTGTTGGCGAAAGATTATGAAACTTCGCCCCTTTATGTGCTCCCACTCTATTAAGGCGATTGGGGATGGTTCAAATACTTTCCTCTGGCACAATAACTGGCACCCTCTGGGCCCCCTGAGTGGGTTAGCTCTGATAGCACTCGCTTGGTCTCGGGCTTGTCATGGGATGTTAAGGTTTCTCTATTATTAGAAATAGCCGCTGGGTCTGGCCTAACCCTTACGATATGGAGGTCTCCCATCTTGTGGAGCACATGCCTCCTTACCCCCCCCCCGCATCAATCAAAAAGACTCACTGAGTTGGGTTGGGAATGCTCATGGAAATTTCTCGACTAGATCCGTACACCCTCATCCATCTTCCCAAACCAAAGGTTAGATGGGCTCCTTTCGTGTGGAGCCCATCCCATATCCCTGCCCATGCGTTTACACTTTGACTGGCTATTAAGGCAGACTCAATACCCTTGACCACCTCCATGATGTCCCAAACCTATCCCCTAGAAGCACTTTTGCAACACGGGTGATGAAGACCACGGGCATCTTTTCTTCTCCTACCCCTTTTCTAGATCCTTATAGATTAAAATCTAAAAACATGCAGGTATTCATTGACCCCACTCCGAGTGGTACCAAAATATCACTTGGGCTGCAACAATCTGGAAAGGGAAAAGCTTATTGGCCCTCTCTAAATGCCTTTCTCTGGTGGCCACGGTCTACTACATTTGGAAGGAACGCAATAATCGTATCTTTCAAAAGTCCCCCCAAGAAATCTGTCAAATCTTTCCTATGATTATCAATGTCGTGCGGCTTAAATTGAAGACCGTCACGGATACTGACAAATGTGCTACTAGCCCGATTTGGATTCGTTAGAGCTTATATAAAATAAAATAAAATAAAATAAAAGTGGGCTGGCTCTTCTGTGGGTTTGGATTTTGGTTAATCTTTAATGCCCTTGGTCAGCCGGTGTGGTCTATCCCCTCTATCTTTTTGGGTAGCGATGTTTTAGCGCTTCCACTTGTATAGGCAGTGGGGTCTTATTTGCATCCTTGGTTTTGTCCGCATTGTTGGACTGGATATTCTTATAAAAAAAAAGTGTTGAATTGGCTGGTCTCGTACAGCTAGCTCTGCTAGTTTTATGCTGTCCTCTCTTTGATCTCTTCATTTTTTCACCCCAAAAATAAAAAAAAAATTAAAAAAGATCGTTCCCCTTCCACCCCAAAAAAAAAAAAGATCTCATTGCCTCCAGGCTGCTCAAATTCGTGTGCCTTTGTCTTCAATACATTGAGCTTGGATGTGGTTTGTCTTGAGGCTGGGTTTTTCTATTTTGAGTGTGTTTGGCGTTTGGGTTTGATGATGATGGATCTTCGGTATGCTGCTGCTGCTTTGTAGTGGATTACCTGAGGGTGTACGTTCCTGCTGAGTAGACCAGGTACTTGGAGATGCCATTTGCGGTCATGGTTGGAGAGAGTTGTCTTTTGCTGTTGTGGTGCCTTTGTCCGTGGCTGCTGAAGTGTAAATGGTTTCGATACGGGGGACTGCTAAGTGTTTGGCCCTGTTACTTTGCCTCTGCTGTTTATGCCTAATGTTGCTCGGCCCCTGTGGGAGTTTGCCCTCAAAAATGTTGTTGCTGCTGATGGTTTGCCCGGAAAAGGTTTGGTTGAGTTTTTTCTGATGCCGTTGAAGTTAGGGCAGCTAATTTAGTTGATTGGGCCTTGTTGCATTGTCTCTGTTGTTTCTGTCGTACGTTTCTTGGCCCCAGTGGGGGTTTGCCCTGGAGAAATGTTGTTGCTGCTCTGGGTTTGCCAGGTAGTGGTTTGGGTGTGACGACCCGAGCTCGGATCCCCGAACCCGACCCGAACCGTCACTGTGAAAATCTCAGATCAACTCAACATCATTAATTACACGTCATCAAACAAATTTAATTAGCTCAACAATATCATTTAAGACACAATCCATAGTCATCATAAATGCATCATCACATAAATATCCATAATAATGACAAATAACTACAACGCATGACCTCAATGTCAAAAATATCAATCCTCATAGAGAAATCTAATAAAAGTTAAACAGTAACTAAACTACCAAGATCTTAAGTCTCTACCCGGAAAGCCTCAATCTCTGAGATCACCTCCGCCTGGAGTCTACTCACACGATCTCTTTTATCATAGTGTCAACCTGTCTACTCTAGAGCCAAGAAAATACAATGGTGAGCCAAAGCCCAGGAAGTGATAATAATCAAAAATAGTATATAATAATAACAATCTCGGATATTAAACTATTAAGATCTCAATATAAATCTAACCATCTACTATATCCGAGTAAATTACAACACGTCGTAAACACGAATCTAGGCAAAATAGATCCCACAAGACCCGCACATCCAAAAACAGCAAGAGTGCTAATAAACTACAGTAATCCCCTGGAATCTGATATCAACGATGATTGGAGATTTTTCCGGTCCATATGTCAGCGTGAACGACCTAAACATCAATATTGATGAACAACATAGATTCCACCAATATCCGAATAATGTAAAATCCGATCGATGGATTCTACAAAATATAACTCGTGGATTCAACCGAATCCTAAACTCACGAGATATCAACAATGATGAAACATCACAATGAATTTCCTTGGACCCTATTCTACCATAGTGACCCAAAGGCCGCGTATTTATGCCCCCAACTGTTGGGTAAGTGCAACGAGGTTATCCATGGTATCCCCACTACCCCTACAATCCTCTCCGAGGCTATACCCGTAACATGCCCATACCATCTCCGATACCCCTCGCCAAATAATATCCCTGATATCATCTCCTACGATGGTCACGTGGCTATAAGCATCCATCCGCGATAAACAACCTCATTATCACCATGATACGGAAATCAGTATCGGATAAGTGTAGACCACGCTAAGGTTTTTTTTTTTTTTTGGTAAGTAAGTATTTTGGATTAAAGGGAGAAAAAATTACAGAAACTATGTTTTATCTCCAAGTGATTTGACTTGAAGGGAGGGCTAATCTACAGAAACTGGGCTTCAGTTGTGGAAAAGCGGGCTAATGGAGGTAAGCCTACGATAAAATTCTTTCCCTCCTCCCCGACTAATCTACCTTGTCCCTCCAAGTCCAACAGAGTGTGGATTTGGGGGTTCTACTCGTGATACTTTGCATGGTAATCCTTTGCACTTCAATGCTTAACAACATTACTAGGAAAATTTGGAACGGCCTCGAGCTACAACATATGTCAAACGAGTCGGGTTTCTTTTCTTTCGCTTCTCCTCAAAGCAATGCAAAAAATTGCCTTCATAGTGGCCCGTGGTCTATTGGGTTGGCCATACTATTTTCCTTAAGGAGTGGAAGTCGGGAATGGTCTTATCCCGTGATGAGCATAAATCATTTCCGACCGGATTACTAACCGGGATCCCGTTGAATATTGACCCTCCGGGTTTATGCTGATCGCTACAAAACCTATTCGAGCCGACCTTGTCAATAAAAATTAGAGCGGTTGGGTTTTGCCCTGTATGTGTTTAAACGGGGCCAAGCCCCCGACCGAATTGGTGATGATTCACTAATGGTTGCGAGACCATTCGGATGACCATCTTAGGGAAATTAAGTTTGCCTACTTAGATAAGCATAAGGAGACTCCGTGAAGATTGGGAAAAGGGCCCCTTTGCAAAAGCCCGGGTCCCTAAGAAGGTGGTCCACGCTAAAGCCCATTCTAAAGTTTCTCCAAGAAAGACTAACACCTAGGAATTTCAAATCGATGGAGGCCCTTTTCTAATTCATTATTCTTCTCCGAGAGCCCCTCCGTGAAGACCCTTTGCGAGTGATGGCTACATCCCACCGAATAATCGGTTTGAGGCTTTATATCACTTCAGTGTTCCTGACCTTTCCATCTCCCCCCCGAACACCAACCTTATCCATCTTTTGGGCAAGGAGGAAATACAAGGGGATTGTAACTCATTCTAGGTCATCCTGGGTCCTTGTTCGACCACGTGATGGATTTAAATGCTCCTCTCTTCAGACTCAAATCCCAATCATGCTTAATAATGGCCATGCCGTGGATTCACCATTCCTCTTTCGAGAGCCCTCTAGACCCATTGAGTCCGGGCCATGAGTCGGATGGACTTTCCATGAGCCTTGAAAATGTGCCTTCGAGACAACAAAGAAGTCGCGAAAAGCCTGCTAAAAAGAAAAAACCCCTTCTTGCTTCGCTTCTAATGATTAACATTGCATGCTGGAATGTGAGAGGTCTTAATGGGATTGAAAGCCCATGAGGTTCAAATCTCATTAGGACCTACGCTGTTCCATTATCGGCAAACTAAAGTTGAGAGAATAACGCGCTCTATTTCGTATAGGATTAATCCCCAATGGATGTGGTCCATGAACTACTCCACCTCCTCCGTTGGAGGATCCGGGTAGGTCACCCATATGGTGGATGTTAGAGTCATAAGGATGACCAGTTATCCATACCAGGTGTCTTTCCTTGGAGATAACACTCATTGCCTCTTGTCCTTTGTGTATGGTGCAAACTTGGAGGGTCCTAGAAAACTCCTATGGCAAAGCCTTAGGATGCATGTGGGCCTAGCGAGTGATATTCCTTGGGCTGTCCTGGGACTTTAATGTTATTCGTTCGGCACCGAGGCCCGGGAGGATCCTCTGCAACTCAGATGTGCCAATGACATTAATGAATGCTTTAGAGACCCCCCTTTGAAGACGTCACCACGGCGCGCAACAACGATGGTCGCGATCCCACTTCTCGTATCTTCCGGAAGTTAGATAGAGTTGTCACCTTGGTTTGATCAACTCAGAGATCCCACCAACATATTATCCCATCACTCCTCATGCATTCTTCTCCCATTGGTCACGGCCCAAACCATGGAATGTTTCGCTTTAATAATTTTCTCACTAAGTCCCCCAACACCTTGGTCAGTCACACGCACCCCTATGTTTCAGCCAAAATCATACCAAAAAGGTAAAGAGTGCGCTTAAAAATCTTAACGCCAAAATCACACCGTGCTCAGAAATGCCGGACGAGGTCCAATCCAACCACCCTCTCACAAGGAACAAATGGAACGCAAAAGGTCACATATTCACAACTAAGGAGGCTGAATTCCTTCAAAAAGCCAAGATTAAATGGATAAAAGAAGGTGACCAATGCACAAAATTTTTCAAGATCAAACAACAACCTAATAGAATCATTTCTCACCCTTCTAATGGTACGGAGCTTAATAATTTAATTGAAACTCATTTCAAAAAGCTCGGGACTCGGCCGATCCCATGGGACGGCGGAGGCAAATCGCCACGTCCCTACATCCTAAATATCGTTTCGACTCACTAACCGGATCCCTTGTTAAGGCGGTTAGTGAGGAGGAAATCGCTAGCTTCTCCATTGGTGATGACAAAGCTCCCGGTCCCGACGGCTTTTACATCAAAATTCTTTAAGGACTCTTGGGAGATTACGGCATACTGCTTCTCAAGCAATCCGTGATTTCTTTACCATGGAAAGCTCCTCAAACGCTTAAACTCCACTTTGATCAGCCTTATTCCCAAGGATCAATCCTCACGATTTCATCAGCTTTCTTGTTGCAATGTTATTTACAAAGTGATATCTAAGATCCTTGCCCCAAGGCCACTCTTCCATTCCCGGTTGATAAATGTCAAACCGCCTTTGTGGAGGGGAGGCGGATAAGTGACAATATCCTTTTAGCTCAAGAACTCCTCGCATAAGTATCATCTTGACCGATGTACTATGAAGGTTGATCTTATGAAAGCTGACTCGTCTATTGGGACTTTATTATCAATATCCTACCTTCAGGAAATTTTCCCACAAATGGTCAATTGGATTAGCCAATGCATCACTACTCCGATGTTTTCTCAACATCAACGGGGAAGTTGTTGGCTTCTTCAAAGGTGGTACGCCAAGGTGATCCGCTTTCCCTATTTATTTGTCCTTGTGATGGAGGTTTTAAACGGCATTATTGAGGTCAAGGCAAGGGGGATACAAACTTTAAATTTCACTGAAATGCGCCAATCACAGATTGTTATGGCTTTTCACGATGACCTCCTTTTCTCCAAGGTCACTCCAAATCAATCCGATTCTCAAAGATTGCCTTGAGGAATTTCATGTTACCTCCGGGTCTATCTCGCTAACCCAAGAAGAGTGAAATCTTTATCTGTTCTAAGGACGCTTTCTCCCACAGAAATAGCTTATCATGGGTTTCAAAGTGGCAAACTCTATAAGATATCTCGAGTCCCATGATCACCTCTAGGCTCTCTCTGTCTCTCGAAAAATCTCTCATCGCACTAGGAGGGTCACTTCAAAATGTAGATGGCTTTCCTTTGGTGGGCGCTGCAACTCATTGCCTCCATCCTTTCTTCTATACACCTCTACTGGCCTCTCTTTTATCTTGCCCAAAACCATCCTTAAAACAATCGATGGCATTTTGCGCTTTCCTCCGGAATGGTTCTTCTCAAGGCACAAGTGCTAAAGTAGCATGGCATGACATTTGCTTCTCCAAGTTAACAATCATCTTGATCAAAATAAGGCTCATTGTAAGCTTTTTGGCGCCTCTTAACCAAAGACCCAAACTCGATTTAGGAACAGAATCAAAGACCGATTTTGGATATGCATTCGAAGATTATGAAACCGAGGCCTTTCATGCGCCTACTAAGAATTGGGATGGTCACCTTCCTCTGGCATGACAACTTCTCGAGGAGGTTAGCACCGACACTTCGGCTTGTTTCGGGGCTGCACTGGGATGTTAAGGTGGATGCGATCATCAGAACAATGGCTGGTCTTGGCCTAACCCTTTGATACCGAGATATCCCACCTTGCTATGAACATGCCGAAAATCCTCTATGTAGCAATCAAAAAGACTCATTAAGGTGGTCTCGGGAATGCCACGGCAAATTCACGGTTAAGTCCGCATACCATCTCATCCATTCTCCCAAACCTAAGGTTAGTTGGGCCCTTTTGGTGTGGGGTCCAGCCCACATACCCGCCCCACGCCACCCTCTCGGCTTGCCATTAAGGGTAAATCAATACCATCATTGACCGCCTCCACTATATCCCAAACTTGTCTCCCTCAGTTGCTCACTCTGAACATTGGAGATGAAGATCTCGGTCATCTGCTCTTCTCTTGCAATTCTCCAGTGCATTATGGGACATGGTTCGTAGACACTCCGATATTCTCTCGCCCTATTCCGATTGGTTCCAAAACATATCTTGGGCTGCTTCTCTGAAAGGAAAAATCTTCAAAGGTCTCTAAACGCTTATCTCTGCCGCCACGGTTTATTTTATATGGAGGGAACGTAATAATCGTATATTCCAAAAATCACCCCTGTGATATTTCCCATATCTTCTCTCGTCAATGAAGATTGAAATTAATAACCAACTTGGTGCACGCATAAGGAGTCTCTGCATCGCTCCGGTGCGATGGGGTATATAAAAAAATCATAATTGGGTTTTGTTATCATCTCGCTGTTGCTTCCCTTGGCCTCTCGTGCCCTTCGACGCTTTTTTTTGCCTCCCTTTAGCGTTGTGTATGCAACATTTGACGATTGGTCGGTTGGCCTTTTGTTTCGGCTCCTGCCTCTTACCAAAAAAAAAAAAAAAAATTAAATTTATTGTGTGGGGTGTGTTGGCCTAGGGTGGGCTGGGGGTCCTGCTTTCGAGGGGTGTTTTTGTGTTTTGTTTTTTTGATGTCTGTGTTCTTGCTGTGGTGGGTATGTGAATGCCTTTGGATTTTGATAGGCTCAGATTGGGCTTTGTTTTTGCCTCACAAAAAAAAAAAAAAAAAAAAAAGGGGGCTTTTTTCTTTGGATGCTGCCTTCCCTATTGTGAACATACATTTGGGCACTTTGGATGGGTTGTTTTGGGCTGGTATGGGCCAGAGATGGTCTTATGTGTAAATGTCATGATGTATCTCATAATACATTTTTAGTGTCATGCTGGTGCCTCTGATGCATCTCGTCATGAGGGGGTCGCACAAATGTTCCCTTTGTCAAGTTACCTCGGATTTATGCGGGCTCGGGTTTAGTAGATTGTGCCTCCTCTTGTTGTTCCCCATGCTTTGTTTGAGATTGGTTGCTGTTGATTTAGGTTCTCCTTTGTCCTTGTCAATGGCAGTTGGGCTGCCACTGATTGAATGAATGAGGTCTCCCTGTCTTAACATCTGCTTTCCTTCTGCTATTGATGAGGGTCGACTCTCTTGCTGGTGCTGTGAACGATGTGGAGTTGTGATGCTGAAGTTCTGCCTCCGATGAGCCGATATGGTGTAATGATGGTGTTTTGCTATGCTGGTTTTGAATGCCATGTTGTCTTTGGTCCGCAAAAGGTTTCTTAGTGCTTTGAAGTACAATGTTCTCTCGTTCACTGGATTGCTTGTTTGATGCTCGACTAATCCTGTCCCCGAAATCCATGATTTTTGTATGGTTGCTTATTTTGCATTGATGCACCTCTCTATCTCTCCTTCCGCTTGAGTCTCGCACTTGTGACAAGGCTCCTTTGTTCTCGGTTGGAAATTGTTTGGTTGCTCATGATCTGCTTGGTTTGGTGAAAAGATGTGGATGCAGCTGATTGAAACCAAGTCTTGCTGTGTTCCCCGTTAGCAGTGACCAGCCTAAGAACGGTGGATCTTCGATTTCTCTGTTTTTTTCTTGATGCTGAATCTTGACTTTAGCTGATGTTTCCTTGATGTGTTCTTGAGTGGGCATGTGAACGGGCGGGCTGGTCTTGCTGTTGATGATTTTCTAGTAGCCTAAAGGAATTGCTTGAATTTTTATGGCATTTCCTTTACTAAAAGATGCTGAATGGATGGATACCTCCGATTTTCTTTTGCCGCTAATTTGGTTTGTCAAGCAAGTACTTATGGTGAATGGAGCCGATTGCAGGTCATATCCTACATTTCTTTTGATGCTGATCTATAGCTCCCGATGTGGATGGTGCTGTGTAGCCGGGCTGCTTTGTGGACGATCTTTTTGCTCTGATGATGCCGCTATGTGGACTATGTTCTTGGTTATGGTAGGAGTGGGTTGGGTTTTGCCGCACCGATGTTTGTGTAGATTTTGTTGCGGATTCTACGTTGAAGTTATGGTTTGGTTCACTATTGTGCTCTTGAGTGGGCATGTGAAGGGCGGGCACCTTATGGGTTTTGTTTTTTTACTAGCTTTGAAATTAGTGGCACTTCCTTGGCTGATCGATGCTGATTTGATGGAAACTTCTTGATTGTGCAGCTGATATCTGGCTGTGCTATGCGCTCCTTGCTTTGGGTGTTTTGGGTAGTTTGATGTAGTAAGTTACTACAAGGTGATCGGATGGTGTTCCGTCTCCTGAGTAACCTTATTGCTTTGATTTTGTATAATGACAAAGTTATTTTTTCTATGTTAGAATGTTCCACTTAGGTTTTTTGGTGGACCTCTACCAAATTGCTCGGGTATGCCCTAGATTTAGGTTATAACTTCAAAACTTGGAGTTATAACATAATTTTAAATCTTCTCCCATTAATCCAAAATACACACTTACTTAAAAAAAAAAAAAAAAAAAAGAGGATAAAACATAAACGCTAGGGCATTCCCGAGCAAGTATTACAAATGTTATCTAAGAACCTTATGAGGACATCAAATTATACCCACAATTAAAACAAAGTTGACAAACCCAACCTAACAAATTTCGGATCAAGCCAAAAACATCAGAAATATTCACCGATAAATGCAAATATGACGAAGTTCGCAACCAGCATCTACATATACCATCAGTCTAAAAATCAAGCAGCACATCCAACGCCTCAAGGTCTTCAACGCAACCGCAGCAGCACTAACTGCATTCAAAACCATCAAACAAGAGCAAACTAGACAGCTCCAGTTTCAATCACAAATACCCACTTTGACGCACGGGCAGTTATTTTTTAAGTTTAGCACCGCACCACCACCAAGAATCCGACTAAAAGCAACAAGGAGGAAGCGCCAAGTAAATCCTCCAAATGGAACAGCCAGCTTGGAACGCCCGCATAACCCATTCCATTAAGACCAGAACCGCCACCATTCTCCAAAGCCTTTCCAACCAAAGAATCACTGCAATAACCCGACAGCAGACGTAAAACTACCACAATCCTACCAGCCCAAAAGAAATATAGCACATTAACATTGTTCTCATTTCCGCCTCAACATGCTTCAAGAACACACCGCCACAGACAACAAGATCAAACAGACAACACACCTCCAATCAGCAACCGCAGAAGCTCCAAGCTCTGTGGTAGGATCATCAATGAAGAACATTCCAGAGTGTAAAGCAGCAAAAATAGAGCTTTCAGGCCAGGACCGCATTAAGCCACAGACTTCCACTCCATCAAGCAACACCCGGCAACAATCAAAGGATAGCTCCACAGCCCAATCAAGCCTAGAGTCAGATGCCCATCATGGGCTCAGTGAACATCAAATAAATAAGTATCGATGCATCCAACCGCAAAACAGGATTTCCCAACACCAAAATCTTCAAGACTGCACAAAAGTTCCGGTAGCATCCCACAACAATGTGGATGAACCTAGATCAAGACCGTCCTGTCATCAATGGCACCATGGAATCCACAGCATTCACCATTCTACATCTCACAAAGACACCGCAAACCGGAAGAGCAACATAATTACAGATACCGTGGAGCGGGGGTAAACCAAGTTTCGGGCAGCAAAATGGCCAAGACAAGATTTCTAGCCTGCACCAAAGACTACCATCTCCGCATCAACCAGCCTCAAGCTACGGACATCATGTAATCATGAGAGGGCAATCAGGCCAGCACCTTCATTTCCTACTATGTGATCAAACAAAGCATCCGTATCCACCCCGCATAATAGCCTATCAGCCATGTTCAAGGCCCTCATCCCATACTCCCAAGACACTGGCTTCCCAAAGATTCCATGAAAGAGTCACTAATACGTAACTGTGGCAGGTTGTGCTTCACCAAAGAAAGTTTCAAGAAAACAAGAGACAAGCAATTCAGAACAAACGGAGCACATGTAAAGAATCCACATCATCAGTAAACAGCATGAAACTTAACCCAACATAATCTCAACACACGAGAACCCATTACCTCGAAGCCAACAAGCAGCAAGACATGCCCAACTCACCCGCTTGGCCCATACCGCATCAAAATGCAAACAAACCTAACTCAGAATCATATCCTACCAACAAAGACTCGGCCACAACCTTTTTTGAACAGCTGAAGCAGAAGGCCCGCACAGCCAACCAAAGAAACCCAACATTGAATAGGTATGAGATCATCAACCATGAATCTCAAAGCCTTCCTCCATTGACTTCTAGCAAGATTTCACCCCAAAATTTCAGAGTTCCATCTCGAGAACCAAACATAAAGGCAAGATTAGAAACAACTACAAATGATTCAGTGATTTAGAGAGCTTCAACAGTGGCAGAGCCAACAGCACCCAAAGAGAGAGCTACCGATCCAATCACAGCAGATACATGATGCATGATCAAGCAACAACCGCCAGCAACCAAAAACAACTATCCCCAAGCTAACACCCCGTAGCAAGATCCAGGTAACCAGAATTAGCAGCCAAGGCACGAGCATGGTACCAACCCAGCATCAACCACTGCGGACTTGCTTGCAGACCTGCACCCTCGCCAGTTTCCCAAAAGACAGGCGGGTGGTCTAGTGGTCAATCGAAGGAGCAAGAACCAAGGCAACGTCAACTTGGTACCCGAGAAACAACTCCTCAAAATCAATAATCCGAGAACCCTGACATCTCAAACCAATACATCGGAAAATAGCACCCAGGTCCTCACTACTTGGATCTGACTACATCCCACACCGCACCACCAAAGGAAGGCTGACCCACTATACCGCAAGACCCCAACCCCAAGAATAAGAAACAAACCAAACAACGCCATACCAAGTGACAGAGCACATCACCACCACAGCTTTTTTTTTTTTTTTTTTTTTTTGGGAGGGGGAACGAGCTTAGGGAGGAGGGGAAACAAAAGAAACACAAAACCCGGGGGCTGAATAGCAGCCCCGGGAAGAAAATAACACCGGCAAGCGAGGATCAACCAAAGCAAACCCACCCCGCGACCAAGAACAAAAAGGGGGAAGCTAAGGGATCAACCACCCACGCTAAGGTGTCGTAGCCTTCCATTCGACTAGATACCTTAGGGTTTTCATACGCTTTCCTCAACCTTGACCGTAGAAAACCAACAATTCAAATACTACACAATCAAATATAATACAAAGAAAGTTTTACAACATCAATAATAGGAACGTCGTTCGGTACTGACACGGACCGTACTCACGCAATCAAATACAACACAAAGGAACGTATCTCCGAACATCCAAAGGGAATACAAGGATCGAGATATGATCAGCTCAATTACTTCACTATTTTTCTATTTTATTCTAGAGCGACGCCTACGACTAAGGCGAACAATATTTTTATTTCAATTTCCATCCCCAATTAATTTAACAAAGCTCCGACAATTAATCGGCAATATTTATTTCTTCATACAATCAGCATAATTTCGAACACGGGCCAATACACCTTTATAAATACAACATACACAAACTTTAAATATTCTCTATGATCTTTACCATACACACATGTATAACCACACATTAACATACATATATATATCCAAGTACATTCCCACATACATATATATATATATATATACATACATATTTCTCCATATATATATATATACATACACATATCGCACATATATACCTATGTTTAACATCCCCCAATTCCAGCCCAACACTTGGCCCACTAAACACACACACACAACTCAGGCCCAACACTCACACACTAAAACACACACACACACACAATACACACTCAGGCCCAGCCCAACATACACCAACACACCCTGGGCCCAACCCAACACACACACAAAATCAACACACACACAACTATCCAGGCCCAGCCCAACACACACCAAACACAATCAACACACGCACACGCAATGCACGACCAGGCCCAGCCCACGGCCCACACACAAGACGCCAACCCATAACGCACACACAGCCATCATGCAGCTGTTTCGCCGCACACACGCACACACACAGCTCACGCACACCTGTGACACACACACACCGTCCCACACTCAAGACTTCACGGCCACACATACATGTATGTATACCGTAGAAATACGAATGACATACCCTCTTCGAGGCCTATCACGTGCCAAGCCATACCTAATATACGAATAGACACGAGGCTCGTTCCTGCCTCAACAGATTTCCACCAAATGAATGAAAATCCCAATCTTTCTTTTCACATTCAACAAATAAGATTTGGGAATTGTTAACTCATAAATTTTGGCTCTCAATTTCTACTTGAAGCCCATGAACATTTTTCGAAACCTGCATCCCGGGGACTCTATTTTCCCAATGTTCACTTTTCCCGCAGATTTCACATCATCTCCACAATATACCCAAATTCAATTAACAATCACTGAAGATTGAGGAAGTGAAGGATCGAATTTATACGCAAGAAGAGAAACGACAATAAGAAGAGATCACTTGCGATTCGAATAGAATTGACGTGAGGTTCACTTGCCTCGTTGAATGCAGGCGGTTAGGTCTGCTTGGGATTAACAGCGACGAGGATTTGTGGCAATGATGGCAACTTTAACGCCTTCAACCGCAGTTAGCACCATGCGATGGCTAACCGCCTGCAGTGTCCCGGCAATGGCGACGGGGTGACTTTGCTCGCTTCGGCTCAGATCTTGGTGGCTTCGTACGATTGCTTTCGTCGGCGGCAACTCTTGTTCCGGCACAGGTCAATGGCGGATGGTGATGGCGACGACGAGAACAGAGGCGACGATCGCACGACTAGGGTTTCACGGCGGCGGCCCCTTCTTCCCACACAATGTCCTCCTCAAATAACGAATGGGTCCGATTAGGGTTGTGCTCGGTTTCCCATTTTAGGGCGCTTTGATCCACGTCCATGATTTCGCCGCCTTCCTCTTCCTCCTCCCTTTCCCTCCTTCTCTTCTTCCCTTTTCCCTCTTCTTTTCCTTCCTTCCTTCTTTCTTTCTTTTTCTTTCTTCTTTTCTTTCCCCTTTTTCTTCGGCCGATTCCTTCCTTCTTCTCCCATTTTATTTATTTATTTATTTATTATTATTATTATTACACATATTATTATTATTATTATTATTATTATTACTACTACTACTACACATATTATTATTATTATTATTATTATTATTATTATTACTACTACTACCCACATTATTATTATTATTATTATTATTATTATTATTATTATTATTATTATTATTATTATTATTATTATATTTAAAAATATATATTTTTTATTTATTAATTATTTAATTTTTATTATTACATTTATTATCATTATATCCACAATTATTTTATAATAATTATCATGATTATGATTTATTTCTAATCATTATTAATATTTATTAGTATATATTTTACTCCCCTTTATTATTATTTTTTATTTATTATTAATTATTTTAAACCCATTATTATTTATAATATTTACTAATATCAATATTTTAAATTATTTATTTCTATATTAATTCTATATAATTTGAGTTAAACCATTAGGGTGTTACATTGGGTGTGTTTTTCTGATGCCGTTGAAGTTGGGGCAGCTGGGTTTCTAATTTGATCCTCTGGCCTGGCGCATGATGCATCTCATTGATGCTTCAGTTGTAGCTCTTACTGAGCATGGGGGACATGATCTGTTTACCTTATGTGATGTTGATTGCAGAATGTAATGATGGCTTGATTTATGCTAGTGCTATGGGTTGGATAAGATTAATAAAATGTACTGGATCAAAATGAGATTTGGGTTGGCAAATCTAGTGTGTCTTTGCTGTGAAGCAGTAGCAATTGGATGGGCTCCGGTTTAGAGCCTTCCTCTCGTTTCTATGCTACAGCTCCTCCTAGAATTTACAGGGTGTAGAGGATGCTGATTGAAGATTGTTACTATCGGTCAATTTTCTGCACTGCTATCTAAGGTGTGGGTCTGGAGCCAATGCTTGCAACGTGGACTTGCTTGCTGCATTGTTTTGAGGTACTGTAAAAAGTCAAAGTTTGCCTTACCGTTGGCTGGCCAAAGTGCTGACCCTGGTTGTCTTCTGGCCTGCCGACCCTACTGGCCAATTGGTGCAAAAAAGGCTAGTGGCCAGTGCGTGGTGTTGTTTTGCTGAGGTATGCATCGGTTGAACTGCATTTGCCCAAGGTCTAGTTTGCGTGAGGGAGTTTTGTGTGTTGCATATGTCTGTGTTGGATCTACAGTGTCTTCTGGTTGGATGCCTGTGAACCTGCCTCGGCTGAAAATCTGCGATGCTCAAAGCTGCCAGTTGAGTTGTGGATTCTGCTCCTTGGTTTGCATTGAGGAATTGTTTGTTGCACTGGTCCAAGCTTTTCCGAGATGCGCTGGATGCGGTACTTGAGTAAGAAAAGTGGATGCTGAGGTAACACAAGATTTGGATGGGCTGGTTTGTCATTCCTTTACTGTTTTTGTGCTCTCGGCGTGGCCCCCCATTGCTGAGGGTTTGGAATGATGGCTCCGTGGTCGTTTTTCTCTTTTCCATAAATCTTGTTATGTTCCCTTGTTTTTGGAGGGATCTTCTTTAGATTGGTCATTGGCGTTGACGATTGAAATTCGGATTACTCTGTTTTTTCGTTACATTATACTGGTGTTGTGTCTTGTTTCACGTTGCTCGGGGTATGCCCTAGCGTCTTTGTTCTAAATCCAAGTCGGAAAAACACTTGGAGATAGAACATTGGTTTGTGCATCTTCCTTTTTATTTATAAAATTAATTACTTACCAAAAAAAATCAGGCGGGGAAAATGGTGGCCGAGTCACCACTGAATGCTGGGGGGTAGTATGTCAGCTCTAAAACCTGACCAGTGCAATCCTTCTGGATGACACCGGCCTAAGAAAGGGGGGCAGCAGCTTCTCCCTCAGAACTATTGCAAAGCTCCTTTGATTTCGAAAGAGCCAAGAATGATGCATCAGGGGCTGGACAAAGGGAAGCCTCGTTCTTCTTCAGCCGCGGAAACTGGAGAGAGGAACGATCTAGGGATTTAGATTCGGAATCCGACGAAGTATGAGGAGATGGAAAAACATGGGAGGCGGAGTCCTAGGGGGGCCAATGGGGGCCCCAGGAGACCGCCCAAGGTCGGCGGCGACCAAAGAAATCGGTTCCAAAACGCCGCACGAATTTGAATTTTAGAGAGAAGAGAGAGCTTCTCTCTCTACGCTGAAATCGTTCTAGTTTGGAGCTGTTGGTGATGCTTGGCAGGGGGCATCAATACCAACTTCAACACATACCCGAGCATATCCCACCCTTTCCAATCTCTCTGTGACAGGATCTAAATGCAAGGGCTTCCCCACAATACTTGCTATCCATCTCCATCCAAGGGAGGTCTAAAATTCCACAGGCGCTCCAGACATAGCGATCCAAAGGGGGAAGGATTTGTGTTCTTCCTTGGATAAAACCATCCCCGGCTTCCAATTCTTTAGGAAAAGAGGATGTCCTGCAAATGTCCATGGTCCACTAGCAAGACAGTTTTCAAGCATAATACGGGAGGAGAAACGAAAGAAATAAAAACCCATATCATTACCTACCACATGTTGGATCTCAAATCTAGCCCATATTTTCCTAGCAATGTGATTAACAGCATGATAATGCATAGGATTCCCATAGAAGTATCCAACCAGGGTAATCCCCCATATGTCTTCCCCCTGTTGGATAACTTCTGATGAGGGAGGCAGGACCACATTCACCCCATCTGTAGTACATGGGGGAAAGAATTTTAGAGATGGCTTACCTCTGTGGAGATTCTATTGCACCACTGAGGACCATGATGCACTAGGATTGTTGTCGGCAGATCCTAAAGGAAGCAAATGGGCTGGCGTGCCAGAAGAGCTTCATCCAGTGTGTCCTGCATAACATGGTGAATCTATGCCTCCATTCTATTGTGCAGAGGGATAGCCACTGGTTCAGATGGGAGAACAGAGCCAGTGACAACCGATGGACCTAGGAATGCAAATTGAGTGGCACCTGTGACGAGATTGGTCCCAGCTTGAGAATTTTGAGAAATCCCAATACCCAACTCCTTCTGCATGACTTCATGGCTTGTCAATTCAGACACTAGAGCACCAATTTCTGAGGAAAAGGCATGAGGATTTGGGTGAGTGCAGTGACCAAGCGATGACGTCACGAGACAATCCACGCCAGAAACTCCATAAGGCTTGACGGAAGGAGGAATAGTAGAGTTGACCGACTCCAAATCAACCAGCTCCTTGAAATGAGTCGAGCGAAGGGGAGGGAAAGGTGGGGTACAGCAGTTGGAGAGGGGGTAGGCAGGTCACAAGGGTTTGAGAGTGCAGAAAGGACTCTCATCTAAAGAGAAGTCTGTTCAGCGATTATCTAGAGAGAGTCGATAGAGGATTTTGGGAGCAATGAAGGAGGAGGGAGGTTTGAGTAAACAGGGGCAGAGAAAGCCCCTGTTTTCCAAGTCGGTAAAACACTTGGAGATGGAAATCGGATTTGTAATCTTTTATTTTTTCAATTAAATTTACTTAATTAACAAAAAAAGATTGTTAATCACTCCCTTTAATCTGATTTCTTGAGATATGTTAACATCGCATTGTTTTTGGTAATAGGATATATATATATTTTTTGTAAGTAATTAATTGTATTAAAAAGAAAGTAAATTATAACAACTATGTTCTACTCCAAGTGTTTCGCCAACTTAGACTAAGGATATAGCAATAAGGGAATCCCCTTGGACCATGACACTAACCATGAATAGCCAAAAATTAACCAACAAAGAAATCTGATCATTATAGATCAAAGCCACCAAAGATTTTTTTTTTTGGTAAGTAAGTCAATTGTATTAAAAGAAAATAAAATTTTACAAATTATGATTTAATTCCAAGTGTTTTTTCGACTTGGGATAAAATCATAACCGCAAGGGCTTACCCTGAACATCAGATTAAATACAAAAAATAACAGGTCCTACACCAAAAAAACCCTTTGATGGAAGGGAATCAACACTGACCAAACCGGCATCACTTGTTTAGAAGAAAAGCCAGAACATACTCCCCGAGCATTGCTTCAGCAGGAATAACCGATGTGCAACAGCAGGAAAAGAAAACAAGCAGCGGCCGAATGTAGTAAAAGCCACCAAAGGAACAACTCCAAACGAGTCAACACAAAGCCAAACTGGCAACACTAACTACCGACACAGCACATAACAAACTGCGCTAGGCCTAATTAGCAGAACGAGGGGATCGCTTCTACTTGGTCCTACTCGGTTTTTTAAGTATGGATTTTTGCATGAAGCCTTCAGTAGAGCCTACCCATACATTGGCAGGAGGAAAGGCAATAGCTGCAGAATCCTCAGGATGCTGTAGATTGGAACAAGGCCCCGAATCCCCACCTTTTGGAAGTGGAAGAACAGCTTTGAGCTAAAGAAGTAGATTCAGATGAGCCTACAACCTCTTCAAAACAATTTATGATACCAAGAGCGTCCCTTCGGTCCGCATTAGTTATCGGCCTTATGGAATGTGGGGCAGCATCATCACCCAGACATCCCACTCCAGTTGTAACAAGACCACGCCTCAAAGCCTCAACAACTGAGACCTGTTGGCCTTTCCTGTGGAACACTGCATGCTGATGATCAACCTACAAAGGATCCACATCCAGGACACCAGGTGACAATGAAACCACCTTACTTACCAAAAAAAAAAAAAAAAGACAATGAAACCACACTGTCCATCAAAGCATCACCAGGTTCGGAGCCAAGATCAATCCTACCAATCAAAATCTCACCAGAAGCTTTAATTGGATACCCACCAACCTGAGAACACACTACAATCCCGGCATCAACCCAACCCAAAGATACAGCATCTCAGGAGGAGGACGAGAGGCGGGGCCTCCTCCAGGTCTTCTGCAGTAAACCGCTCAGCAACATGAGTGCACTGGACCACTGAGTCCGTCACCAAAAGGTCCTTGGCAAAGTCAGTGTGACTATCAAATAGAAGGTGGGAAGAGGAATTGCCAGGGCAATCAATTTCAATATGCTTACTAGCCGAAAAGACAGATGGTTTTTTTTTTTTTTGTAAGCAAGTAAGTGCATTAAATTTAAAAGAGAGTTACAAAACTTTGTGCTGACTCCAAGTGTTCTTCCGACTTGGAAGTAGAACAAAGACAATGGGGAGTACCCCAAGCCTCATGAAACATGTCATAAACTGAGGCCATGAGCCAAGTCAAGAAAAATTGAAATACAATCGAAGATACATACATAGTATCATGTGTACAACTATGATCAAAGCGACCCTGGTCGAACCCAATTCCGCCCAAGCAAAAATCTTGGCATTCTACCAAGATCTTAACTAGAGCGCACCGAACTTGGCACCACACAAGAAGCATACACCACGACCAATGTAGAGCACGGTTCTCAACCGTCTACATAACAGTGTTACCACGGCCCCATCTGCATCTTGGCACAAGGAACCATCGTGGTTGAAGACCAAACCGTCATCATTACTGTAACAGGAACCGCTTTCATTCCTAGCAAACCTGCCACATATACTTGGCTCGATCAGCAACTCAGAACCACAGCTACATGTCAACCACATCAGCGGTCCATTGTTGTTGACACAGCAGAGGACTACTGCCCTTGCATCCTCCCGGCAAAAGAGGCATCACAGTTGAATGATGAAGAAGATTCAATTTACAAACAAACAACAACAGCAACACAAAAGGCTGCAAAAGCAACAGCTTCAGCATCAGCAACAGCCCCTCCCTGGCAGACTTTATAGCCCAATCCAACTGGATGAAGATGGCACATATAGCTTAACACCAGATTTTACAGCCCATCAGAGAGGGCACTGGCAGCATTCCACATCTATGGCTGCTTTCGGAGTTCACCAACATGAGACAGATAGGAAATTCATCAACATCAGGAGTTTCTATTCAACAGCATCAGCAGGGCTTCAGAAACCATAATCAGCAGCATTAACAGCACTTCATGAACCAGATTCAGCTTTTCATCCAGCTAAGATGGCCAAATAGCTACTGCCTGCCAAAGGCAGTATGTGATAGCTTACCACAGCCTAGCAATCCATGCCAACGCCTAGCAAGAGGAGCATCTCAGTCAAGAGACAACTCCCAAGCCAATGCCAGCAGACTCTCAAGAATGAGGAGTTTGGATTTTCTTAGAAATTGATTTTCACCTTCTCCTGGACTTGGCATGCTGCCAGGTATCTTCATGCTCAGTCACTTTAGAATCTCTTCGATCCGACCACTGCGGAGAGATCTTAGAGGCTTCACCATGGAGACCGGCCAAAAAATCAGCCTGATTGCTATATTGAACAGCCGGGAAACTCGTTGTCGCTTTCAACAGGGTAGTCAGGAACCCAAATACTACCTTCTCCTCATCGGGAGATAAAGAAGCAATGTGGGTCTGAGAAGCATCCACCGCCACTAAAAATCGAAAAGCTGCCAAATATGCTATGGAGGAAAAGCCCTGATCTTCCCCAGTCACTGAAAAGATGAATGCAACTTACACTTGGTCTCAGCAGCTCACATCGCTCCAACATTTGTTCAGAAAATCGAGCACAAGGTTCCTGTGCTCAGGAGGGAAACCGGCAAAAAGTTTTCGAGAGACTTCAGAGTTCAGTACCTACTGGATAGCCTAATGCATTGCATCGACCATATTTACCTTAGCTTCCACATTACAGCTAGCCATGGGGTCGGTGTCGCCCGACGTTTGAGGGATCAGATCCTCCTGAGAGGCTACCTAAGCCACGCCCTGCTGACCACCTTCCAGTGAACCCCTCGAGCTCACTGTGACAGGCACTACAGGGACTGAATCATCCAGGGAGTACTTGCGGGAGAGCCTTGCGATAGAGCCAGGAGTAGAATCATCAACCCCATATGCTAAGCAATCCTCAATAGAATGAACTCCATCTAGAGACCCATCTATCTGATCCAGATCACACGAAGACTTATCCATGACAAGTTGAGCCCCAACTGGAGCCTCAAGAGAGCAATGAGAATCGCCTCCATCATCAAATTGAACACCTTTTGACCCCACATCAGCAGCTGTTGGCACAAAAACAGAGTTCGCAACTAGGGAAAACTGCACAAGACCTAGCCCACTGGATGAGGATTCATCATGGGCAGAGCTAGAGACCTTCTGCAAATTTCGATCAGTTGAACTCTCCTCCAAGCCATCAGGATTCCTAGATGTTGACACCAAAGGCTCTACAAAAACAGGAACCACCTGGGTTTCCTCAGCCAACACAAAGCAGGACGAGAGTCCATGGAGAGAGCTATGCTCCCAACCCCTTCAACACCAGGAGCCGAGTCCTTCGGCTTAGCTGACTGCACCTTCACACCGTTGGAAACACGATCTTGATAGACCACCTTCTAATGATAGACCACCTCAACCTCCACAACTGTAGCAGACTCAGTAGCACCAGACAAAAGCCGAATTTTTTCAGGGAGAGGATCACCCCTACCCACCTCAATACAAATTCTGGCGACATGCACACGATCCATCCTAGCAGTGCTAGGATCACATTGGATTGGTTTACAAATCCTATTAGCTATCCAACTTAAGCCTAAGGGGGTCCAATATTCAATTGGAACATCAATCAAAGAAATCCACACAGGGAAAGACATGATGGAATCTTTGTCCAAGGCCATACCCGGCGACCATCTTTTGAGGAAGATGGAATTCCTCTTGAAGGCCCCGGGGCCTTTTGCCAAGTATGCCTCCAATTGAGCTTCAAAACCAAAATGAAAGAAGAAAAGGCACTCTCTCGGTTGGATTGTGGCTGGACGGATTGACTGACGTGGACTCTCTTGCCAAATCGGTCTTGAGGATAAACCGCTCATTTCATATGCTGACTTGGTCTGAGGGAAGCTGCCGATTTCATTGTTGAGTTAGAATGCACTCTTTAATTGTTGATTGGCAATATGGGTTTAGAATGCTGATCTGGATCGATCCTGTTGGAGGCTGGTTTGGTTTTGCTGATTGGCATATCATGTGCCGCTCTCGTCAAGCACTTCAATTCCCGTCTTCGGCATGCCTTTCAAGTGCAAATTGGTTTTACATTTCAAACGCCAATTTCAATTTTTTAATCTTCTTAGCAATGTCTTTCCTCATAGTTTAGAGGTCTCTTTGGTTCTATGTTTCCTCTCCCAAGTCGGCAAAACACTTGGTAAAGAACATAGCTAATTTGTATATTTTTTTAATTTTAATGCAATTAATTACTTAACAAAAAAAAAGAAGAAAAGGTGCTTATCATTCGCAGCAACATGACAAAGACCATATCTTGCCCAGATTTTCCGAGCGATGGAGTTTACCGCCAGGAAATGGAGAGGTTTTTCATGGAAAAAGCCCACCAATGTGGAGCCCCAAAAATCAGCACACTGCTGAATAGCCTTAGCCGGAGGAGGAAGAGGTGTGTTGAGTCTAGCCACAGGAGGTGGTGGAAAGTATTTGAGGGGAGCAAAGGAAATGTTATCCTTGTCCTGAGCAACTCGAGACCAGGATTTGGCGGTGGTCTGAACAAAATCAGAAATTTCAGGTGAAACAGCAACAGGGGCGATGTCAGGGATTACCTTGACCGCACCAGAAAGCGCATCCGAAACAGCAGACCCAACTATGGAAGCCGAGTGGCTGGCCACAGACGGCGGCACAGGAGTGAGGACATCCAAAGAACCCGAGTGCAGCGAGCCGCAACATTGTACGCCGCAACCAGGAGGAGGAGAGCAAGGAGAAGCAGCCAGCGCCTGCGAATTACATTTGTCGACTCCCAATGCCTTAGCATTCGCTAAGAAATCAGCATCAGGACTAGGAGAGGGGGGCAGATAACTTTCATGCAAAGGAGGGAAGGGGGTGGAGGAGAGAGCCATAAGGAGCAGGCTTTGCCAAGCGAGGGCAGCAGCCAACTTCGAAAGTCAGTGACCTAGGGAGGCCGGCAGCACCAGTGGCAACACCGACAGTGCCGGACAGAAACCAATCGAGGGAGAAGACTGGTTGAAATTTTTACGCAGATGGTAGAGGACAATTTTTAGCCAAAGCTCTCTTCCTGGGAGACTTACCAGCAGAAGGACGGAACTCCTTGGCTTTGCAATTAGACACCTCATGACCAAATAGGAGACATTGCCTAGACCTAATCGGCTTCCAAGAGTATTCAACATTCCCGACAAGATTGGGGTCTGACGATTGCAGGACAATACTAGTGGGAAAGGCAGCATCCGCATCGATCTCAACACAAATCTAGGCAACATCAAGCTTCTCCATTTTTACAGTTCTGGGACAAAGACCGATTGGCTTCCCTATAGCACTGGCTAGCCAGCCCAACCCCATCGAAGACCAAAATTCAACCAGCACATTGAAAAGATTAATCCAAATAGGGAACGATTTGTGCATTTCCTTACATAGCATCATTCCAGGGAGAAATTGTTTTAGACAGATGGCATTACGTGCAAGCAGCCACAGACCGGCCAGCAAGCACTGCTCCATCTTATCCAAAGAAGAGAACCAAAAAAGAAAAATCCTTCATCGTTGGTAGCAATATGCTCCAGACCAAAACGATTTTAGAGAAGGCGGGCAATGGAGCCAACCGCCTTGAAATGAGGAGGGGCATCGAAGAAATATCCAACTAAGGTGGACCCCCAAATACGTCGGCCATGGTCGATAACCTCTGGAGGAGAAATGGTAGTGGTATCCCCATCTACCTCAAGAGGGAGGAAGAATTTCAAGCCACTACAGCCATCCGACACCTTCCTTTGGACAACATTTGCCCAGGAAGTGGGGTTGAGAGTCTGACGCAGAGAAGACGAGCAATCAGAAAATCAAAGAGGAGAAAATGGAAGGTCATTACCAGCTAGACTGCCCGGAGTACAACCATCAACATCAGCAAGAGGGAAAGGAGGAATCGAGATGGAGTTAGCCTTCGAGGACACCGCACCAGCCAAGAGAGGCGGTGAAACGAGTCAAGGAGCATCCGAGGTGGCCCCCAAGATGCCGGCCATGGCCGGCTCAATCGAAGACAGACATAGCTATAGATCGGATAACGAACCAACGAAGACCTCCTTCGTAGATTCAAAGACGGAGACCTAGAGAGAAGCCAGAAGCTCTCTCACAAAGCTAGGGCTTAGGATATAAGATAGGGAGTAGGAGTAGAAGAAATACCCGTGCGGGCGCTAACACTCCCAAGGATAGTGATACCGAGTACCTAAACATATTGGGGAGGATGACGAACATCATAGAGTGAATGGAACAACGTCACATGGCTCCTATTCCTGACAAGAGCCGGCTTTGATAAATCCTGCTCTGATGGAGTATGATAAGTTTACGGTGGAGAGAGATCCTAAATTTTTTGGAGAACCAGATTTGGCAAAGATGGACATTTGGATTTGGAGGATGAAGAAGATTTTTACGGTGATTTAGTACTCCGATCGAGAAAATGTCACTTTTGCGGCCTACAAACTAGAAGGATAAGCACTCTCTCCTCCTCTCCTAGAAGGAGAAAAACCGCCTAGCTGCTATAGGATGAACTCCTCATCTCTCATCTAGAGAGAGAAGCTCTGTCTTCTCTCTTCTCTGGTTTTCAAATCTCGGTGTCTTGCTCCTGTCCCGCCTCTCCCGCCCATTGCTGGCGCCTCATGGCGCCGGACCTCTTCTCCCGTCCCTACACCCCTACAAAGTTCTCCCTCTCCCGTCTCAAATCCTCTCCCTCCGTGAGTTTCCTCCCTTTCAATCCTCGGCCCCCTTCTCCACCAAAACCTAAGCCTCCTCTCCATTCACTCTCTTCGGTCTTGTGGTGTCCGTTCCCGACGGCCACATCCCCTCCCTACCCAGCTATTTCGTCCCTCTTCGTGAACGATTTCCCTTCCATTCAAGCCTTTCGTCGGGGGTTCTCTGCGTGCGGGGTTCCCAGCTCCTCAGGTAATCACTCTTTCCTTGCCCTGGGCATTTTTTTTGCCTTCCCTTCTCCCCCCCATTCGTTCGGCTATTTTAAAATCAATGACTGGTTTGAATGCGTCTCTTCCTCTTACCCATCCTACCGCTCTTCCTCGGGTCTTGTCTAGGGTTGGCTATGACCTGCTGGAGCCGCCTGTATCGTCCGCCCACAAAAATTTGGATGTTCTATTTCCAAATGCTGAAGCATTTGAGGGCACTGTGGGTTCCTTGAATCCACAAAACGACATTTTGGGCACCAATTGTTGTCCTTCCGGGATGGATTACATCCTTATCGATAATAAATATGGGAGGACGGACACTTCGGCTGCTAAGGTTTTTGTGAATTCCTTTATTCCTTTAGGCCTTCGACCTACTCGCGATCACCTAATCAGACTGTGCATTCTTATACTGATGCTCTGTCTGGCACATCCCATACTCTTGATAGCAAGACAGTCTCATCTTTGGATGACAAGGGCTCACTTATCTCTGCTAATCCCCTGACCTGTCCTCACAATCCTAGCCGGGAGGAGCAGCTTTATCTTTCCCCTCAGAAGGCTACCGATGTTGCTCCTTGTACTGCCCTTTTTCGGCCCGTCTACTGCGCCATCCTAAAGGCCTTCCTGGCATTTCGTGGTCCTCTTTGGTGAAACAGAATACCCCTGGTGGTAAGTCCCCTCTTAAATTCTTTCCTCCCCATTTTTTCGATGGGGAGAACATTATCTTGTCCCCCATCTGAAGTGATCCAACAGGGGGAGGATATATGGGGGGCTACTTTAGTTGGACACTTTGCTAGAAATCCCCTGCATTTCAATGTAGTCAATAATATTACTCGAAAAATTTGGGCTCGTTTTGAGCTTCCACACATGGCAGAAATGATTTGGGTTTTTTTCTTCTTTCGGTTTTCCTCCACAAAAATGCTCAACAACTATCTAGCTCGTGGCCCTTGGTCTATTACAGGACACTCTTTCTTCATAAAGAAATGGAAACCTAGTATGGCTCTATCTAAGGAGGAACATAAATCTTTTCCCACGTGGATTACAATGTCTAGTGTCCTTGTTGAATATTGGACCCCACTTCGCTTGAGTTGGATTGCCAGTGTAGTAGGGAAGCCCATACAACTTGACCCTGTCACTGAGAGACTTGAACGAATGGGCTATGCAAGGGTCTGTGTCGAAGTTAAGGCTAACGCCCCCTTGCCGATTCTTGTGAAAATTCGGTTGGGGTGCTCCACTGGACAAGCGGAATACCCTTTCGTTGAGATTAAATTTGAGTACCAATGGAAGCCTACGAGGCGTGCCCCCGTGGAAAGAAAGGATTGGTGCCCCTCCCATGCAAGTCATCGTGGGTATATAAGCCTGTGGGCAAATCCCGGGTGAGCCCCCCCTCTCTCCTTCCAAACTTAATATCTATCAAAAGGCCCCTGCCAAAGCTACCTCCCTCACTGGAGGTATTGATCCAAAGTACATTCTTACCTCCAACTCCTTTAGTGTCCTTCAGGAGCCCTCTTTGGTTGATCCAGTGGAGAATGGTGTGCAAGGTTCGCTCCGACAACAAGATGAGGGCATCCTGGCTTCTCCCCTCTATCAAGGTGCTGCTATATGCTTCTTAGAGAATAATGTTTGTAATAGCCCTAAGAATGGCCTTTTAGATCAGAGCAGCCTAGATGCGGATAGTTCGTGGAGTATAGACGAGCACCCCATGTGTCTCCCGGACTCTAATGTCCAGCTTCCATGTCCTGACTCCCCACATTCTCAGGATGGGTTCCCTGCTAAGGCCCTAACAGGTCGTGAATCAAATGAAGAACTTCACACACTACCTAATAAACAAATGCCCACCCCCACCTCCGCCCTTGAGGGCATCACCCCTCCAAATCCCCCTTTGACTTCCCCACCTCCCTCTGGTTCTCCGTCTACTCATGAGTTAGGATCTAATCCTAGCATGGCCAAAACTACCAAAAGTAGGGTTCGAAATACCACAAGAAATCACAAAAATCCCAGGGGCCTAAAAAAATCTTCACCCCTCCACCCCCCTAACCAATGATTAACATCGCCTGTTGGAATGTGAGGGGACTAAATAGGATTGTTAAAGCCCATGAAGTCAATAACTTCATTAGCACCCACGGTTGCAGTATCGTTGGGCTGGTAGAAACTAAAGTGGCAGAGAGGAACATGACTTCTATCTCTGCTAGGATTGACCTCATTGGCATTGGTCTATGAATTACTCAGACTCCTCCCTTGGCCGAATTTGGATTGGGTGGGACCCCCTTAGGGTGGCGGTTAAAATTCTCTCTACGGACGACCAAGTTATCCACACTGAAGTTATGGAACTCGCGAAAAATGTTCGCTGCCTCCTGTCCTTTATCTACGGTGCTAACTCGGAAAGTCTTCGTAGGCTTCTTTGGGAGAGCCTTAGGAAGATTGCAAATCTCCCTAGTGACCTCCCTTGGGCAGTGGTTGGCGATTTCAATGCTATCAAATCACCATTTGAGGCCCTTGAAGGTATATGGCACTACAAAAGCTCCTTAGACCTTGACAAATGCCTCAGGAATTGTGACCTCGAAGATGTCTGCCATGAAGGGTTGCATTACACTTGGAATGATGGCCGTGACCCCTCTATCCGGCTTTTCAAAAAGTTAGATAGAGTTGTCGCAAACAGGTAGTGGTTCGATCAATTCAGGAGGGCTAAAGCCCTTTTCCCTCCCGCTAGACTTTCGGATCACTCCCCTTGCGTCCTCTTTCCTTCTAATAGGTCGAGAAGGAAGAACGGGTTGTTTCAGTTTAATAATTTTCCTACTAAATCCCCAAAATTTCACTGTGCAATAAAAGATGCTTGGAGTATGGAGATTACTGGTACCCCCATGTTTTGGCTAGTGTCCAAACTAAAAAAGGTGAGATATGCCCTCAAAACCCTTAATGCTTAGGAAAGTGATATGCACGAGGTGGTTTCGCGGACCCGACAAACCTTAGAGGATATTCAAGCTAAACTGCCTTCTCCTCTAGGGAGGTGTCAAGATGATCGTTCTAGCAGAGCAGCTTACTATTCTGCCTTGGCAAAGGAGGCTGACTTTTTTCAGCAAAAAGTTAAGATCAAGTGGCTCAAAGAGGGAGACCAGTGTACAAAATTTTTCTTTAAGACTGTTAATGGGAACAATAACAGGAATAGCATCATCTTCCTTCTCGACGAGTCTAGTAATCCCACTGTCGGGATCGAGGAAGTTCATAACTTGGTAGTTGACCACTTCAAAAGGGCTCTTGGAATTGGCCGCTTACAGGGATCGGCGGATGCCACTCGTCTTCGCCCTTTCATCCTCCATACTGTTCTAGACTTTCTAAATGGCTTCCTCCCCTGTTGCTCGCTTCCCCGTCTGCCGTCTTCCCCTCCCATCTGCCGCTCGATTCCTTATCGCCGGCGCCTCATGGCGTCAGTAACCCCTGCCTTAACCCCTAGTTCCCCTCCCCTTGGCCCTTTGTTCCCTCCACTCTTTGTTTCTCAGCTGCGATTCCAAGGCATCGTTCCCTATCCCTTTTACCGGCTGCTAGGGTTTTCCCTAATATCCCTTGTTTTCAGAAGCCGGACCCCCCCATGTCTTCCATTGATAAGCTCCCTCCACTCTCTTCATAAATCCTCCCATCCTTCATCATCTTCAGTCACCCTTGCCCCTGCCTTTCCATCCATCCCTTCTTCCCTTGTCCAATCAACCTTAGATTTGGTCCCTCTGGCCCCCCTTCTCTCCAACCCTTTATCTCCTTGCGGTCCTATTTTGGGTTCGGCTTCTGGTGCGAGTCCGTGAGAGCTGTTTCGCTTCTCCAGTCCCAGTAGTCTCCTTTGTCTCGGATGTGGTTTCATCTTTGGATGTTTCTGGACTTGACGGTGTCTTCGGCCACTTTGTTGATGAAGACTCCCGACTCCCAGGTAGAGTTCTTCCCGGCGCTAGCCTTGGAAACAGCTCTGCTCCAGAGCAGGGTGGTTCGCCGAGCACTATACTTGCGACTAACAATCTTCACAGGGGCTTGCCTGTAGCCTTGAACTCGGATGTTCCTGCTGACATTCTTTACAGCTCGTCCGGGGCTCAAATGATCCCTTAGCTGTCGTAGGGGAAGATGTTGCCACCAGAAAAATTAGTGGTCATTGGCCCTGTTGGTTGTGACTACTGGCCTGAACCCCACTTCAGGTCCTTCGCCTCCAGTTCCATCTCCTATTTCTTGGGCTTCCATTGTTGGATAGCATCAGAATCCAGGTCTGTCTCTTTTACCTTTTTTCTCTCATTCGCTTAAGGAGGGGGAGATATTAACCCCTCCTCAGGAAGTTCTTTAACATGGTGAGGCCATGTGGAGTGATACTCTGGTGGGTTACTTTCATGGCAACCCACTGCATTTCCAAACCGTGAGCCATATTGCTAGGAAAATATGGGCACGGTTTGACATTAATCATGTTACGGGCAATGATCAGGGATTCTTTTTTTTTAGATTCGCCTCCAGCTCTATGCTTGATAATTGTTTGTCAAGCGGTCCCTAGTCCTTTGCAGGCAATCCCCTATTCCTTAAAAAATGGCAACTTGGGATGCCCCTGTCTAAAGATGTTCATCTTCAATTCCCCATTTGGATTTCCCTTACTAATGTTCTTGTGGAATTATGGACCCCCATTGGTTTGGATTGGATTGCCAGTGTGGTTGGGCATCCTATTCACCTAGACCTTGTGACTGCAAAACTTGAGTGTATGAAATACGCCCGTATTTGTGTGGAGATTGCAGCTGATTCCCTTTTACCGTCCTCTATTCGTATTAAGTCCCCCGAGTCCCCTAGTTTGGATTCCCAGACTAGTATTGAAATTGGTATTGAATATCAGGGCAACCCTGTGCGTTGTAGCCTGTGTAATCACCTGGGACACTCGTTCTCTCAATGCCAGTTGGCGAAACAACCCCGTTCCTCTGGCAACTCTTGGCCTGTTCAAAAGCCCCCGTCCTCTTGGGGTGTGCCCTCCAAGGCTCCTTCTCCTTTAAGGAACCTCCCAAACCTCCTGGTTCATCATCCCCTTCCCAGGGCTGTTCTAATTCCTTTGTGCCCCTCCATGGTCTCTATGAAGAGACTTGCTCTGAATCATGTTAGGTCCCAAGTGGGAAGGAAGGACTTGGAGCTTTCCCCATCCGGGAAGTCTCCGATCCCGCATGCCTTGATGGTTCCTCGGCTGGGGATAATTCTAATGTCAGTTTATTATCCTCTATGCATAACGCTGACCAAAGGCGGTCCCCCTGCATTGACAATTCTAACATCCATATTGTCCATTGTTGCAATCGGTCTCCTAAGATGGCATCTGGCAAGGTGAAACATCCCCTTGGCGATCACCAACTTGAGCCTCCTGCTTCTCACCCTCCTCTTTCAGGATGTCCTCCTCCCTCGTCCGCTGCTATATCCCAGCAGGAGGTTTCAATGACTTCCATTGAGGAATGCCTCTCAAATATATCTAGTGAAGCTGGTGGTACTTTGGCAACCATCTAGGTTGGTAAGGACGGAGGAAAACTTCCACTTAAATCTATTTTGAAAAAACCAAAGGGGCCTAAAAAGAAGAAAACCCCTTCTCCCAAACCCCATGGTTAGCATTGCCTGCTGGAATGTCCGAGGCCTTAATGAGGCGCTAAAGTCCCATGAAGTCAAACATTTCCTTCGATCCTCCAAATGCTCTATTGTTGGTCTCGTGGAGACTCGGATTAAAGAAAATAAGGCTCCCCTTATCGCCAATAATCTGATGCCGTCCTGGCATTGGGAGATGAATTACTCCGCTACGTCTTCTAGTTGTATTTGGCTTGGGTGGGATGACTGCAGGGTTGATCTGGCCGTTTTGTCCAAAGATGACCAACTCATCCACTGTAAAATCCCTAACAAAAGCAATCTTCAATCCTTTTTTCATTTCCTTTATTTATGCCTCTAACTCCGAGATTGAGCATAGAAGTCTTTGGGACAAGTTGCGTGCTATTCACCAACTTGTCTCCGGCCACCCCTGGGCTGCGCTGGGTGACTTCAACGCCATTAGAGTGCCCTCTAAGAATCTGGGAGGTAGTTGACATGGTACTAGTTCCTTGGCCTTAGATAAATGTCTAATCGATTGTGACCTGTAGGACCTGTCCTATGATGGGGCTTTCTTCACCTGGAACGATGGTAGGGAGTTAGGTTCGCGTGTTTACCGTAAGCTGGACAGAGTGGTTGTTAATGGCCGTTGGCTTATGGAGCTTCGCTACAAAGCTTCTTTTCCCCCGCCCCGGCTCTCTGATCACTCTTCTCGCATCTTGTCCCCGCTTAGTTGGTGTCATATGAAATCTGGTCGTTTTCGTTTTAATAACTTCTTTTTTTTTTTGGTAAGTAATTTTTTTTTTTTGGTAAGTTTCGTTTTAATAACTTCGTCACCCAACATCCAATATTTTCTTCCATTGTTCAACAGTGTTAGATGTGTGGTAGCCAGCAGGACAAGTTATAGTATAGAATCAAATCTAGGGCCCTCGAGGCCATTTAAAATGGCGAAGACAATAGATAAGGGAAGGAGTGTCGCTGAAGTTCAGTCAGTGACGTGTTCTCAGGTGTCAACGGCTAACTGTATTCATTATGAGAAGACGCACATGGGGAAGCCCTATTGTAGAGCATAAGGGGCTTGTTATAATTGTGGTCAATAAGGCCACTTGATTAAGGATTGCCCATTGCCCTAGAGGCTGGAAGCAAGAAAGCCAACTGTTTCGGTTAAAGCATTTGCGGTGATGGTACAGGACGCTAAGGCATCTCCAAACGTGGTTAAAGGTATCCTTCTTGTTTGTGGAGTTTCAGCTTCTGCTTTATTTGATTCTGGATTTATGCACTCCTTCATTTCCTCCCAATTTGCATGGTAAATTGTATCCACTCCGATGATTTTAGAGTATTCTTTGGTTGTATCGACACCTACCGGTTCATCGATAATTACTGATGTTATGTATCTGGAGTGTAAGGTTGACGTTAATGGGATGCATTTGATGGTGGATTTAGTGTTGTTAGATATGTGTGATTTTGATGTTATTTTAGGGATGGATTAGCTAGCTAAATTTCATACCAGTATTGATTATTTTCTAAAAAAGGTATACTTTGATATTCCGTGAGTTATGCCATGAAACTATTTGATCTGCTATCCAACCAGTTTAGCTGATTGACCGGTTTGCTCTCTTTTCTGGAGTAGATGCTTCTTTAGCAGGACTGGAAGGCATGCTAGGCTGTTTGGAAGCTACTGCTTTAACCGGCTTGGTTGATGGCCTTCGAAGTATTCATCTCTACTTTTCCTTTCTCAAAAGGACATCAGTATGATTGCTGCGGATTCGCAGTGATAACAATGGATTCGTATGGTTCATGATTCCCTTAGGCTTCGCATCTGGTTGGTGTGTTTTGGCAGATATTGGCATTTGTATATTTGTTTGCTTCTTTTGTGTTTTTTCTTATCTTGGAGACAAGTGACTCCTAGTCGGGGTAAGCCTCAATGTCTTTGTTCTATTTTCAAATCGGTAAAATACTTTGAAATAGAATATTAGATTTGTATTATTTTCTTTATTTAATACAATTTAAGGGGAGGGAAACATGATGATTTCTGCAGAGGATGAAGGCCCTCCTATCCGTGCAGTCAGCAGACTAGAGATTCCTAAGACTTCAGTAGACCCTATTATTCTAGATAGTCCTCTGCAGACGGATGTTCCAGAGGTGAATTCCCTGCTAAGGGCCAAGGGCTCCTACATTCAGCAAAAGAAAATTTCTCATTTGAATTCCCACCCCCCTTTGTGGTGACTATTCAGAAGAATGAGAAGTTAATAGAAACTAACCCCGATATCTCTTTGACATACCTAGTAGTGATTGTGAATTGCCTCTTCAGGTCACCTAGGCTGCTGTTTCTTCCAGCTCGCCTATTCGTCTTTTGTCCTTCATTTATGGTGCTAACTCGGAAGCTATGCATAGTTCTCGTTGGGGGAGCCTTCGAAAAAACACCAGCCTCTCCTGTGACCTCCCTTGGGCTGTGCTCGGCGACTTTAATGCTGTCAGATCACCGTTGGAGGCCCTTGGAGGTACCTGGAATTCCAAAAGTTCAATGGACCTTGACAAATGTCTCAGGAATTGTGATCTTTAAGACGTCTACCATGAAGGTATGCACTACACTTGGAATGATGGCAGGGACCCTTCAAGTTGTTGCCAACGGGCAGTGGTTCGATCAATTCAGGCAGGCCAAAGCCCTTTTTCCTCCGGCTAGGCTATCGGACCATTCCCAATGCATCTTACTTTCTACAGATATGTCATTTAGAAAGAAGAGGATGTTCCATTTTAATAACTTTCTCACTAAATCTCCTAATTTTCATCATGTGGTGAGTGAGGCTTAGAATGAAGAGCCACAGGCACCCCAATGTTTCGCCTGATCATGAAATTAAAAAAGGTGAAGAATGCCCTCAAAACTCTTAATGCTCATGAGGGTGATGTTCCTCAGGAAGTGACGCATACTCATCTAGCCCTAAAGGATATCCAAGCTAGGCTCCCTTCCCCTAGGGAACTGTCACGAAGAACGAACTCACAGGGCCACCTACTCCTTTGCGATGGCAAAGGAAATTGACCTCATTTAGCAAAAAACCAAAATTAAATGGCTTAAAAAAGAGGACTAATGCACTAAATTTTTCTTCAAGACTGTTAATGGAAACAATGACAGAAACAGGATTGTCTCCCTACTTGATGAGTCTGGGACCCCCTCTATTGGAGTCGCTGGCGTTCATAAGCTAATTGTGGATCATCTCCGATGGGTTCTCGGGGCAGGTCGCTCCCATGGTTCGGCAGGAGCAGACCAGCTTCACCCGTTCATCTTTCGTACAGTTTCGGACTTCCTAATTGGCACCCTTACTGCCCCTGTTAGTGACAAGGAGATCCAAAAGGCTATCTTCTCCATTGGGGACCATAGTGCCCCTGGGCCTGTGGGGTTTTCTTCCAAGTTCTTCAAGGAATCCTGGGACATCGTTAGTCAGTTTGTCTGTGCAGCTTGTTTGTGATTTCTTCCATCTTGGAAAGCTTTTCAAACAATTGAACACTACCACGATTAACTTTATTCCCAAGGTACAATCCCCACGCCTGGTGTCAGATTATCGGCCCATTTCCTACTATAATGTCATCTATAAGGGGATCTTGAAGATCCTTGCTAATAGTCTTAAGATTAGTGACAAGTGATAAACAGCTTTTGTTGCTGACCGATAGATTAGCGACAATATTCTCTTGGCCCAGGAGCTTTTACATAAATATCATCTTGACCAAGGCCCCCAAGATGTGCTATGAAGGTAGACCTTATGAAAGCATACGATTCCGTCCAATGAGACTTCATCATCAACATTTTGACCCTCATGGCTTTTCCTCCTCAATTGATTGAGTGGATCCGTCAATGTATCACCACTCCTTTCTTCTCCATTAATATTAATGGGGAAGCATTGGGGTTCTTCAAAGGAGGTAATGGCCTTAGATAAGGTGACCCCATATCTCCTTATTTATTTGTGCTTGCTATGGAAGTTCTAAATGGGATTATTGAGGTAAAAGCTAGAAAGGATGAAAAGTTTCACTTTCATTGGAAATGCAAGGAAACCCAAACTGTCATGCTTACTTTTGCTGATGACTTCTTCTCTTCTCTCGAGCTGATGTCAGTACTATCCTGATCCTTAAGGAATGCATTGATGAATTCCGTTTGGTATTCGGTCTGTCCGCTAATAGAGATAAAAGCGAAGTTTTCATTTGTTCAAAAGACATTACCCACCACCAAGATATAACCGACCTTATGGGCTTTAGAGAGGGCAAGTTACTGATGAAATACTTAGGTGTCCTGTTGATCACCTCTAGACTCTCTATGATCACCTCCCGATGAAATACTTTGTTCATAAAATATATCTTCATCTTTCCTAAAGCCATTTTAAAGAAAATTGAGGGCTATATCCGGAGATTCCTTTGGCATGGCTCTAATGATGGAAAATGTACTGCCAAAGTCACTTGGGAGTATGTCTACTCAACTAAAGATGAAGGAGGCCTTGGAATAAAGAACCTTATTGCCTCTAATAAAGCTTTTATTTGTCGGCTTCTTTGGAGGATCATCACAAAAAACTGGGGCTCTGTTTGGTCCGCTTGGTGTCAAGCCTATCATATCAATGACCACTGCATCTGGATACTAAAAGTCTCGAAGTCAGCTATGTGGAGCTAGAAGAAGCTTATGAAAATGCACCCTATCCTGCACTGCAAAATCTGTCACCACATAGGCAATGGTGCAGATACCTTTCTTTGGACTGACAATTGGCATCCCTATGGTCCTCTCTATGATTGGTAATCTGAGCATTTAAGGAGTGTTATGGGACTTTCGGTGAATGCAAAAATATTAGACATCATCCTCAATGACAATTGGAATTGGCCTAACGAGTTCAATATGGAGGTTTTAGATATCATGGAAAACATGCCTAATTACAATCCCGATGCCACTCGTAGGGATATTATAAAATTGTGCTCTAAATTCTTTTTTTTTTTGTAAGTAAGAAAGCTGCATTAAAATTAAAAAATTTATAGAAAAACATATGTTGTGACTCCAATGGTGCTCTAAACTCTCAGATACATACACGGATGAATCGGCATATTCTGTTTTCTAGAAAGCCAAAGACATAGTTAAGTGGTATTATCTTGTATGGGGCCCACACCATATCCCAAGTCACGCCTTTACCCTATGGCTTGTAATGCGGCAAAGACTCAGTACACTAGATCGAATTAACTCCTACATTCATCAGCCGTTGACTTGCATGTTATGCAACACAGGAAATGAAAGTCACGATCACCTATTTTTTTCCTGTACCTTTTCATCTTGTGTATGGAGGATTATGAGGCGCCATGCTAGGATCCACTGGCCTTATGATGATTGGCAATCCAACATTACTTGGGCTGCCGATGAATGGCAGGGTTGAAACACTAGAGCTTACTCCTTCCGGCTCACCTTTGTTGTAACAGTTTATTACATCTGGAGAGAAAGGAACCAATGCACCTTCAAAATCATGGCCCCAAAAGATGAATCCCATGTGGTCAACCAGATGTACACTGCTGTCCGTCAAAAACCTGAGATGATTACTGTTGACCCTACTTCAAGCAATACGTCCCTCATGACTAGATGGGGTATATGGACTGGTTTTTTGTCTTTGTGCCGCTTTTTGACTTGGAAATGCCGGGATGGAATTTGGCCAGTTTGCAACTGTTGTTGCTTAATTCCAGCTTGGCATGTGGGTCCTCATGCAGCAAAATGCCAAGATGCTCCTTGATCGGTTGTCTCTGGGATGGTTTCTAGAGAGAGAACCTCTCCCTTTTCTCTAGGGTTTTACATTTTTGAATTTCACCTTTGCTGTTTTTCCCGACACTGGCGGCACTGGAGCTTGCCATGGCCGGCCTCCAAGGTGCTCCTCTCTCTAGATTTCGCCCCCCTTCTCTACCCGTCCGCCCTTCAGAACAGGTAGTCTCATCCTCTTCATCCGACTTCTCTCTGCGAATGGAAGTCCTCACGCTTCATTCTTCTCCCTCGCCTGCTGAGGGCAGTATCAGGTCATCCTGTCCAGTGAAAGTATTGGATGCGATCCTCTCCTCCTGGTCTGATATAGTTCAGAATAGTGGTAAAATCTCATCCCCTGTTCTGAAATTCTTCCCTCCATGAGTATGGAAGGCGATGTTGCTTGTATCTCTCCTCCCCCTGAAGTGATCCAGCAAAATAAGGAAGTCTGGAAGACTACGTTACTTGGTTGCTTCTCTGGAAAAGCCTTGCACTTCAAATTTGTTGTCCACATTGCACGACGGATTTGGCAATGATTTGGTATCTGTCATATTGCAAAGAGTGCAAATGGTTTCTTTCTATTTTGATTCTCTTTTGAGGTAAATTTAGGAGAGGTTTTGGCCAGAGGCTTGTGGATATTTAGAGGTAAATCCTTACTTCTCCAACGGTGGCTACCGGGTATGCCATTGGCAAAAGAGACTTTCAATTCTCTCCCGGTTTGGATAAAACTGTGGAACGTCCCTGTTGAATACTGGACCCCTCTAGGGCTCAGTTGGATGAGCAGTGCGGTGGGTAAACCAATTCATCTTGATGTATTCACGGCCAAGATGGACCATTTGCATTATGCTCGGGTTTGCGTTGAAGTCAAGTCTAATGCAATTCTCCCCTCCAAAATTTTCTTAAGAAGTTCTACAAGTGAGGAGGAGCCGTTTGTTGAAGTGGAGGTTGAATTACCTGATTATCAGGCTACGAGAGGACACAGCTCTACCCTGGGTCACTCTCTGTCGGTTGCCCACCCCTAGGGTAGAGATTTGGAGTCCAAAGAGAATCCTGCTTCTCCATCCACGGTCAAGCCGTGTGAAATTCAGCAGACTGGGCCAGGAAACGTTTCTGATTTAGGCATACTTGATGCTATTATGCGTTCTGAGGATCTGGATGAGTTGGTGCCCGGTTTGGACCAGCATGAGTTGGGCTCAACTTCTGAAGAGAGTTGTATTAAGGCTCCTGTATGTCGAGAGGTTCTGGATCCTGTTCTTAAACCACAGAATTTGGTTTCTAATATGAATGTGGTGGGGTTTGCTCCTGAGGTTCTGTCTGCCGTGGCTCATTGTTGGCAGATGGCTCCTTGCAGTGACAATTCCCATCCGGTTGTGAATTGTAGCTCCAAGCTGTCCCCTGTGGCTGCCGAGGTGGTCCCAATGGACGGTGGCCCCATGTTGGCTCCCTGCCATTCTGGATTTGTCAGAGTTGAGTGAAAAAATGACCCTCGGGTTAATATGCCTTCGATCAACCACTGTCCACAGGGTGGTCTGTGTGAGGATGGGATATCTTTAGTCCCCTGTGTTATCCTTGAACCAACGCCTTCTGTGCTGCCATTGAACCTTCAGTTGGATGACAGGCCTCCTGCTGAGGTAGAGTTTATCGATTCTCTTGCTTCCTCTTCTTCCCCTAGCCCACACGCAGGCCCAGCTAATCAGCTAAGAAAAGCTCCTGACATTGCTAGCCATGATAGGAGGCTATCCTCATTTGTTGAGGTGTTAAATCGTGGTCTGGGTGCTACTTCTGAGGGATTTTTGATTGCTGGTGCTGTCCCTCTATCCATTTGGCTGATTCCTGATGAGGACTGTATGGAAGCTCTTGGACCAGAGACTGCTTCTATTATGTTGAAACCCCCTCTTCCAGATTGTGTTGCTACTGCTATGGACTCTGTCCCCTCGTGCTTGCCACTAGAACCGAGGTGTGTAGAAGACCCTACTGTTGTATCTTCTCTCAGCCCCCATGATGCCCAGGTTTCCCATCATGATCTAACTCCTTCTTTAGAAGTTGATCTTGATAATACTCCCAACTCTATCTCTCGTATCTCAAAGAAGTATTCCTTGGATACCACTAGCAATGTGGGGCTTGAATCTATTTGCCCCAGAGGGTCTTTAGCTGGTACTTTAGTGGGCCAGACTCCGGTCGATTCTGGGGTGAAATATTCCAGTGCCAAGGATGTGATTGCTATGCAATATGGTTCCTGGAAGCCAGCAAAGTCACGTAGACAGAGAAAGACTATGTCCAAAAATCCACAGGTTCCTCAGGCACATAGGCCTTTTGCGGGTTGGACTTGTGGATCTGGGGTCGGGCAGATTTAGAGGCCTCTCCCGACTTGGCTTTGATACCTCTGATAATTGTTGCTGGGCTGCTAGTGATGGATCTCTGGCCTGAACTATGGGCAGCATTCTGGTCTGAAGCAGTTTGGAACCATTTTCTGTATTAGGTTCTGAATTATTACTCTTGTTTTATGTTCCTGTTTATCAGGATTTCAAAAGGTGTTTTCTTGGCTGGGCTCTAGCTAAATGCTAAGAAATTTGATAATACTGCAGTAGGCCAAATTTCTGGCCCTGCTGATATGCTCCTGTATCTGAGTTGAGGGAGCAGTAGCGGGAATGGTTGCAGAATCTATTTTGTTGTGTTGTGAAGTATGGTATATTGCCATGTGGAGGATCATATTTTCTATAAAAAATCTAGCAAAATTTCATCTATAATACGGATATCTGCCAATACAAAATCTATACAAATTCCTGTAAAACAACCACAAATACACACTGCATACATACAGGATCCCAACTGCCATAATAACAACGGGTGGCATCGACATCATAATTTCGATACGACGTCGACTCAGATAAGATGCCAACTAGGTAACCAAATATAATCATAAAAACCTACAGAAGCACAAACATCCATCATATATAGTGGAAAACTAAACTACGTAACCGTCATCGTCATCATCACATACACCAGTAACCTTGAGTATTAAAATAAATAACACAAGTTCTCTGTCTCATACAAAATCATAAAACTAAGTCCCAAAAAGCAATGCAATCGATATCTGTTCCTCCTGTTGGAAAGTGCCGAGGTGCTGCCTATCTCGATTTTCTGTCGAGATGTTTGCCCGGGAGGGGTTGTTTTTTGAGCGAGGTCTTTAAAGCCAGTGTGGTGAGTGCTGATGTAAACCAATTGTGTTGCTTCGGTTGTTTTTAATCTTTTTTCATGACTTGAGTCTTGGTCTGAGATTATGACAGGATCATGAGGTATGGGGTACACCGCTTTGTCTTTGTTCTATTTCCAAGTCGGAAAAACAGTTGGAGTTAGTATAAAGTTTTGTATCTTTCCTTTAAATTTAATGCATCTTACTTACCAAAAAAAGTAATCGATATCTGCTACCTATCCTGCGCCTACGGCCTACTCAGACTCGTCAAGTATAAGAGCGTGCTCATTCGAAAGGAAGAAAGAAGTAAGAGTGAGCCAAATGCTGAACAAGTATATTATAAACAAATAATAAGAAATATATATTCAAATGAAACGGGAATGGGATGGGAGAAATAAGTAGGGATGCATGAAGATATAAAACATGATTTTATACACTTACCAATTTACATTTATCTTTGTGGACCAGGGCCAGGAGGCCTTACTAGATAAAGGTGTGGGAGAACGACGAAAGGAACATAATATCCCACATAATTTAAGGTCGTGAGCTCTTATTTTAGACTCAAAGGGGGGCCATCAACATATCATGCCTATAGATGGACCAATAATAATATACCCCCATATCCCCCGGGGTCCAAAGGCAGTTGCTCGTCTTTTCACAGTAATAACCTATGGTTTGTCAAGAGTACACCGACTATAATACGTAGGCAGGATAATTCTTGAGTCTCCACTGTAATACTAATGGCATGTCAAGGGATATTACCCTCCGTAATATAAATCCGTAGTCCAAGTTTCATAATTTTTTATTCTTTGAGAAAAGATCAACTAAACTTCTTTCACAAATTTTTCCATCCGGGAGAATAAATTAATCATATAACAAATTGTGAAATTTTCTCCGAATACTTGCATGATTTTTTTTTCTTTCAGATTTAAATCTTCTCACCATTTAATTTGTATGCATGGACATCATTAAGTATAGGAAAGAATAGAAATTTTTACCACCAAAAGACAAATATAACTTCAAAAACTTCCGGACAACGCTTCCTTCACAAACAAATCACAAATATATCTTTTTTGGAGTATAAAATTAAACATAAGCAAATAAACTTAGTTTACATAACAATTAAATAAGGTGGAATCATGCAAAATTTGTGGTTGCCTTGGATGAACAGTGTCAGAGCACAATTTAGAGTTTTGGACGTGCCAAATGGGTCAATACTTGAGAAATTGAACACCCAACCGATGAATATATATATTTAGGACATGGGTAAATTATAATTAAGGACAAATCATGTGTAAAATTTGAAATGGAGGGGTTACATGTGCTGGGTGCGGGACTAGGGTTTGGGCGAAGCCAAACCGTGTGGATCAAAGGAAAAATCAAATATTAAAAAACAAATACTTTACGCAATAATCATGGATTCCGTGATTTATATGATTTCGGTGGGTATCGAAACGAAAATATCCAAGAGAATATAAATAAAAATTGAAAGAGAGAATAAAGAGGGTATGAGTACATTTACCTCGACCAAATCTGTGACAGAATGGGTTATAAATCTCGATGACCACCATCAATGATCGTACATACATACATACATACATACATAATACCTAGGACCATACACTTTTTACAATGGCATAAATATATATAGGAAAACTTAAAGTTTGATACTTTCATTTTCTTTCTTCACCTTTTCTTTTCTCTTTTGTTCACACACAATGGCCAAACTTCTTAAGTTGGCCCCCAAGTTAGCTAGCCAAGGTTCTTGGTCAACCTTATCTTGACCAGCCAGAAAACTAGGTTAGTCAGCTATAACGTGGAACAGAAGACAAGTGAGATGACACAAAAGACCAAATTTCATAAACTATAAAATTTAACGGAAGCATCTAAATTGTCGTTTTATTTACATAGCAAGCCCATAATACAAAAATTTTCCAAATAATCCCAAAATACATCAAGTCGGCTCATAATTTTGCTACATCAAATTGGCGGTTTTAGAGAGAGACGCTCTGCCTTCTCTCTAAGTTTCAAATTTTGATTTTGAAATGGTGGCTCCCTCCTCCCTGCCGGCGCCACCTGCCATGGCTAGCTCCTATGGCTAGGTTTCATCACCCTCTCTCCTCTGCTCTCGCTTCCTTCTCTCTACCAAGGGCCCTTTTCCTTTGCTCCCTTTGTTTCCCCCGGTGGAGGCACCTCTCCCCGCATCTCCTTTTTTCCCTCCGTCCTCTTCGAGCCCCTCTCTCCCATCTTTTAAGTTGTCTAATGAATCTTTTCCTCCGCTGTTGAGGGATGACCTAAGCGACATCCCCGTTCTAGATGCTTTATTCTTGAGGTGCTCGAAGCTACCAAATCTGAGCTCTGGTAACCTGTCACTGCCGATGGTGTTTTCCCTTGCTTCCTCTAGTGATGCTGCTGAAGGGCATGGGTCTTTGTCTCTAAAGGAAGTCGATGCTTCCCCCTTGAAGAATTTGAAGCCGCTAGACCAGTGCCATGGCAACCTGTCGATGCAGAATCTGTCTCCTCGAAGGGTTGTTAAATCTGTCTCCTAGAGTGGTAAACTTCACCTCTCTCCAGAGGTGGGCCTAGTTTCGAATGGTACTCCTGAAGGCGTACATAAGGTTTTGCCTGATTCAAAGACTTTGCCGGGATCGATGCATAGAACCTCTCCAAATTCTTGGTCGGTAGTGGTTCAAAAAGCTACCTTAGGAGGTAAGTTCCCCTTACAATATTTTCCACCTCAACATGGAGGTGGGGATATGGTGGATTTAACTCCTCCCTCTAAGGTCATTAAACAAGGGGAGACTGTATGGGGTGACACTATGGTGGGATACTTCTCAGGCAACCTATTGCATTTCCATGCTGTAAATCATATAGCTCGAAAAATTTGGGCCCGTTTGGAATTGAAGCATGTGGACGGTAATGATCAGGGTTTTTTCTTTTTCTGATTTTCTTCCTTTGAAATGATGAAGAAATGCCAGATGGGAGGCCCCTGGTCTGTTGCTGGATTTCCTTTATTTCTAAAGAAGTGGAAACCAGGGATGGTTCTCTTGAAAGAGGAACACAAAACTTTCCCCATTTGGATTACATTGTCTAATGTTCCTGTTGAGTTCTGGACTCCTTTGGGCCTGAGCTGGCTTGCGAGTGTAGTGGGTAAGCCTCTACATCTCAACCCTTCCACGGAAAAGATGGAACGCATGAGCTTTGCCCGCATGTGTGTGGAGGTTGCAACTGACGCTTCCCTGCCTTCCATAGTGCGTGTTAGGATAGGGAGCTCCGATGTGCAACCCAATAAACCATTTACTGAAATTAAAATTAACTATCAAAGGAAGCCTACCCGGTGCAGTAAATGCAACAAGGTGGGACACTCTAAATCCCATTGCAAACCTATAAAATTGTATTGGCCAACTTGCAGATTTATGAAGGACCCTAAACCACATCCTTCCAATGGTAGGGGTATATCAATTGGCCATGTGTCTGCGTGCCTTGGGAAGGTGGATCCAGGCCTTGTAAAACCACCCCTGTCTTGTAAACCCATGGGAGATTCTAGATTGGATAATAATGGCTTCCCTGGTAGTCATGCTGATGGCTAGATAACAGGGACTCAAATATGCTTGGAGTCCAATCCAGATGTTTCTTGCTCTAACACCATATCGACGCTATAATTGGAGAGCGATGCTACTCCATCGCAAGATACTAACCAATTTATTTTTAGTGATTAAGAGGGCGAGAAATCAAGAAGCTTAACTAAAGCTCCACTTGAACCAATGTTAAATCAACCGAGAAACTTGGGTAGGGACACCATTACTCTGGAAAACAGTAATAGTATCACTTCCACCACTGGCAGTTTGGAAGCTTTGGAATCTTCAACCAGTGTATTGCAAGCCAAATCTGCTTCAGACAGCCAACAGTTCCTGGCCGGCAGTCCCATGACTGATTCAGATCAGATTGAGGAGATAGTAGAAGATGAGGATGATTTCCATGATCCAACGCTTAATGCCTTCAAAGTGTCATTGGAGGCAAACGCTACCCAGGCATATCTTGATTCTTTAACTTCAGAAGGAAGGCAAACTGTGTGTGATCTCATGGAAGAATGTTTGCTAGCTGAAACTCAAGAGACAAGGGATGAGTTCAAATCTTCCTCTCCTTTGAGAGTGGCGGATCAGGACGGTTTTTTTAGTATGTTATTTGAAGCCATTAGGATGTTGGTGGTAGCTAAGACTACTCTACCACATATTGCATCTTTATCCCCTGTTGGGAAGAAGGTAGTTTTGGGTTTTCTAGATAATCTTCTAAAAACAGAGACTGAATTCCCAATATGCAATTTTAGCCAATTGGGTGGCTTAGTGGCAAGGCTTCATATCGTTGATGAATTTGTCTCCTCCATTTGCTCACCGAGGAGGTCTGATAGGAGTGTTTGTGAAGCATTTTCCAATCACGCTCAGGAAGAGGCCAATCAAGTCACCACTCCTCCTTCCGAGCAGGATGGACATTGGAAGCAAGCCAAGTCCCAGAGACACCGAAAATTCACTTCCAAGAACACTAACGGTTCCTTAGGCGAGGGTATCACCGGAATACTGGCTGAGACTGGGAGTATCCTATCTATATATAAAGCATGCCAGCTGGATATGCGTTTTTCCTTCTTAGAAGGCAGGTTTGCTTGCCATGCCTGGACGGTTAGCATTTTAGAGCCGTATGCCGATTTGCTTTTGTCCGATATGGTCTGTTGCCATTTTGGTTTGACGGCTAGTATGGAATAAGCGCTTTGGAATGGTTATTGGAGGTAGCTTTTTTGGTGTAGGAAATTTGTCGGTTTGGTTGGTATGGCTAGAATGTTTCTGGTGATTTGGCATTGCTGGTTGAAGCACTTTGCAGTGAGTTGATGTTGCTACATTGTGTGCTGAAGGATACGGAGGGGTCGTGCCTTAGTCCGTGAACTGCCAAGTTGAGATTTCAGGTCAAGGCATCGTTGACCATAGATACATGTTTGGCCCCAAAGTTTGCAAAATGCTGGTACAAAGAGCCTGGGTGCAAATGACCAGATAGCTGCTTTTGGCTGAGAAGCCGCAATGCAAATGACTAAGATAAAAAGAGCCTTGTTCTCTGCAAAGAGCCGAGATAAAAATATCAGAGATATTTGCTTTTGATCGAGGGATATGGTAAATGCCGAGATGCAACCGACCGAGATGAAAAAGGCTTTGTTTGTAGCACTTGTCCGAGATGCAAATGCCCGTGATGCAAATGCCCGGGATGCATAGGGTTGTGTACTTTCTCATGCTTATTGAAAATTACCGAGTTTCTAGGCTTGGGAAGATTAGCCTGATGTACATTATTTTTACTGCAATTGCAGGGTGCTCGGGAGATGCCCTGACCTCTATATTCTACTTCTAAGTTGGTAAAACACTTGGAGTTAAAATATAGGTTTTTCTGTAAATTTTTTAATTTTAATACAATTTTTCTTAATTACCAAAAAAAATTTTACTACATCAATCCAATACGATCATCTAACCTTACTAGTCCGCCCAGCTCTATTCCCTTTCATCCGTCATAAATTATTGCTCCTTTGAAGGTCAAAAAACAACAAAGAGTGAGCAATTGCTCAGCAATTGTACCCTTAAGCAAAAAAATGCATAGTTATAGCTTTAAGTTGAAGTCAACCAAACCATGCGAAAGTATCATGTATACAGAAACATAAACTGGCTGGAGGTAAATTCATAAAGACAAACTGCCAAATCAAAACTTAAGTCTAAAATTAAACTTTTTCACTTTCAAAACTGGCTACATTTTAAGCCTGTAGCTACTCAGCCATCATGGTTCGAAAACAGTTGCATTTTAGACCTACAGTTACTTGGCCATCATGATGAGAAACAACTATATTTTAGGCCTGCAGTTACTTGATCACCATGATCAGAAACGGCTACATTTTAGGACTATAACTACTCGACTATCATGGTTCGAAAATGGCTACTTTTTAAGCCTATAGCTACTCGACCACCATGATAAAAAATGGTTACATTTTAGACCTACAGCTACTCGGCTATCAAAATTTATTTCTTTAAATTCTGAGCTTCTAAAAGTCCTAAGATCATAATGAGAAAAAGTCTAGAGAACTTTAAAGGCATGCTTACGTTCATATTTAGTAACGACATGCAACATGCAAACTCTTTAATTATCTGGTAATTTCTGTCCGAAATTAAACATACAAATAACCTCTCCATGCACATAACTTAAACTTACCAATGCTTTTACCATAAACTGATCTTAATAAACAAAAGAGATTCTAACATCATTTGAACACAAATCATGGAACAAAATCGCATATGCAAAACGTCATTCATGCGCTAAACGTAATACTCCTTCATAAATATGAGAAAGTAATCATCATGATATATTTCACGTAGAACTTAACCAAGAAGAGCATAAAAATAATAATGCTTAAGATAATTTAAAACACTGATACACTTCCTGAAATTTGATCTATGAACTCCCTTACTTGGATCTGGCTTAAAGTTTTTCCTTTCCTTGTGCTTTACTCACAAATTGCCCAACTTCTATCCTAATTCTTAAGTTCAGTATTTATAGACGTTAGAGTTAGTGGTAGTAGATGGAGGCAAATTAACTACTTTGTACTTCTTTTCTTACTTACTCCATTTTTCTTTCTAGAAGGTCAGCAGAGTAGGTGAGAACAGGTTACCTACTCTAATTTGGCTAGTCAACTCTAATCAAAACTAGCCAATAAGTCAATCCAGTCAACTATCACAATCGGTCATCGATTCAAGCCTACCATTAGTCTAATCTGATTATCTAATTATTTCCGGTCACTGTCTCTCATACTTATTTTTTGAGTCCTCAGGAGTTACTGTTCATTTTTTGTTACTTCTCTTAGATTACTTTAGTTTTGGTCAATTATTTTGGTCTGATAAATTCTTTTATTATAGACAACATTTATTCCAACTTCGTCTCCAAAATCCTCTCTAAGTTCCTCTTCGAAAATCTTCTCCAAAAATCCTCTCTAAATTTCTCTCCGAAAATCCTCTCCATAATTCATCTCTAAATTTCCCTCTGAAAATCCTCTCTAAATTCCCCTCTAAAATTCCTCCCTAAATTCCTCTCCGAAAATCCTCTTTGGGATTCCTCTCTAAATTTCCTTCCAGAAATCCTCTCTAAATTCTTCTTTGGAATTCTTCTTGGAAATCCCCTATGGAAATTTGTCTCCAAAAAATGCCCTCCGAAAATCGTGTCTAGAGACTATCTTCGAAAAATTGTGTCCGGATATCCATTTTTGAAAAATCACCTCTCGATAGCTGTCTTTGGAAATTCTCTCTGGATATCTTCTCCGGAGATCGTCTCTGGAAGTCTTTTCATTCGAGTCGGTCAACATTTTCTTATCCCGATCAACTATTCCTGATCGGCAATTATTCTATTTAGTCATCTGTCTGTTTTGATCGAATATCTTATTTGTTCAATAATCTACTCCGGTATTTTATTCTACTCTGGTCAAATCCCCATTCATCCATACAAGTCATTTTACCCTTCATCCTACTCGGTCATTTCACCATTCATCCATACCGCTCATTTTCCTCCATTTCGTCAATTTGCTTCATTCCAGCAAAATACACTAAACCGGCAAAATGCACTAAATCGAGAAAATGCAACATTCCATGCAAATGCATCATTCCGAGTATTTTAGTTATCCGGACATTTTGCCAAATCTTGGCAAATTGGCCATTCCTCCTGCAGATCCATTCCAGTCATTTACCATACCGAGCAATTGTGCAAACCAGGCAAAATCCTAATCAACCGGTCAACGTGTTGATCAGTTACTTTTACCTTCAACATTTCTTAATCTCTCTCTTAGCCGTTATTATGGATTTCAGCCAGTCAACGTATGTTGACTAGATTCTCCTTTACATCCTGCCGGTCAACATTCAGTCAACTATAAAATCTACCGGTCAACAATTTTTGACCCGCCATGCAATCTAAGACAGTCAACTATGTACCAATCTGGTCAATGATTTTATCAAGTCAACATTTCATTCCGGCTATTCAACTTTTTTGGCCATTGTGATAACTTCTTTATCACTTAATATTTTTTATTATACGAAGATATTTAAAAATCGGTACATTGCACAATCTATCACTTATCTAACTAACTCGAAGTTGGAATCAAAACCGAAAGCCTCTATTTCCTCCTGTTCTCCTTCGCGCAGTTCCTCTCCTCGTCGCCGGCCTCCCACACGCAGCTGTCATTGCTCAACCTTGCCACGCCAGCCAGCCACCGCCGTGTGCGACCATTGTCGGCCACCGCCAAGTGCGGCTATCATCAGCCACCGTCGACCACCCGCGTGCCACCTTCTTCCACGACGACCCCTCCTCTCTCTCCTCTTGGCAAAGCCCTCGACTCCCCCGAGCCCCTCCTCGTTCTTTCATTCTACTATCTAATATGTTATTATTATTATTATTATTATTATTATTATATATAAATATATATTAATTTCTTTTTCTCTTAATTCCAAAATCTAAATCGATAATTGGGCAACCGATTGGGTGCACATCGGATACCGGCACAATAAATCTAAATATTTTTTAAAATTTAATAATATTTAATTAATTTTTATTACGGCCAAATTACCAAAAATAATAAATAATCCTAATTAAATTGGATAAAATTTAGGATATTATAGAAACCCTAACCCCGTGCTGGATGCCTTCACCTCTGATTTTTGGGACTTTTGTATAAATTGGCTCTAGAATATGATTACCCATATTTCAAACATGTTAATTTAATAGTTGGGTATTCGATTTGGTATTTTTTTGTGAAATTATGTTCGTTAGAACCCCAACTCGCACCTCCTTTAGATTTTATCAAAATTATTTGTAATTTATACATGATTTGATTTTAGAAATTTGTAACTCTAGCTTTATGGACGCTGGTACTCCATAAATTGGGTAATTTTGCATATAAATGTTATTTATGCTAATTTTATATATTTTAGAATATTATTGGATGTGAATAGTGATATTTAATCGCATGTACGTTAAATATGTTATCTTGTTTATTCTCCGAAAATTATGTTATATGTAATTATAAAGGTAATTATTGTCCGAAAGCTCTAAAGCTACGTTTGGCTCATGGTGGTAAAACTTTCTATGTTTTCCATGCTTTATGATGTTTATACATATAATTTAAACCCATAAAAATATAAAACTTATGTAAGAATACAAAGGAAATACCACAATTTGTTATGTTATGATTCTTTCTCGCGGAGTGAGAACTTTATGAAAGAAGTTGGTAGACTTTTCCTCAAAGAATAAGAAATGGTAAAATTTGGACTATGAATTTATATTTCAGATGGTAGTATTTCCTAGCATGCTATTAATATTACAGTAAAAATTTAAGGATTATCCTTACCGTATTTTGTAGCGGATGATATTTCTTGGCGGATGATATTTCTTGACATACCTTAGGATACTATAGTGAAAGATCATTGTCTGTATGGGCCATGTGTGGCCAAGGCCCCGTCTACAGGCTTTATATGTAGATGGCCCACCTCTGGGTCCTAAATAGAAGGAAATGGCTTTAGATTGTATGGAAACAAACACAATCCAAATTTCTATCTCCCGCTCCTTTAGTCAGTAAAATCTACTAGTCCTAATTCACAAAGATTAAAAAATTTATATATGTTTTTAGAATACTAAAAAAAAGAAAAAAAGAAAAATGACCGTGATCCTTTTTTGGATATGTTCCTTAAATAGAGTGTGGGGTTTGTTGTTCTTGGGCATCAAGAGTGTAGGTAAAGATTGCGGGAGTTGCATCTGCACTTGTTCGAGGTTAGCGGTTGGTTGCAATGAATTGCTTTTGATCGTGGTCTCAATGTCGTTTGAGATCTTCACTTGACCGTGGACTTCAATTGGCCAAGGAAGAAATGGTTTTTTATAATTTTCTCCTTCGTCCGAAGGCGTTGCTGAGGAGATATCGTCCGAGTTGGTGAAGATTGAGGTGGCAATGTTCGGTTTGGTTTAGATTCAAATACCTGTGTGGAAGAGCACTATCTGGCCATCCAATACAAATGTCATTTTATTGCCTTTAACCGTGAAAGTTGCTTTCTCCTTTGGTTTTTTCCTTTGGTTCTTTGACATGTTTCATAGTACTAGGGGTATACCTTAGCGTCTATTTTCTAATTTTAAGTTGGCAAAACACTTGGATATAGAATATAAATTTTTGTAATTCTTTTATTTTAATACAATCTTACTTACCAAAAAAATGTTTTTAGAACCCTAAGAGAATAAAGATAAATGTGCCTGAGTCAGGGATTGATTGTGCTGCTGGTTGTAGTGAGACTATGAAATCTCGTGAGCCTGGTATTGAGAGAACTTCGCTGGTGGTTCCAGGAGCTGATTTGCAACCCCACCATCTCTTAGGCCATTTGGAGACAAATGTGCCCCCTGTCTCTTATGCTGATGCACTGAATTGTGGGCTTAGTATCCCTCCTCCGGCAGCTAATGAGTTTCCTATAGTCAACTCTATTGATCAGTCTTCAGACGTGTCTCCCTTTAAGCCACTGGATCAGGCTTCATCCTTAAAGGTGGTGCGGTTTGCTCCTGAGATCTTATCTGCCGAGGCTCCCAGTTGTGCTCCTCACCACAGGATGTTGGCTCCCTACAGTGATATTTGTCATCTGATCAAGTTTCGTAGATCCAATCTAGGAAACTTGGCTTCTGACAGCGTCCCTGTGGATGGTGGCCCCAAATTGGCTTCTCCCCTTTTGCCCCTCCTAGAGAAACTCTTGGAGTGGTTCCTCTTAATGATGCCTTATCTTTGATTGATATCCTACCCTATCCTGGATCAGATATCGAGAACCATGACCTGTCGATTCCTCCTTCTAATGGAATGACTTGGAGATGGAGCTTGCGTCTGCTATCGATCCGGATCTCACGCCCAGCCCTATCTCTCATATTTCAAAAAAATACTCCCTAGTTGCTTCAAATTTTGGGGAGCCGTTTTCTTCTAGCTCCATTGGTAGCCTTGAACGGACTAAGAAAAAAACTCGAGCAGGACAAAGCCCTGTAAATCTAAGTGATTTGCAGTGGAGGTTCTGGATGGGTGTTAAGGCCGGGGAGGCCTTATGCACCCTTATGGACGAAGTGGCTTTGTGTATCACTTGGTGGCCGGAGTGTTTTATGCTCACCTTGGATGGAGTGGCTTATTCTTTTATCCGGAATGCATTTGTTCAAATATCTGGAATGCCTTTTTGTCCTCTTAAAGGCCGGAATGGCCTTTATTGCCCAATGACTGGAGAGGTCTTAAGTGTGATCAGGCGGACTGCCTCGGTCTCTATTGGACGGAGTGGATTTATTGCAATGCCCGGAGTGTATTTTGTTCACCTTCTGACCGGTGCGGCCTTTTGCGATGCGTTCTGGGAAGCCGGAGTGTTTTTGCTCACTTTGGACGGAGTGGCATTTTCGGAGTTCCGTTGTCCACTTAATGGGCGGAGTGGCCTTGTTTCACTTTAAAGCTGGAGCGGCCTAGTGTGTGGTGTGGACGGAGTTGAATTGAGATTGACACTCTCGTCTTGTTTATGGCCGAAGTGGCTTTGTGTATCACTTGGTGGCCGGAGTGTTTTTTGCTCACCTTGGAGGGAGTGGCTTTGTTCTTTTATCCGGAGTGCATTTGTTCTTATATCCGGAATGCCTATTGTCCTCTTAAAGGCCGGCCTTTATTGCCCAATGACTAGAGAGGCCTTGAGTGTGATCAGGCCGGTCCGCCTTACTCTCTATTGGACGGAGTGGCTTTATTGCAATGCCTAGAGTGTTTTTTGTTCACCTACTGACCGGAGCGGCCTTTTGCGATGCGTTCTGGGAAGCCGGAGTGTTTTTGCTCACTTTGGATGGAGTAGCATTTTGCCACTCTCATCTTGTCCTTCAATTGCCATTTTCGGAGTGCGATTCAAATGCTAAGCTGATTTTACGTTTCCAATGCTGATTTTGATATTGTAATCTTGTTATTAATGACTTTTGTCATGGTTTAAGGGGCTCCATGTTTCTATGTCTCTTTTTCCAAGTCGGCAAAATACTTGGTAAAGAATATAGATGATTGTACATTTTATTTAAATTTTAATGTAATTAATTATTTAACAAAAAAAAAAAAAGAAGAAAGATAAAATATAAAAAGTTGTTTATATTCCGAAAAAGTATTTATTTATGTTTCATGTTATGCATCATATAACACTTATTGAATATATTATATATTATTCTTGATTATATTACACTTATTAAAAATTTGGCTCACCATTACTATTTTCTTTACCTCCAAATGAGTACAAACTTATGCCTGATAGGGCGGGATAGAGGATTAGAAGTCGGCTAGACATTAAGATCTTGGAGGATAGCTTGAGGACTTAGTTCTACGGTTTTTATACCCTTATGTAGTACTTTTGTGTATTTTGTGAAAGATTTGTATATAGATGTAGTTGCATATATATGATGATAATGATGTATATGTAGTCTAACTTCTACTGTATTTGATGGATGTAGATAGTTTCGTAAGTTTTTATGGTTTATTTAGGTACCTAGTGGCATCTTATCTGAATCGACGTCATTATTTGAATTACGATGTCGGTGCCCCATGTTTTGTTGTGTATTGTGGATCTTATATTGTGATAATGCGGACTATGTATATTATATAGAATATTTCACAGGTTTTGTATTTATTTGATAGTTGTTTTTCTATTGGAACTTTGTTGGATTTTAGTCAGAAAAGTCAATCCGTTACAATAATGCTGAATAAAATATATATACATACGTAGATATATATGAATAAATATAAAATAATAATGATAATTTAATGTGAAAATATTAAAAATGTCAATAAATTACTAAAAATGTTTAAAAAATATAAGAATATAAAAAAATAATGACTAATAATTAGCAATAATCTTACCGAAAAGGGTCAAATTTTAAATATTGAGTTTACGTGAATTCCCTATAATCCAAATCATATGCCACTATTCAAGATTTATAGCCAAACCAACTATATGTTATTCGTTATAAAGAGGGTCAAAACAAACTTTTTGAACTCATGGATATTAACTAGTAATATTCACTTATAAATAATATACCAATATATATCCAAATATATTTCATCAATTTTTAGAATGATTTTCATTTAGTTAAAGTAAAACCCTATAACAAATAATAAATATATGAACTTTTTTAACTTTAAAAAATAAATAATTCTTTTTTTTTGGTAAGTAAAAAAAATAAAAAAAATATAAGGTCAAAAACTTGTATTTTGTAGAGTATTTTGTAGAGTATTTTTACAAATTCTTACAAATAAAAAAATAAATAATTCTTACAAATTCATTGTAGAGTATTTTGTGAAAAACTTGTATAAAATAACATATAAGGTCAAATAATTAAAAATTTTATAATTTTATGACAAATTTTACAGATATAGTTACAAACATTCAAATCTCGTAAATAATAACAAAATTAATATGCATGCTGAATATGAGCAAAAATAAATATCGAAGGATAATATGTATATAAATATCAAAGAGAAAGTCAATATATTTAAACAATAAATAAAAAAATAAATTTAGATACACTTGTCTTAACTTGAAACTACTCAATCTAACACAAGATTGCTTTGAAACTATATTCCCTTACTCTTGTGAAACATTATTAACGTTTTCTCACCCAATTTGTTTTTTTATTGTATTGAACACAAATTCCAACCTATAAGCCTTCGTTGGGACATTGGTGGCTCGGTCATTGGGATCCAATAATTTGCAAAAATTCTATGATAAGTGAAGCACACCTGACAAGAAGATTAGAATGTATCTGATTCTACTGTTACAAATAAATCTAAGGAATTCTTTGGTAGGATTATAAGTCAGAAGTAAGTCAGTTAAGATTTAGAATGTATGTATTACCTGAGTTTTAAGTTTACTTATTTAATGTGTTACTTTTATTTATTATAGAAGCCTAAAGGATTTTACTTTTTTTTTCTGTAAGTAATTAAAAATGCACTAAAAAATAAAAGTTATACAAACCTATGATTTATCTTCAAGTATTTTTCTAATTTGGAATTAAATCATAGATGTTAAGGCATGCCCCGAGCACCATGTTACATTAAATGACACCAAATAATAAATACATAGACCGTCATCCAAACCCCATATCGACAAACCAGTTAGCTAACAAAACTCCGTCGAGCAAATTAGCATATAGTGTACTTAGGATTCATAGGAGTGGATTTATGATGTCTCCAGGACTAGGATTTCTTCACTGATCTTGCCGGCAAAAGCAGCAACAAATGGACCAAAGGCTTCCAAACCGATAAAAAGACGCATACCGGCAAAAGACATAAAGAAAAGGCATGCCATCCGAAATGCCTACAAATCTTTTTCTTTTTTTTTTTAATCCAGAAGCCCACAGGCCGATCAAATGCCATTTATGCCAATCAACTCATTAATCTGGGAACTTCATACCATCCAAAAGCATACAGGTAAATCCAAACCGGACAAACCCGCTTTCCTTCCATTTCGGCCAAGCTGGCCATCAAAACCAGAATTCCATTCCGTCCATTCTGCCAATCTAGCATCTTCATACCGGCCAATCCATTTTCATTTTACTCAATAACTATTGGTTATCGTGATTTTTCTTCATTACTAAAAATCTAGATATTAGTTATCTTATTGTTCATATCTAATTTTGTGCTGAAATTTGCTGTGCATATTATTTAAATTTACATCTAGATCATAGCATATTTTACATATATTATATATTTTAATACATTTTGCATTCATGATGTAAAAAGATCTACATTTCAAGATTAGAAACTTCTTATTCCTTCTAAACCTTCATGTTGGAGGAGGTGGTCAAGTGTCTGGCTGTCTAAGTAAGATCCCAATGCAGAACATCAGCTTCGGTTTCCTTATTTTTTATTTTTTATTTTTGTAGAGATCTCCGGATCCGGTGGTGTAGTTGTCCCCACCTGCGTGTATAGTTTCCTTGTTATTTTACAATCCCATTATGAAATAGTAATAATTCCCACTCATTTCACTCTTTGGTAAGTCACGTATATGCTGGTGAAATGGCTAATGGCTCATATAAACTTCTGTCCCAAAGCATCATCTTTGGACAGCTACTCCTCCTCCTACTAAGCTATACCTACCCTTGTAATAGCTGTATTCATGTAGACATCCCCAAATTTATAACTACATAAATTAAACTGACCTTATGGTGAATAAGATGGAACCTCAGAAAGCAGGAAATATGTTTCTAATTAAATTTAAAACGTATACATGGAAGATTGACCAAATAATTGAAGTAGCAACATAATAAGTTTTAAGTTTTTTTAATTTTTTTTGTGCTGAATTTCAAAGATATATAAATAAAAAATTAAATACAAAGTGCTAAAAGTTTTTGAATGATAAACCAAATTCAGGTATCAACAAGGTTTCATATTGATGGGACCTGACCTACTATTTGAACAGCGAGGAAACACACAATAACGCACGACAAACACACAAGTATACACAATCGGGGATTTTAATGGGATCCAAGTGCCCTCGGAGGGCTTAGGAGGCAATTGGCATGCTAGAAGTACATTGGACCGAGATCAATGCCTGAAAGATTGTGAGTTGCAAGACTTATGACACGATGGTGCCTTCTTTACATGGAATGATGGCAGAGAGGCAACGGTCATGATTTATTGAAAGCTGGATCGGATGGTTTTTAATGGTCCCTGGCTTTTGGAATTTGCCAAATGCAAAACTTCTTTCGTACTGGCCAGACTCTCTGATCACTTTCCCGGCGTCCTTTCCTAGGATGTTCATGATTGGTGTAGACGTGGCCTCTTTCGGTTCAATAACTTTCTATCTATGCACCCCCACTTCCTACCATCGGTTAAAGAGGTTTGGCAGTGTCAAATCCCAGGTGTTCCTATGTTTCAGATTGTATCCAATCTGTGAATCACTTGTGGACTGCTTAAGAACTTAAATGAGAACATTGGAAATGTATTAGAAGCGGTTGTTTGAACTAGGCGTGACCTTGAAGAGTACCAACAATCCACCGTCCATTCTCCTCCCCACCTTGTTGCAACTGAGGATGAGCCTTATAAAGCGGCATATCGCCTTGCTCTGAAACGAGAAGTGGATTTCCTCTAACAGAAGGCTAAAGTTAAATGGCTTAAAGAGGATGATCAATGCACAAAATTCTTCTTCAACTCGGTGGGAGGGAACAACAATAGGAAGAAGATTCTTGCTTTATGTAAGGATGATGGCACCCACACAAATTTCCTTGAGGAAGTTCAGCACTTAATTGTCAGTCATTTCATGAGGTTGTTAGGAACTGGCCAAACGGATAGAGTCTTTGACCAGGAATGACTCCGACCATTTATTTTGCATACTATCCCTGCTAATCTTTGCTCTGTAATTACTAAACCTATCAGTGCCGAGGAGGTTCATCGGGCTTTATTCTCAATTGGGGATTGTAAGGCGCCGGTTCCGGATGGTTTCTCATCCAAGTTTTATAAAGAAGCTTGGCACATCACTTGCCCCTCTATTGGTAAGGCGGTTCAAGATTTCTTTCGCCATGGGAAGCTCCTTAAGTAAATTAATACTACTATTATCAGCTTGATTTCCAAGGTGAAGAACTGGTCCAAAGCTACTGATTTTAGACCCATTTCATGCTGTAATGTGCTCTATAAAATTATTTCCAAAATTATTGCCAATCAAATCAAACCCACGTTACCTCTATTGATAGATACGTGCCAAACTGATTTTGTGGAGGGCAAACATATTGCTGACAATATCCTACTGGCCTAAGATTTACTTCACAAATATCACCTTAGCAAAGGAACTCCCCGGTGTTCCATGAAGGTGGACATTATGAAAGCGTATGACTTGATCCAATGCGATTTTTTGATCACGACATTAGAGTTGATGGGCTTTCCACCCATGATGGTTACTTGGATAAGTCAATGCATCACTACAACCTCCTTTTGTATTAATATCAATGGTGAATCAATTGGTTTTTTCATAGGGGCCAAGGGTCTAGGCCAAGGGGATTTGCTTTCTCCTTATCTTTTTGTATTAGCCATGGATGCTCTTAAGGGTATCCTGGAAATCAAGGCCTGTAGGCATGAGGACTTCAAATATCATTGGAAATGTGCTAAAATGAGAACGGATATGCTTAGTTTTGTGGATGACCTTATTCTGTTCTCCAAACCTTTTTTTTTTTTGGTAAGTAAAATGCATTAAAAAGGAATAAAAAATTACAACATCTATATTCTAATCTAAGTGTTTTACCAATATAGAGGTAGAACGTAGCAACAAGGGCAACCCCTTAAGCACCATGACACAATTCATGTGAATAAGAACAAACAAAAAGGCCCAATTTCACTGACCAATTTTGGATCACCATCTCAACCTGAAGCAAATAAGCTCAAAAAAGTGCAATCATATCCAAGGTGATGTCTCGGACAATGGCATCTCGAAAATGCTGGTGGAGAATTTCTGCATGGTCGTTTGCACCATCACGGCAATTTAGAAAAGCTACAGCACAATGCAAGCTACAGCATCGGTCATTTAGCATCATCTCGGCCATTTATCGGAAGTAGCATTGGCCTTGCAGACTTCTCGGCCAAAAGCAATATCTCAGCCATAATCACCTCGGAAAACCACGGTCATTTGCTCATCTCATCCCTGGCTAAAGGTACATGAGCCAAGCCAGCACAATGCAGAATGCACCGCCAAAATTATCACATCCCAGCGCATATACCGATGGATCTCCATCCTGCTTCATCAAGGCTCACAGCAGCAGCATAAAACTGATTCTTCCTTATACACGGGCAGTATGCATCTCGGCAATGAATTCCAAACAGCCTATGCCAAAAAACTCGGACAAAACACAACCTCGGCCACAGAGAACATCGATCAAAAGCATCACTTCCCATTGCTTGCATTGGCAAGGGACAACTAAATAAAAAAATACTCAGCCAAAATAACAGCAACAGCAGGCATAGTTGCTGAAAGATCAGCACAAAACCAAGACAGCAAGAATTTTCTCCCACTCGTAAGCATCTAAAGTCAACAAAGGAATCCAAACAAACGGCTGAAAGACACCAGATCTCTGGAAAAATAGGATACACGATAGCAGCATTCAACAGCCACTTGGAGCAAGGTGAAGACTCCAAAACTTGGCATATTTACTACCAGTACTACTGGTACTGCCGCTTCTCCATCATCTCCATTTTTAATTCAAAAGGGTTAGAACCCACGCCCTTTGGATTCTTTGGAGATGGTTTCCGTCATCTCTAGGCCTTTGATCTCTTCCATGGTACCGCCTGCAGAGCAAAAGAAGGCTCTTGAGGACAACAGGGGGATTCAGCAGCACCATGGGAGACTTGAGCAGTAGACTCACGCTTAGCAGAAGCCTCATCTGTAATACAGGTTGCTTGGGTGTTACAAGGCATGTGCCTTGGTGTCAGTGCCAGGAAACAATTGTCTTTAAGCTCCATCAATTGCTTGCGTAAACACTCTACTTTGGAGGTAATTCTGCTGGCAGAAGGAGGCGAATCCTCCTTAACAACAATCTGGGTCTCAATCATGGCCATCTTCGGCTCCCCAGCAACAATAAATGGAACATCCATGTTTTGGTCCTCTTCCTGAAGATTATGGAAAGAAGGAACATACTCTCCACTGGTAGATGATCCTCTAAGATCAATACTGGCATCTTCAGATGAAGCAACATCTCTCATGCAACTTTCATCCTGCCATACAGGGGATACAATATTACACTACGGCTCACAATCTCTTACAGTATGTTCAGGTAAGACAGTAGATGCAAGCATACAGTCTTCAGTAGTAGGCTTCAATGAAGGGGGCTGCAAAATGGAGCCACGAAGTAGCTCAATCTCAGGTTTCAACTCCTCCTGCTCCTTAGGCATAGGATCTTCATGACTCTCCTCAGCTTTTCCATCAGGCAGCATACTCACCATCTGGTTATCCACTACTGACTCTATAGAATCCGCATCAGTAGTATGATCTTGGCCTGTGGCAACAATCTGGCCGGAAGGAATTTCAGCAGCCTGCCAAGGAGACACTGATTTGTCATCTCCAGCTTGGACATTCAGAGTAAGGGGAGCCACAACACCAATCGAAGCTTCATTCGGATCCAATCTCTTAGGAGTAGCACCCTGCTTATACTTACCCGTATAGTGGATCCTATCATGTATACTCTAGTTGGCATTGCGGCCATTCACTCGATGCGCCAGCTTCCAATGGTAAGCAACCTCTACCTCGACAGCCAAGGCCGAAACATCAACACTTGATTTTAATCTAATTTTTGTAGGGAGAGGGGCACCCCTACCCACTTCAACACAAACCCAGGCGAAATGCATTCGTTCCATCCTAGCTGTGCTCGGATCCAGTTGGAGAGGTTTTCCAATCCCACTTGCAATCCAACTAAGGCCTAATGGGGTCCAATATTCAGTCGGGACATTGAACAAGGAGATCTAAATTGGGAACGATTGGAAAGAATCCTTAGACAACACCATATCGGGCGCCCATCTTTTTAGGAAGATGGTTTTCCTTCCAAAGGCCCAGGGACCTTTTTCCAAACAAAGATTCAAGTGATTTTCAGTATCAAACCGAAAGAAAAAGAACCCCTTGTTGTTCCTGGCGACATGGCATAGACAAAATTTAGCCCAGATTTTATGAGCAATGGAGTTAACCGCCTGAAAATGCAGTGGATTGTCATAGAAGTAACCCACCAACGATGCTCCCTATAAGTCCTGGCACTGCTGAATAACATCAACAGGAGGAGAAATCGAGACAACATCCCCTTCTAGAGATTAGGGAGGGTAATATTTTAGAGGACTCTGACAAGTACCATTGGTCATAACAACATCAACCCAGGAGGATGCTGGGATGGGTGGAAGCTCACCAGAGGAATCGACCCTAGAAGCAGGAGCGGGTGTAGCTCGGGCTGTGTCAGGAATCAAACTTAATTCTGGAGCCGCAACAAGAGCAGGAGCATCAACATCAGGCGAGGCCTCTGGCCCCAGAACATTCAAGGCACCATTCCGTTGAAAATTCATGCACCGGTCAGATACCCCAGCAAATGACTCAAGGGGAGAGGCAGTCAGCGCCAACAGGTGACTATGGCATCGTTCCATCAGCTTTATATGCTCCAAGAAGGACGCATCTGGAAAAGGAGAAGGAAGCAAAGCATCCCTCTATAGGGGAGGGAAAGGGTGAGAGGGTTGGGTGAAAAGATGAGAAGGAAACACCGACGGAGAAGAGACTTCGTGGGGCAAAGACAAAGGGGGGCTAGTCGGCGCCCACATTGGACCAGCCATGGCCGGCACAAACAAGGAAACAAAAAAAAAAACAGTCTGCGTAGATTTCAAATTCAAAATCCTAGGAGGGGCATCTAGGAAGGAGCAAACAAAGCCCCCAAAGAGCCGGTCTTGCCGGTGAACAGCGAAAATCGATCGAGGATCGCCTACACAAATTTTGAAATTTGAAAAGAAGAGAGAAGGGAGAGCTTTTCTCCAAAGTTGGTTCTTCTATTCGGCTTATTCATGAATGTCTTAATGTTTTCGAAGACCTCTTTGGCCTCACGGCTAATAGAGACAAAGGCAAAATTTTTATATGCTCTAGGGACAAGACCACCAGGAAGGAGATTCAGAACATTATGGGTTTTAAAATGGGCCAGCTTCCAATGAGATACCTGGGTGTCCCCCTAATCACCTCCAGGCTCTTGTTGAAAGATTGCCAACCCTTGATGGACCAAGTACTTCAACGTGTATCCTCATGGAAGAACCATCGGCTTTCCTTTGGTGGTCAGCTGCAGCTTATATCCTCTATTTTATCGACACTTCACCACTACTGGGCATCTATTTTCATCCTTTCGAAAGCCATTTTGAAGAAGATTGAAGGGTATATGTGTAGGTTTCTCTAGCATGGATCTGGGGATGGAGAGTTTGTAGCCAAAGTCGCTTGGAAGGATGTCTACACAGCTAAGGAAGAAGGGGGGCTCGGTCTCAAGAACCTTGAGGCGTCTAATAAAGCATTTCGCTGTCGCCTATTTTGGAAACTTGTATCGCGTGACATCGGCTTAGTCCGGTGAACATGGTGTCATGCTAACCATATTAAAAACCGGTGTATTTGGACCTTAAAAGTGCCAGACATAGCACCATGGTGCTGGAAGAAAATCATGAACCTCTATCCAGCTCTTAAATCCATTATTCGCCACCATATAGGAAATGGTGCAAGAATGTTCCTTTGGACCGACAATTGGCATCCCCATGGACCTCTTATTGACCAGTACTCGAAGAGGATTTGGTGTATCACAGGTTTGCCTGTTGAGGCAAGAGTCAAGGAGATTATTCATCAAAGTTAATGGAGATGGCCAAATTCCCTTGACATGGAGGGTACTAACATTTTGGATAATATGCCTCGGTACAACCCGAATGAAAACAAAGATGACGTTATAATATGGTCTGCGAGCTGTTCGGGTAGCTACAACGCGCTCCTCGAATTCGATTTCAAATTCGAATCCGATTTCTGCCAGACGCTCGTCCCGTCTTCGGCGCCGGTGCACGTCATCGGCCATGGCGTTCCAAGTGGTGTTATCCATCCCCACTCTCCACATTCTCCTCTCCACTGAACACCGTCAACTCCTCTGTGAATCCTTCCTTGAACCTTCCTTCAATTAGGTCCTAGGATTCCGTTTCGTCTGCGCTCCCGGAGCTCGCCATCGACAAATCTGTCGATGACCTTGTCCCCCCCCACTCCTCCTGGGTTGATGTAGTCAAGAAGGATGGCTCACAGGTGTAGCCCGAGGAGGCTTCTATGTCCTCGATGGCGCCCTGTCTCCTCCGCCGGAGGTCATCGAGCAAGGAAACGTCTATTGGGGCCATACTCTAATTCACCTCCCCATTTTACATTGGTGTTAAGGCAATTGCCATGAAGATTTGGGCCCGATTCGGGCTCAAGCAAGCCGCCGGCAACGAAGGCGGATTTTTTCTTTTCGTTTCCCAACAAGAGATGGTGAAGAAATCTTGTCTTATTGGCCCATGGGTATTTTCCAATCTTCCTCAAACGCCAGCTGGAAGCCCGGAATGGATTTGTCCAAAGAAGAACACAAGCGTTTTCCAATCTGGATTAAAATGTCGAACATACCGCTCGAACTGTGGTCTCCCAGATGGACTAAGCCATAGTGTGATTGGGATCCCTCTTGATTGATCCGGGATCGCCGAATGGAGAATCTCTCCTTTGCAAAGATGTGTGTTGAAGTTGGTGTGGATGGGCGTTCCCCGGCTCCATCAAGATTCAAACCCAACCCTTGCTATGGTAAATGTGGCATATAGGGGAAGCCAACCCGTTGTGCTCGATGCCAACAGATTGGTCATCCAAAATGCCTATCCAAGTCTGATCCGGTACCTCTCATACTAAGCCTCTTGGTTGGTGTCCAAAGAGACAATGTAAGGCATCCTGTTTCTATTGATGCAAGCTGGTCGAGTCCTTAATGTGGATAGAATGGCCATTTAATTTGCCTCCAATCGGGACAGGCGATGGCAACTATTACGTGGATGAAGATGCCTTGCCTCCCCCATCTTTCATCCGATCTTTGTCGATTGTTGTAGTGGATGTTGCGCTAGTAATTCACCTAATGGGGCCGTTTTGGACTCTCAATCCATTCTGTTCTTGCCGGTTCCCCGAACCCAGATCCCCCTAATCATGATCCGTCTCTTTGAAACTCACCTGACGACATTGGGTACCAAGAGTGCCCTTTGGATGTCTCCGGATGTATGGATGATTCCCTTGATACTCAGAGTAAGGACTTGGCTCCTAACTCTCCTGATTTCGGGACTGACCATCACCATTTGGACTTGGATGAGTATATGCTTACCCCTAACTCAATCAAGAGGATCTCTTTGAAATACTCCACGAATTCCCCTATGATTGATGAATTGCAGGGTAATGAATCTGAGTGGAAGATTTCTAAGACAAGGAAAAAGAAAAAAACTGCCTCTCGGAAATCCAGGGGCGCCTCTGGCTCTTAGAACCTGCTGCTGGGGTTCGTTTTGTCTGGGTCTTGCTCCTGGGACCCTGTTTTTGATTTTTTGTCATGCTGTTGCATGCTCTACATTGGCATGCTTTTTGAATGGAATAATGAGGGCGGATTGCCCTTCTGCTTTACGTGAGGAATTTTGTTGTGGTGAGCTGTTCTTGATTTGCCGAAGCTGTTGCTTACGCATTGCTCTCCATTTGTTATTTGGTGGCCTGCGCCTGCCGGTGTATGTTGGGAACTGCACAAGCACTTGCTATTCCATTTGTTTGCTAAGCTGGTCTCTCCCTTTCAAGGAAATTGTGGTCTTTTCTTGCCGAGGTGTTTGGGATGCATGGAAGAAAATCCATTCTTGGGACTCCAATGTGGATGTTGATTTCACTATTGCTTGTTTATTTTCTTTGTGAAAAAGTGCCCCATTCACAGCTGGTTTTGTAGCTGTGGGAGGCTCTTCCCGTGGAATGTATTTTCTTGCCCTCTCTGGCCTCGAATGACGATTATGTGCATCATTAATGCTCTAGGCGATGCACTGATATGCCTTATGGCCTCTGTGTGTCAACCTTGGCTGGAGCCTTTGTCTTTCTTTGAAAAGTGTGGTCTTCTTGTTCTTCAGCTGGGGCTTGGTTGTTCGACCATCTATGGAAGCTGAGTTGGCTGTAACTACAATTGTAGTGGCATTCGGAAAAAGGCTACTACCTTGCAATCAGCTCCTTAAATGGGGCGCTCGTGAATTATGCAATGCATGAAGATGTAGTTCTTTGCCTATTGGGGGAATTACACCAGAAGGGGTCACAAATTGGCATCGATGGCCCAGAGGTGGGTTTGATTCCTTTCTTTGTGTGATCTGTAGCCTTTGAATCGCTTGGGATTCAATCCTGGTGTGAAAGGCACTACGAACCATGATGGTTCCTAATCTTGAAAAAGAAGTTTTATTTCGTGGTAGGTGTAGCTAGACACTGTGCGATTGAGGGCTTCTTTGTTAAGATGGCAATTGGTTTATTAACCATAGAGATAGATGAAAATCTTGATCTTTCTTTTGGAATTTTCTTCTTGATGCTTTAATGATATACACGTGGACTAGTATCCTGCTGCGTGGTGCTTCAAGCAAAGGCGGTTGATTGGTGTTGAAGCCGTATTCATTTCCTTGATGGCCTAAATGACCAATCTTTGCCGGATGCTTTGTGTGGCATTGAGAAGGTCTTGGTATTTTTGATGCAGATTTCTTTCTTTTGCCGATTATGGTATGGCTGCTGGGCTATTGTGGTGCATAGGCAGCTTTGCTGGCTGCCTCCAGATGGTGTCATATGCTGATCTTGGTGAAAGCGCTGAAGCCGGATCCGGATGCACAGTAAGTGTACTGCCCAGGAGTTGCTTGCGTTGCACCGCAAGATGCTCCTACATTGTTGATGATTGTGTGTGCCTTATGTGTAATTTCAGATTACATATGTTATTTTTCTGTTGACCGTTGTCCTCTTAGAGGCTATTTAGGTATTATCTGTTGTACCGTTTGCTCGGGGTATGCCCTAGCTTTTTATGTTTTAAATCCAAGTCAAAATACTTGGAGATAAAACATAAAGTTTATAATTTTTTCTCCCTATAATCCAAAATTCTTACTTACCAAAAAAAAAGTAGCTACAACACAAAGTCCGCATACACAATCTTCTAGAACGGCGGAGATAAGGTACCTGGGTTATTCTTGTCTAGGGGAAAGATCATATTTTTGCTCACGCCTTTATCCTTTGGCTGGTCATGTGTAAAAGCCTCAGCACCATGGATAGAATTAATTCATTTGTTCAATATTCGCTGACTTGTGTTCTATGTAACCTAGGCTATGAAAGTCACGACCATCTTTTCTTCTCATGTCCCTTCTCATCCGAGGTGTGGGGGTTGATGTGTCACCATGCTGGAATCTGTTGGCCCTATGCTGACTGGCCATCCAACATTTCATGGGCAGCAAGCAGATGGAAGGGGTAGAATCTCAAAGCGTATTCATCTTGGCTTACCCTTGTAGCAATTGTGTACTACCTTTGGCATGAAAGAAACCAGCGTGTGGTCAACAATGCGGTTCACAGGGATATATTTCAAGTTATCCATCTTATCAAAAACGCTGTCTGTAGAAAGCTTGAAATTAGGGTCACCAAGTGCAACTAGAATGAGCATCCTATCATGATTGGATGGGGTATTCTATTAAATAGAGGGTAGGGGCATTTGAACAAGATGTCTACAAACTGTCGAGGATGGACATATGCTAGAGTTGAAGCTGCCTCAGTTCTGAAGCTACCTCAGTTCTGAAGCTGCCTCAGATCGCTTTGTTGGCTCATGAAACGGTATGCTTCCTCTTGCTGGTTTGGTCGGTTTTGGCCGGTATGCTTCCTTTTGCCAGTTTGACCGATATTGTGACTATTACCCGGTACGAAGGTTCATTGCTTCATGTCGGTATGCTTTAAAAAAAAGCATTCTGGTCCGACTGCTTTTTGCTGGCTCTTTGGCCTTCTTTGTATGTATTTATCGGTATGTTTTGGTCATTAAAAAACGCATTCTAGTCAAATTGATTTTGCTAGCTCTTTGGCCGGTATGCTTCCTTTTGTCGGATTGGTCGATTTTGCCTTGTATGTTTCCTTTTGCCGGTTTGGTCGGTTTGGCCGATATTGTGACTTTTGGTATGAAGGTTCACGGTATGCTTTAATAATAATAATAATAATTTGAATCCCGGCTCTGTATGCTATGTTTCGTGGCCAGAAGGCTAGCATTCTTCATTTTTCCCGATATGGATTAGCAATGATCGGAATGGTCCATCGGGTTGGATCGAGCTTTATGGGCGGTTCCGTGCTCTCTGCCAGTATGACTATATTCTAAAAAAATATTGTTGTATCTAGGCTGGATATGTTTGTGTCCTGCTTGGAGTGCAAGGTTGTTTTTCTTCATGCCCGAGAATGGATGGCATATCTAGAAGTCCCGGTTTGGCTTGGCAAATGCTGACATGGATTATGCGGGGATGATTTGGATTTCTTGGGTGGTCTTGGTGCTTGGTTGGCTCAGTTGCAAATGGGAGAGCGAGATGGTTGAGGTCCCTGTCATCTTCAGTAGTATTCCCTGCGTCTCTGCCTTGGGGATGGCTTGGTTGAAGGCTTAAGGCAGATGTAACTCTGTTTGTTTCCTTCGTTTTTTTACTTTGGATTTTGTGATATGTTTCATGGTACTCGGAGAATACCTTAACATCTTTGTTCTAAATTCAAGTCGGCAAAACACTTGGAGATAGAACATTGGTTTTGTATTTTTTTCTTTTTCATTAATATAGTTTAATTACTTACCCACAAAAAGTATACACAATCGATAAAAGCATGATTTTTACGTGAAAAATGCCCTTTTAAACGAGGGAGAAAAAACCATGGGATTCAATATCCAAAAATATCTCAATTATACAATGTCCTGGTTACTCAAACCCCACATATAAGGTCAAACGACCTTATCTCAAAACAAGTTCGTATAATAGAGAATACAAGATGGAAGAAAAGAAATAAAATTGGGTAAACATTCTTCTTAATAGCAAAAACGGGGTACCCATAGTCGATCAAGACTGAAACTTCATTCGGAATGCAAATGGACGCACAAACATACTAACATTCATAAGCAGCGGAATAAATTTTACAAGTCTCCTCAAAAACAAAATAAACAAAGCTCTCAAAAATCTGCTCCGGCCAGCTTAGTCATTTAGCTACACCATAGGATTCTACTCAACTTCATCCTCCATAAGCTTGTCATCTGAAAAGTTGCAAGAATGAGCTTACAAAGCCCAGCAGGATACTCACATCCAGAAAACATAATTATACATATAGTTTGATCAAAACATAAATTCATAATATAGCATAGCATAAGAAAAATCATCATATCGTTTCTTCTTCAGTTCTTATTCTTTTCATCTTGTCTTCGGAAAATTCATCAACATTGTTCGGAATTCGTATCATCTTTAGGGACCGGACGGGAGCGGACAACATCGAGGACGGGTTGTGTGCTACCCCACAACCTAAAGCCGTATCCCCTCATTATGCTCCCCGGGGCGGGAGGTAATGCCTTTAACCCGGTATACGGGGCCATAGTCCATAGTTCTTATGCCACCAAAAGGTCCCCTCCTGTGGCCCAGGAGGCATCCTCGAGTGTCACTCCAATATCCTTCATCCATCTTTAACAGCAAGCTTAATGGAAACTCGGTTCTTGGTTCGTGTTCTTTAATGGCCAATCATCATAAATCAAAAGTCGTAAGAGCTCCACCTGCTGTCCATGTGTTTTCATATAGTCTTGTTCTTTACTTCATTCATTGAAGTCCATATCATCTTATCAAAAGCCGAAGTTCAACTTTCAAAGAAATTCGAAGTTCTTATTCAATAAAAAGGAAAGAGTCTTATTAAATTTCCGAAGTTCTTTTCATATGGAAGGCCGAAGCTCCTGAAGCCGGAGTTCTTTTATTATTGACGGAGTTCAAAGCCGGACTTCGTTTCTTTAATCAAAGCCGGAGTTCTTTTCTGAATCCAAAGATCATCAAAACCGGAGTTCTTGATTCATAAAGGACGGAGTACATTTTTAACAAAGTCCGAAGTTCTTTTTCTTAAAAGGGACGGAGTACCTTTCTTACCAAAAATCCAGAGTTCTTTTCTATCAAAATCCGAAGTTCTTAAATCCGGCGTTCATTTTCTTATAAAATCCGAAGCTCTAAAATCCGGAGTTCAAAAGCCGGAGTTTATTTCAAAAACTGAAGTTCTTTTGTTAAATGCCGAAGTTCTTGTATCAAGAGTTGTTATCAAATGCAGGAGTAAAAGTCGGAGTAAAAAGCCTAAGTTTTCTTTTTCTATAATTGGCCAGAGTTCTTTTTCAAACAGAAGGCCGGAGTTCTTTTTCATAACCGGACAAAGTGTTTTTCATCAAAAGTCCGGAGTACTCTTCTGTTCAACAATTCGGAGTGTTTTTGGAGTACTTTTCTTTTTAAAATCCAAAGTGCTTTTTTGTTCAAAATCCGGAGTGCTTTTCTTTTTAAAATTCGGAGTGCTTTTCTGTTCAAAAAACGGAGTGCTTTTCTTTTTTAAAAATCCGGAGTTCATTTTCTTTCAATTTTCGAACCTCTAAAATCCGGAGTGACTTTTCTTTCAAAAATCCGGAGCTCTAACACTGGAGTGACTTTTCTTAAAATCTGGAGTGCCAAAACCGGAGTGTCTTTTCTTTAAAATCGGGAGTGCTAAAAACCGGAGTGTCTTCTCATTAAAATCCGGAGTGCTAAAACCGGAGTGTCTTTTTATTAAAATCCGGAGTGCTAAATCCGGAGTGCTTTTTAAAGACGGAGTGCTTCTTAAAGACGTAAGGGCCGGAGTTCATTTTCTCCAAAACCGGAGTACTTTTCAAAAGAGGACGGGTACTTTGTTCATAAAAGACCGGAGTTCTTTTGGACGGAGTTCTTTTCTTTAAACGGACGGAGTTCTTATAAAAATGCCGGAGCTCTTTTTCTTACAAAGCCGGAGTAAAAGTCGAAGTTCGCTTTTATCAAGGCCGAAGTTCATTTCAAAACAACAGGACGGAGTACTTTTTAAAGACGTAAAGGCCGGAGTTCCTCTTCTTTAAAACCGGAGTACTTTTCAAAAGAGGACGGAGCACATTGTTCATAAAAAGGCCAGAGTTCTTTTGGACGGAGTTCTTTATTCAAACTGGACGGAGTACTTATTTCCTAAAATGCCGGAGTTCTAAATCATTTTCTGTCAACTTGCCAAAAGTCTTTTATCTTAAATTTAGAGATATTTTTGACCGAAATTAGATATGAATAACAGGAGTTCTTGTTCATCTTAAGGCCTAAATTCTTTTCCGTAGACATGAAATTATCAAAATTCATAATAATTGACAATTAATCATAAACAGAATAAATCTAACATCATGCGTAACAGAATTTCCTTTAAACATGCATTTCAAAATCATAAAACAGCAAAGGCATACTTCATACAGAATATCATATACTTTCATAGCAACATAAATAAACATGAGTTTTAGAAATAGGGGTGAGTATCTTGCCTGAATTCCTTTCTACTTTGCCTTAGCTTTCGGTCTCCTTCTTTACTAAGAGTTTCTAGTGGGTGCCTTTTTCTTTATAGCCCGTGAGTTAGGTGACCATCATTTATGATTTCCTATTTTTCAAAGATATCATTTATGATTTTACACTTTCCAAAGAGGGTCATTTATGACTTTGCATTTTCTAGACTTTGGAATTAGTTAGATCATTTATGTCGTGTGTTCCCAATGTCATGAGTCATCACTCCGGCTCCTTCACTTTCTTGAACAACTTTTGATTTCAAAACCTGCTCCAAGGCCGGACTTGTTTTTTAATGGGAAATCCGGAGTGCATTTAGTGTCAAATGCCGGAGCTCTTAATCACAGGAAATCCGGATTGTTTTCAACAAAGAAAATTCCAGAGTAGTTTTTCGTATCAAAAGCCAGAGGTCTTAATTCACAGGAAATCCGGACTTCTCAATGAAATCCGGACTTCTGTTCCCCACGGAATCCGGAGTTCTTTTTACCAAGGAAAATCCAAACTTCTTTTTCATCGAGAAATCCTGTCTAGAATTTCACCAATGCAATCCGGACTTCTTCTTATCCCGGAAATCCGAAGTTCTTAAGGCCTAACTTGATTCCATCTCAAGCCGAAGAACTTTTCTTATTTTGTTTTCCGGTCAACTTGCGTTGACCGGACTTGATGATTAAAATTTTCCTTTTTAAAATTTTGGATCGTTACAATAACCCATAACACATTTGCATATACATTTGTGTGTTTGTGAATATATGGTTAGAGGCAAGCTGTAGTAATAACTAGCCCAAATGCAAACTTTATCTAACGTTAAAATAACAAATTCGTAAATGGAAATCAATTAACAAGTGATGCATATGGGCATGTGGGAAGGCTTAGGCCTATGTAGCTGGGGCTAGGAGGGAGGCAGGCCCCCTCGTCAGGGTGCATGGTACAGCGGCATTGTAGTCTCTCTCTCTCACTCTCTATATATAGATAGACAAATAGGGTGGTCGTAGATGTGTATGGAAGACATGAAAAGGGGACCATGCATGCGTGCGTGCACCTGTATATGTTGTTGTTTAGTCGGGTTTAATTGTGGGAGAGGTGGGGCAGCTGGCTTTTACTACTTTTGTATTGTAACCTACCCATTTATGATTTGCACCAAACGCCCCATAATGCAGCCTTTACACTCTCACCTCCATCAAGGAAAGGAGGGGCATTTATTGGTGGTCGAAGGACAAGCAATCCCCAAATAAATAAATAAATAAATTACAATGAATATATTTAAAAGTTTTTTATAGAAAAAATTTACGTCTGCACAGACATATTTTTATTTAATTGATAAAATAACAAAAATACATCACACTACATTCACATTATTTCAAACTGACATTTTAGATTTTTCTAAATTACTTGAGATCATGTTTAATAGTTTAAAATAAATTTTCACGTTGAGTTTAATTACTCCCTGTTTTGTTTGTCTCTAATACACGGGTTGCATTTTGAGGGAGGAACAACACCTCACCCCAACCCACTCCAATATAGGGTAGCATGACAAGTATTAATTACTCGCTTTCAATCAAGCAATTCATTTTATCCAAGGCTTGCAACTGATCATTTGTAGGACATAATATTACTTCTCCAAACAAAAAATAATTATAATTGATTTTTCAGACATGTTGATATAGGCTCATGCACGGATTTTGTTAAAGATGATTAGAATTGAATTCAACTTGGCATAAGTGAGAAAGTTTTTTCCTTTAGACAAGACTAGCTTGTCTCTTCATCTCGATGCCCTTCAGGTATGAAAATAAAAATTAGAGCTGCACCCACCTCACTTACAATAAGCGTTCAAAAAATGGAGGCCAACATATGATAATTTTTTTGCTAAGTAATTAAATTATATTAAATAAAATAAAAGATTACAAAAATTAATATTCTATCTCCAAGTATTTTGCCGACTTGGAGTTAGAACAAAGACGCTAAGGCATTTTTCGAACACCATGGAACATGTCACGAAAACCAAAGTAAAAAAAAAACAAAGGAAACAAATAGAGATACATCCGTCATTAGCCTTCAACCAAACCATCCAAAATGCAAAAACACAAGCTAGCGAAGCTAAAGATGACAGTGACGTCAAGCACCATGCTCCCCCATTTACAACCGGGCTGACCAAGCACCGATACTGCCCACAAAGCCCAAAACCAACCCGACATAATCCATACCAGCCTTTGCCAATCCATACCAGGACTTCTAAGAAGGCCATCCATTCCAGGGCATGAAAAGCATACCCGCACTTCAAGCAGGAAAAAAGCATAACCAATCGGGATGCATTTTCTTCTTTGTTTTTTTACAGAAAACATACCGACATGAAGCGATATTTTGGGAAGAAGCTTCATACCAAGCAAATAGCACAAGATCAGCCAAATCAACCAAATCAGCAAAAAAATGCATACCGGCCAACCAGCCTACAATAAAGCGGTCCATTCGGAATGCTTTTTTCTTTTTTACCAAGATTTCTCCATACTGGCTATATGCACTATATCGGCATAAACGCAATACCTACAGATAATCAATCCCGATAAACACACCAAACTGGGCAAACCATCCAAACACGCCCATATCGGCAAAATAACACAAACCGGCAAGCCAAACAGGAATAAAGTATTCTGGCTGATGCGCCATTTTTTTTCTTTTTCTCTCCGAAATAAATCCATACTGGGCAAAATGCAAGAAATCGCCCACAAAGCCCAAACCAACCCTTTTTTTTTTTTGTAAGTAAATATTTTGGATTAAAGGGAGAAAAAAATTACAAAATCGATATTTTATCTCCATGTATTTTGACTTGATGATAAAACATAACCTGTTAGAGCATACCCCGAGCAACAAGTACATCAGAAAAATCATAAAAAAACCTCTAGGAGGCCAACGATCTAAGAACCAATAGAATATGAAAAATATTACAACAACGGACAAAGGGAAACCACAATCCCCTGCTGCCCAAACAAACCAAAAGCTATAATACAAAAGCAACATGATCAGTTGCATCACCCGAAATAGCCAACAGTTCAGCAATCCAGCAGCAAAAGAATAACCACCAATCCATACTCAGAATCAACACAACATTTGGAGAGACAAGCAGCAGTTAAGATCCGAATGCTAGTGCCCACCAGTTGCCATGCTTCAGAAGATCGTCACAGCAGCAGTTCCACGTCAAGAACCAAGCTCAGCCACGAAAGCAAAACAGCAGCAGTAAGAAACTTGTGAGCCGCATGTCAAGACCGGTACCAGAGACACTCCGTCCAACAGATAGCCAAGAGGCACTTCGGACTTTGCACTCCAGCCATAAAAGCACCGGATAAGAGCACTCCTGTCAAAGAGCTCCGGCTAAATAGCAGCAAATTTTTTTTTTTTGGAACTACAGAAATGAACAAAATAGTCCACTCCAGCCAAGAAGGGACCAGACAAAATTGGAGTCACTCCGGATTCTGGAGTTCTTACACTCCGGAAGCTGGAGCTCTCCCACTCCAGAAACCGAAGTTCTCATACTCCGGATTCCGGAGTTCTTATTCACTCCGGATAACCGGAGTACTCACACGCAAGACGCAGCTCTTTTTTTTTATTTTTTTATTTTTTTAACCGTGGAAACAACAGAGATGGCAAAGTAGGCCATTCCAGACAATTGCAGACCCACTCCAGAAACCGGAGCTCACACCACTCACTCCGGATTCCGGAGCTCTCACACTCTAGAATCCAGAGATCACACGAAATTTTTTTTTTTATCGAGGAAACAAAAGGAGATGGCAAAGCAGGCGAAGTCCAGACTATTGCAGATCAACTCCGGAATCTGGAGTTCACACCACACACTTCGGATTCCGGAGTTCTCACACTCCGGACTCCGGAGTTCACACAATTTTTTTTTTATTGTGGATTTCACACTAGCATGGCCCAAATCTTTCAACCTCCACGAAAGCAAACCAAGCTTCATACGCAATTCACACCAGGCGAAGGACACCAAAACAGCCCAAATCCAGCAGCTTCTTTCCAGCACCATTCGACAGCATGGACATGGCAAACAGGTTCACAGCAAACAGGTTCACGAGATCCTTCCAATCCACTCCTGGGCATTCCATCTTCAGCACCAAACAGGTTCACAGCAAACACTGCAACATCATCATCAAGAAATACGGACCAACAAATGTTTGTTCCAACAATTCCTAGTCACTATACCAGTAGAAAAACTGCCAGCAGCTCACCAGCAAAGTCAGCAAAACACACATTGCAGCAGAAAAGCCCAATCATTCCAGCACAAAAATTGGATACAACAAACAGTATTCATCATTCCACGAAAATCAGTAGAATATTCACATGCACATAGCCAACACTAGCTGACAATTCATCACAGCAAAATGAAAACCGCACAATTCCACCAACAGCTGCTACCCGCAAATTTCACATAAGATCAGCAGCTAGATAAGATGCTGCTTCTTTACAGCAGCTAGCACCAACTTTACAGCATCAGCACTCAACATCAATCCATCACCGACAGATGGAGCATCAACAACAGAGCAACAACCCTACCACAAATCAGAACACCACCTCATCAAGATCGTTTTTCGTAACCCCCACTCAGAGTTCAGAAAATAATAGCATCCACTTCAAGCTCAAAGCACCAGCACCCCAACCCCCGGGATCAGATCAACAACAATTAGAACATCCAGGCAAAAAAACCAAACCCCAGCAACACTCAGCACATACTACCCAACAACCAAACATACCCATCACAGGAAAAACCACTAACTATCCACAACTGAAGACATCAGCAATTTTTTTTTTTTTTTGAGGGTGGGGGAGGATCTCCCCTGGAGAAATCCAAGGGACAATCACTACACCCTCTTTTTTTTATTTTATATGGCCCAACGGACAAGAAACGAGTTGGGATGAAAAGCAACCCGGCAGAACCATACCGGCCTTTGCCAATCCATATCGGGAATTCCAAGAAGGCCATCCTTCTGAGCATGAAAAGCAAACCTGCACTCCAAAAAGGAATAAAGCATACCTAGTTGGGATGCTTTTTTTTTTTTATCACACCGGCATGAAGCGACATTTTGGGAAGAAGCTTCATACTAGGCAAAAGGCATAAGATTGGCCAAAAGGACCAACCTGGCAAAAAGATGCATACCGACAAACTAGCCTGCAATAAAGCGATCCGTCCGGAATGCTTTTTTTATCCAAGATTACTCCATACCGGCTATTTTCCCCATACCGACACAAACGCAATACCTACAAATAATCCATCTCGATAAACTCATCAAACCGGGCAAAAAAACACAAACCATCCAAACACGCCCATATGGGCAAAATGACACAAACCGGCAAGCCTGACAGGAATAAAGCATTCAGGTCGATTCGCAATTTTTTTTTTTGGTAAGAAATACTAGCAACCACCTGGTTCTCGACTCTGACGCCAGAGTAGTTAAAAACTAAAAAATAAACAGCAGCCCTCAATCCTATGTGGCTCCCTATCTTAGCCAACAAGACTCCGACAAGCACATTAGCCTATAGCACCCTTAGGATTCTTAGGAGTGAATTTTCAAAGTTTTCAGGATTTGGATTGCTTCAATGATCCTGCCTGCTCGGACGAAAGAGTTGTAACCTGACCAGCTACCTCCTGAGCGTGATAGGGATGTGCACCATCCTCCCTCCTGTCGGAAGGCCTCAGAGGACTAGTGGAGGACTCAGGAGCTTTAAGAATGCTCACTACAGCTGTAGATTCATCAACTATATGAAGGCCCTCCACTAAGCCACCCAGCTAGATAAAACAGCAATTTGGAGATTCAGTCTCTGCTTTTAAATAGATATCTAGAAAACTATACACTACTTGCCTCCCATCAAGGGATAAAGAAGCAATGTATGGTTGAGTAGTCTTAGGTACCACCAACATCTTGATAGCATCTGATAATGTACCTTAAAAACTATTCTGATCCGCCACTACCAGAGAAGGAGATTTGAACTCAACTGTCACTTCACTATCAGCAGAGATTGGCTTCACTTCAATCTCAGCAAGCAAATATTTTTCCAGGAGACCACACACAGCTTGCCTCCCTTCCGAAGTTAAAGATGTCAGATATGCCTGCGTAGTATTTGCCTCCAGCAACATTTGGAGAGTATCAATTATTGTACCGTGAAAACCTACCTAATCAGCCATTACCAGAGAAGGAGCCTCATGCCCTATATTAACCTCACATGGAGCAGAACTAAGATAAAGCCAGCAGCTATCACGACCCAAGAAAATAATATACGCATGTCAAAATAAAATCGATAATAATATTTTTCTTAGCCATTAAAACCCAACCCTGGCCTAACAATCCCTACTATACAGGACTCGACATAATAAAACTCGCACAAGATCTCATCGGATATGAATCCGGATAATATAACACACAACCTGCTATCCAAAATCGCAAGGGAGGTATTCAACATAACAACAACTCATCAACATAACACTATAACTCCAACATATCCCATACAAGGATCAGGGCCCTCATCCAATCAAAGACAGAATCATAATATATTCTCGATATCAGAGACATAACCAATATGAACATCTCTACTCACTACTTGATTTTGGCCGCATCAGATAACATCCAACTCTACAAGCGTATCTAAGCCACTAGTTTAAAGGGATAAAATATGGAAACGTAAGTCTAGAGCTCAGCAAGCATTATATATATATAAACAGTGTATATAAATCAAAGGGAATGGATAACACAATACAACCGTGTTAAATAAAAAACACAAGGTCCATGAAATTTCTGAAAATTGAGCAATAGTTTTGTACTAAATTATCCTCTGTATTAAATCGTCCATCCGGGACACAATTATATAAATCGCAATCCGATAAAATCTCGTAGATGATATCATATCATATAATCCGAGGTCACATAGGCCGCAACCATCACCACATTCGTGTGAGATACATACCATCGTTCGGATCCAAATCTCATAATGTAGAAATCGAGAGAAGACCGCCGAAACTAAAATATAAATCAAAACACGTTTCAGGTTTATCACATATTTATACGTACGAGACATTCCTATTGCCCAACTGTAGACCAATTAGTGTATCTCAAAATTATCCTCCACCTAAATACATGCAGAAATACAAAGTATACATAAAATCGGAGAACCAAAAATCAATAATACCAACTTAAGGAATAATTATCATCGTCTAGTATCCACGACTATATCGGCTGCGATTTAAATCAGTAGCTCAAGGCTCGCCATGGTTTAGGCTAGTAGGTCAAGGCCATCTATGTACTCTGTCTCCCATAAATTAGGAACTTACTCACTATATTTTACTACCTGTGGCTTTGGATGCAACCACAAGTTTTAGTTATATATATTATAACATCGGAATATATTAGTTTTCTGTCAATTCCTTACAATGGTTCTTATTTAAATACACAGTGGAGTAGGCTAGCTGCTAAACGTCTTAACCTTCCTGCCAGTGGAAAGGGGGCCACATCATATGCGTCCCCGTCGGGACTAAGCCTTCCCGTCGGGAGCGGTACTAATATCTCATGTCTCGGAACACATATAACGATCCATCAGGTCTCGGACCGCCATGGTCCCGTAGTGACCCCACCCCTCGCGGCATTCATGATTAATACAATGCTTGGTTTATAGTTTCACAATATATAGATACACAAATCTACATATATACTATCCAAGTGTTCGAAAATCATTCAAATTATAAATACTCATGTAAAATTACCGCAAGACTAGTAAAACATACAAGCATGTATACAATTAATAAATTGGGCATATAAAAATACATGCATGTTAGTAAAATCTCCAATAGTAGTCAAAACATATTAGAAATAAAATCAGACTAAGAATAGCATTAGATAATACTCGCCTTGATTTTATACTTTGCAGATCTGAAAAAATGATGTTCGGAAGTACCCAATTGGGGCTTTCTCTCTCCTGCCTCACGCAAGCCCCGTCCGCACAGCCCTCTCTCTGTCCTCCGTACGGCACCTCTCACGCTGTTGTCGCTACTGCCGTCGCCGTCGCCGCCGTCTGCCGTCGCTCCACCACAGCGCCGCCTCACTAGCAACCGTCGCTACTCTGCATGGCCGTCATCGGCCTTCCCAGCGTCTCCCTCTCTCTTCCGTTGCAACCCTCTCTCTCCCACGCAGCTTCTCCCCTGCGCACGACTTGCACCACCTCAACCAGCAGCCACCGCGATGTCATCCACAAGCCAGCATAACCACCGCCTTGCACCACCACGCCGATGCCTCAAACAGCTATTGCCGACATCCATGACAGCCTCACCGAGCGCCGTCTGCCACCACCCACACCAACCACTGCTGGCCACCCACGACCATCGTCGTTGTCCACCTGCGCTGCTGCTGCCTCTTCCTTCTCCTCCTCCTTCTCTCTTCTTCTTCCTCCTTTGCCTGTGAAACCCTCACTCTCTCTCTTCTCCATTCTTTTCTCCCCCACTTCTCTTTCCTTGATTCCCTTTTCCCCTTTTTGTTTCATTAATAATAATAATAATATTATTATTATTATTATTATTATTATTATTATTTTATTTTACTTTTCTTTTATTCTAAAATCTGATCGGTACTCAAACAATAACACGGATACATCTCTAGCGCCACTACGTACTTTCAATCATTTCTCAAAATTTTATAATATTTTAATTTATTTTTACCACGTTTGAAATACTAAAAAATCACAATTAATATTAAAATAATCCAAATGAGATATGAAATATTACTTTTTTTAGTATGTAAGTAAAATTGTATTAAAAATAAAAGAAATTATAACACCTATGTTCTAATTTTAAGTATTTTGCCGATTTGGAGTTAGAACATAGCATTTAGGGCGTCCCCTGAGCTCCATGAAACAAATTATGAAAATAAAACACAAACGAAAAATACAAGCCATCCATTCTGGGAAGTTCATACCATTCAACCAACCTAAACGTTATCCTCATATCAGTAAAGTAGACAGTAAATCCAAACCGGTCAAACCCTCTTTCCTTCCATATCGGCCAAGTCAGCCGCCCTAACCCGGAGTTCCATATCGTCCAGCATGCCCATCCGGCATCCTCATACTAGCCAACCCAACAACTTCATACTAGGCAGAACAGCCAAATCCATACAACCCATTGCAAAGCAGCCCAATTAATGCATACCGGTAAATCAATTCGGCAAAAGGCCAAGACCATTCCCTGGGATGAACGGTATGGTAGTGGTAAAACTAGCACATTCCAGTCCTTGAAATCCAAAAAGGCCAACCATACCGGGATATCCAAAAGGAGATAGGCACAGCAAGCAACTTGGCAATTATCTCCGTTCTGGGCATTGTGTTCTATTTTGTCAATACGCACAAAGCCAAATTGTTCCAATCTAGGAAAGCTAAAAAGGATATCCATTTTGGGAATTCCAAAAGGAACCCGCCACTTTAAGCAAACCGGCATTGTTGCTTCATACCAGTTAGTTGCATATTGGGATATTCCTCCATTCTAGCACAATGCACCAATCCAACAAATTACTTTAACGCAGTAAAAACTCCAAACTGGGAGGGATCACCATTCCGGCAAAACCAGGGAAGTAAAGGCATACCTTTCGAAATGCCTTTTTTTTTCCAAGAAAGGCAACCTACCGGCAATTTGCATCTTGGACGAAACCAAAACAAGACAGTAGAGAAAGAGCTCGGTCTTATCTGCAGCTCCTTGGCCATTTTCATTTTGGCATACATATCGGGCACAATTGTACAATATCTATCATACTGGTACAAAGATGCATACCAAAAGGTACAAACGCTATAGCAGTGAGAAAACAAGGTAAAACCAGCAACCCCCAAATCCTAAGCGGCTCCTGTCTTAGCCAACACTCCCGTAAGCACTTTTATCTATAGAGCCCTTAGATTCTTAGAAGTGGCTTTCCGATGTCTCCAAGACTTGGCTTTTTGCCAAAATCCTACCAGCTCTAAAGGAGGAGTTGAACCCTGATTCACCATTTCTTCAGGGGCAGATTCATCAACTAAATGAAGATCCGCCACTAGGCCATCCAATTGGCTGAAAAAGCAATTCGAGAATTTAGTCTCCGTTTTCACGAGAGAATCCAGAAAACTATATATTACCTGCCTCTCATTCGAGGATAAAGAGGCAATGTATGTCTAAGTAGTTTTAGCTACCACCAACATCCGGATAACATCAAATAATGTACCTGGTAGACTATCCTTGTCCACCACAACCCAAAGAGAAGAGGTGGATAGTGCTTCATATTTAGCAGACAAACATTTGGCCAGGAGATCACTCACAATCTATTGCCCTTCCGAAGTTAGGGATGCAAGATATGCCTGAGTAGCGTTTGCCCCCAGCACCATCCGGAGAGCAACAGGAATAGAATTGGGTAAATCCTCTTGATCTTCCTCTACCATAGTAGGCACCACAGGCTCTATTGACACCTCATCATTTGGTTTCTGAGGAAACGTTTGATCCAATTCCCAAACCCACCCGTATCCCATCCATTGAAACCCCTTGGCTAACATAATCAGGCCCATCATTCTTGCAGCACTAAAGCTCAGCTGCAGGGGCCCAAGAAGCATCCCGAGAGTACTTACATGAAAGTTTAGTGATAGAATTAGGTGTTAAATTACAAAAACCTGCACCATTGATAGAGATCTCCGTACTGGAGGATCGAATCTCATGTACCACCTCAATTAGAGTTGAAGCATACATGGGATTGCCAAGGACATCCCTATTGCTAACTGTAGACTTCTCATCTTCATCATCAGGTTGCAGAACAACCGTCTAAACATCCACAACCAACTTAGGAGAAACAACATCAGTGAAAAACCTGCACCATTGATAGAGATCTCCGTACTAGAGGATCGAATCTCATGTACCACCTCAATTAGAGTTGAAGCATACATGGGATTGCCAAGGACATCCCTATTGCTAACTCTAGACTTCTCATCTTCATCATCAGGTTGCAGAACAACCGTCTAAACATCCACAACCAACTTAGGAGAAACAACATCAGTGACCTAATCTGGACATGTGGCATAAGGATGGCAGGATTTCAGATGCTCATCAGCAAGCCCGAGATCCTCATGCTGAGATTTGTCAATAGCGGCAAGGACATCTAGAGACACTAGAGCCACGGGGCCAACAGAAGGTTCCCCTGGATTAGCACTAGGACCAGGTCAGGATAAACAAGACGAGTTCTCAGATGGATGATTAATTTGCTGCTCAATATCAATGTCTTCTGAATAACTATCTTTCACACTAGGATCCAAGCTCTTGAAACCTCTAACAGGGTCCTACTCTACATAATTTAGAGAATCCAATATGGATGGGGGAGCAAGAAGAGTCCTACCCGTGGTTTTATTTCATAATTGGATTACACTAGTGGGCAATATGTCCAATTTTCTTGCAATTCACACATTGCGATGGCTTCCATTGATAAGCTACCACCACCTCAACAACCATGGCCGATTTAGCATCAGACACCTTACCAGAATTCAATCTGATTTTTGCAGGGAGTGGATCATCACTACGCACTTCAACACAAACCTAGGCGAATTGCACCCGTTCCATTCTCGCCGTGTTGGAATCCAATAGGATAGGTTTGCTAACCCTACTAGCTATCCAATTTAGGCCTAAGGGGGTCCAATATTCAACCTGAATATTGAACAATGTGATCCAAACCAAAAATATTTTGTGGGATTCCTTAGACAGGGGCATACCCGAAGTCCCTCTTTTGAGGAAGAGGGTTTTCCCTCCAAAGGCCCAGGGACCATTAGCTAGACAAGAATGCAAATGAGCTTCAGAATCAAAGCAAAAGAAGAAAAAGCCATTGTCATTCTCGGCAACATAACATATACCAAATCAAGCCCAAATTTTCCGTGCAAGGGAGTTCACAGCCTGAAAGTGTAACGGTTTGCCGACAAAATAACTCACCAACATAGCTCCTCACAAGTCTAGGCACTGCTGAATAACATCGGCAGGAGGAGAAATGGTGACCACATCCCTATCCACAGATTGGGGTGGAAAAAATTTAAGGGGAGCGCAATGACTAATACCTGAGTTCTGAACAACAGCAACCCAGGAGGATTGGGGATTAGTCTGAGCCTCGCCAGATTTCATGCGCGAACAAGAAGAATCAGCAGTAGGAGTAGTAGTAGTAACATCAGACGGAGGCTCTGGCCCCGAATCATCCAATAACCCTTTTCCCGTCATATGCCTACGCCAGTTGGCTTTATCAGCAGACGAAGCAGGGGAAGAGGCACTCAGCACCAACAGATGACTATTGCGTTGATCTAGCGGCTTCAGACTCTCTAAGAAGGATGCACTGGGGACAAGGGAATGAAACAGATCATCTCTCTGCAACGGAGGTAAATAGTGAGAGGATTGGGTTATGGAATGAGCAGAATCCACCCACAAAGAAGAAGCATTAGGGAAACGAGGAGGAGAAAAAGACCGGGGAGGATCGGGAGTTGCCCGCAAGGGACCGGCCATGCCGTCATAGAGACGAACAGGTGTAACTCTATGTCCCACCTATGAGAATTTGAAACTCTAGAGAGAAGGGAGAGCTTCTCTCTCTCGATTCCGGAATATTACACTCTCTCCTCATTAAAATTTCATCCTCGAAATTTACGCACATCAATCCTTGAACAAATAAGGACAATTCTTCTGGACTTAACCTCAACCTAATGATTCCTCCAAAGATTTGATCCACTACACCTGATCTTTCTTTCCCAATATCAGAACCAAAACCCCAACATACAACAAATTCTTGCCAATTTCTAACGATTCAAACTCAATCACGTGGGATAGATCATGTACATATTTTCTCAACCGAAAGATTCTTCAAAAACATCATAATCAAAATGGTCATCCTATTTCTCAACATTCGATCTCTTCTTACTTAGAAATCTGAGTCAAAACCCCATCATAAAATAACTCCTCGAAATCAACAACAATTCACACTCGTTCACATGTTAAGGATCAACCCATATTTCTCTCAATATACATACACAAACACATCATAATGATTTTGCCAAACTCGGGGCAACACCAATCTGTTGGCTACCTCTCCAATTCACTGCAAAACCTCAAAAGGCAAATTGAACTTCAACCTTAATCTATCATTTGCCCATGAAACTTGACATTCTTCTCTTCATGATGATTTAGAAACATCTAACCACTCTTCTCGAATATCCAATTAGACTGCAAATCTGATCTTTTGCTTCAATCCTCAAATCAAAATCTTGTAACTAATAGTTGTGAATCCACACGCTTTCACTGCACAATTCTGATCGATCATCTGCTTCTAATCGCAATCAAGAGCTATAAAATTAGAATACCTTGCAATCTCCTCATCTCGATAATGTGTTGACGGCTAAACTCGGGAATGACATTCTGATCAGCAAACAAATAGCCAACTTCATCAACTTATCCATCGTCATCCAAGATGCCACAAAATTCCTCGCTGTCCAACACAGATCAGAAATAAAATCTTGAAGGCTTCTTCTTCTTAGCTTCTTCCGCTCAAAACGAAGATAGAAAATGTTGCAGCGCAAACTCCTAATGTAACTCTAATCCTAAACCAACATACACATAGGCTGAGAATGGATCTACCCATCTATCACTTGACGGCAAAAATCTCCTTTTACTTTGTGGGATTTCAGACCGATCTAATTGAAACTGCCACTTCTCCAAGATCGTTGGACTCAACAAAAACCTCCACCTAATCAATGTCTTCAAACTTAATTTCAAATCAGATTTTCTATCTAAAAATCCCAAATCGAATCTTATAACTGACAACTACAGACCCACATGCTTCAACTTTCTTTTATGAACATATGACACATCAAATTTGAAGACTTTCGACCAAAAACACCACCAATAATATTCTCCTTTTTGGCTGACATCGAAACTCACCATCACAGCCCTTAAGCGATTCACTCACTTACATTACCACATGATTAACTCCTTTGTGAAATAATTTCTTCAAACCTTTATAATCAAATTGAACCATAACTATCTCCATACAATATACATTTCTAAATTCTCAAAGCAAAGATCACAACTGCTAACTCCAAGCCATAAGTGGAGTAATTCTGATCATAGACATTCAATAGCCACTCGAATAAGTTGCATCAAAACACAACCTAATAATCTTCCTCAGAAGTATCACAACTTACCACAGATTAACTTGATCCATCAGGGATCGACCAAATCGACATTGTCGATAATTCACCCTTCATTTCTTGAAAGATCTCCTTACAATTCCAACGAACACGTATCATTTCTGAGCTAAATGTTCCATGGAAGCTACAACCTTTTAGAAATCCTCAACAAATCGCTTAATAAATTCAACTAGACCCAAGAAATTGTACACCTTTGTGACAAACAGCGACCTTTCCTAGCTGGCCACCGCTTTAATCTTCTGCAAACCTACAAACATGCCATCGAAGAAACAACATGCCCAAAATAACCCTACTTCCAACCAAACTCGCATCTCCTCAATATGGCAAACAACAAACTACCCGTTACAGTTATGACATAGTCCTCATATAGACCTCATGCCCCACATAAATTTCTTGAACAAATCAAAATATCAGTAATGAGGCCATCATAAATAGACCAAAATACGGCCAAAAGATTTGATTCATAAGATTCATAAAAGATGCCAACGAAATCACTGACCCAAAACACCACTGAAGCTCACAACGACCGTATCTTTATCTTGAAGGCTATCTTCAGCACAAACTCCCGATCATACTAATTGACAATACTCCGAATGCAAATTGGTTTTAGAAAATATTAAGCCCTAACCATTGATCAAACAAATCACAATCAATTTCCAACATTCGCTTATCAAATGATTTATTTTCCAAATGAATTAAATTTTCAATAATACATAGAAAACCTCATCGGTTCATCTACCTCATCCCAAAGGCACTGAAGCACCCCATGGTAAAAACACTTGATCGATACCTCCACGACTCTATGCAAAATCCTCAAAATCGATGTCAGTCCCGATACAATCTCAACCACAACCTCAATTACCGATCAGAAGACAATCCATACTAATCCTCTCATCTAAGAAATAGCCAAGAATTACTTTACGATCAGAAAATCCTTAATGACCACAAAATGATTCCCAAATGTGGCCACATATGCCAACTAAACTAGGCACATATTTTCATCCAATACTTGCATGCAGAATGATGTTAATTTCATTGCCTCTCGATCAACACTTCCTTATATTCAAAATTCATAACCCAAATTGTAAATCAGAATATTCTTATCGAAATCATCTATACTAATATGGCGATTTGCCAATCAAATCACTCCTAATATCACATCAAAGTCTGAGTCAATTAAATAAAATCAGATCAACCAACTATTAATATCTATAAACCTAGATTGGACATCAGAATCTACAATCTTAATAGATCAATGGTTTACCCATCAGGGGAAAACTTTATCAAAGAACGTTCCAAAAATTAGAAAAATATACAATATTTATATACAATCTCAAAGGCTATAGACTTATTTATGTGCCTTCACCAACTTAATTCACCTCTTTACTATCCTGAATGACAAACGGAGAGTGGCTCTTCCGAAAATTGCCTCCACCAAGCATCACAAGAAGTGGAATATGGCACTAAGAAGCCCATAACCAGCTTACCTCACTCTTCAACTTATGGACAATAGATTGAATTTCATCTGAACAATCAAAAAATCTCAAACATATCCTCCACTTTTTGAAACTCAATTTTTGCCTTAATTGGATAAAAAATCCCAAAAATCTTCCAAATTGACTCACTTTTAATCATTCGAAGGGCGCTCCATATTGGCCCTAATAGACCATCCTTCACAGAGCAACCGAATTCTCATCTGGTTGCCGAATTGAATCACCCATTACGTCACTCGTGCGACTCATCACAGCTTATTAATTGATTTTTTGAGTTGAATTCAAATATTTACGACTGAAATTTTCATTCTTCACCATAGGCTGCACTTGTCATGCCAAATATTCGATCAATTTTTCACCCAAGACAATCCAAAAATACCTCTCCTTACGACCTTTTATTTGATACAATCTCTGTCATAACCAAAGAAAATAATATACGCAGGTTAAAATAAAATCGATAATAATATTTTTTTAACCATAAAAATCCAATCCGAGCCTGACAATCCCTACATATACAAGACCCGACATAATAAAACTCACATACGATTTCATTGAATATAAATCCGAACAATATAACACATGACTTACTATCTAAAATCGCAAGAAAGGTATTTAACATAACAATTTTTTTTTTTGGTAAGTATATTCAACATAACAATAACTCATCAATATAACACTATAAGTCTAATATATCCCATACATGGATCAAAGCCATCATCCAACGAAAGACAGAATCATAATATATTCTCGAGATCAGAGACATAACCAATATGAATATCTCTACTCACCGATAGAGATCTGCCACATCAGATAACGTCCAACTCTACAAGTGTATCCAAGTCACTAGTCTGAAGGGATAAAATATGAAAACGTGAGCTTAGAGCTCAGCAAGCATCATATATATAAATAGTGCATATAAATTAGAGGGAATGAATAACACAACATAACTGTGTTAAATATAAAACACAAGGTTTGTGAAATCTCTAAAAATTGAGGAATAGTCTTGTACTAAATTATCGTCCGTATTAAATCGTTCCTCCGGGACACAATCATAGAAATCGCGATTCGGTAAAATCTTGTAGACTATATCATATCATATGATCCGAGGTCACATAGGCCACAATCGTCACCACATCCATGTGGGACGTATACCATCTCCCGGATCCAAACTCACGATGTAGAAATCGAGAGAAGACTGCTGGAACTAAAGCATAAATCAAAACACGTTTCGGGTTTATCACATATTTATACTTACGAGACATTCCAATCGCCCAACTATAGGCCAATCAGTGTATCTCAAAATTATCCTTCACCTAAATACATGTAGAAATACAAAGCATGCACAAAATCGGAGAACCAAAGATCAATAATACCAACTTGAGGTATGGTTACCCTCATACGGTAGCTACGGCTATATCGACTACGATTTAAGCAAGCAGCTGAAGGTTCAGCTACGGTTTAGACCAGTTGGTCAAGGCCATCTATGTACTTTGTCTCTTATATATTAGGAACTTGCTTGCTATATTTTATCACCTGTGGCTTTGGGTGAAGCCATAAGTTTTAGTTATAATATTATGATGTCTGAATATATTAGTTTTTTATCAATTTCTTACAATGGTTCTCATTTAAATATACAGTGGGGCAAGTCAGCTACTAATGTCTCAACCTTCCTGTCAGCAGAAGGGAGCCACATCATGTACGTCCCCGTCGAAACTAAGCCTCCCCATCAGAAGCGGTACCAACATCTTATGCCTCGGATCACATATAATGACCCATCGAGTCTCGGACCCCCAAAGGCTAGTAGTGACTTCGCCCCCACCAGCATGCATGATTAATACAAGGCCTGATTCATGGTTCCATAATATATGGATAAACAAATATATATATACTGTGCGGGTGTCCGAAAATCCTCCAAATTATAAATACCAATGTAAAACTACCACACAACCCATAAAACATACATGCATATACAAAATTAATAAATTGGGTGTATATAAAAATACATGCAAGTTAGTAAAATCTCCAACAATAGTCAAAATATATTAGAAATTAAATTAGATCAAGAATAAGGCTAGAAGATACTTGTCTTGACTTTATACTCCGCTGATAAGAAGAAAGGATGTCCCGAAGCACTAGATTGGGCCTTTCTCTCGCCTACCTCACTCGTGTCCCGCGTGCACAACCCTCTTTCTCTCTCCTCTGTGCGACGCCTCTTGCACTGTTGCCACAGCCACAGCCACCGCCACCGCCACCGCTACCGCTCCTCTGCCGTCGCTTGAGCACCACGTCGCCTCACCAGCAACGGCTGCTGCCCTGCGTGGCCGTCGCCAGCCTTCCCGGCGTCCAAATGAATGGGTTTTTAAATAGCACTGGCGATCCAACTAAGACCAAGAGGCATCCGAAATTTCACCGGCACATTAATTAAATTAATCCATATGGGAAAAGTATTATGTTCCTCCTTACGCAAAGACATCCTTGGAAACCATCGCTTGAAGAATAAAGATTTCCCAGCAAAGGTCCAAGGGCCAGTGCCCAAACACTTCTCCGTCATAATTGAAGATGAAAAATGAAAGAAAAAGAAGCTTGAGGCATTACTAGCCACATGAAAAATCCCAAACCGTGCCCAAATTTTTCAAGTAATGAAGCTGACGGTATGGAAATGCAAAGGTTTATCAAAGAAGTAGCCCAATAGTATAGCACCCCGGATCTTCTCCCCTTGTTTGATAACTTCAAGCGGTGGCGAGATAAAAGCAATACGACTTTCAACTTTATGAGGAGGGAAGAATCTCTACGACATAACAAGAGATGAACCTTCCTTTTGGACAATAGTCAACCATGACGGTTCAGATCAGGCATTCAATGTGCCGGGATGAGGGATCTTAGAAGAGCAAATAGACATATCAGCAAGCAAAGGATACAGCCGATTGTTTGACAATTCGGGTTCATGGACAACAGGGCCAAATCCAACATGGTGAATGCCAGAAAAAGAAGCCAACACAGCAGGCTCGCCATGACAAACCATGGAATTAACCACGCTAGAGACTGGCAAAGGGCAAAATACTCTTTTTTTTGGTAAGTAAAATTGAATTAAAATAAAAGAAAGTATAAAAATTATGTTCCAACTTTAAATGTTTTGCCCACTTAGAGGTAGAATATAGACGTTAGGGTATACCTCAAGTACATAGACGGATTTGAACAAGGACGCTAGGGAAGAACCCGAGCACTATCAAGAAACAATCTGTGATAGCAAAAGAAAACACTAAGAAAGAAAAAAAACCGGCCAAAGAGCCAACTTCTAAGTCGGCGACGGGCCTGTCGTATAACCAGATGAGAGCATCAGCACGACATACCGACTTTCAGGTGTATTTTAGGCAAATCAGCAACAGTAATAATATGGCAATAGCATAGGATGTCCGGCAAACAGCATACCGAACACGGAGATCATCCAATCCGGGCAAATGGACCACTGGGCCACATCAGCATGATACCAAACCAACAACTGCAACGAACCACTGAGCCGTGATGTAGAAGAAGCCATGAATAACCGGCCAAGAAAAATCAAGTTAGCCGGGCAATAGGTTGACCAGCCACAAGAGGTTTTTTTCTTTTTTGAACTTTACAACCTACTATAGGAAACCAAGATTGCCGAAACAAGATAATCTGCTAAACAAAACTAGGCACGTTTGCCGGTCAACAAGTTGACCGGCCACAAGACCTTTTTTTTTAAAAAAATTTTACAACCTACCATAGGAAACCAAAATTGTCGAATCTGGCCTATTACTGCATACCGGAAAAAAAAAAAACCATACATCCACCAATGTACAAAGCGGGCAAGGAGCCCAACAAGCCATTCTAGCAAAATAAGACAAAATTACAAACCTGGCAAGTGGCATCCCAACATTTTTTTTGGACCCCAAGAATATTGGTCAACAAGTTGACTGACCAAACACAATCATCAATCAACAAATTGACAGGTTAAATTTTTTTTTTTGGAACCCAAGAATATCGGTCAACAAGTTGACCGGCCAAACACAATCATCAGACAATAAATTGAGAGGCCAAAATATATATATATATATATTTTTTCCTGTGAAATGAATGCAATCCTGGATGAAGCTGGGAAAGGGCAAAATTTAGCAGGACTTTGTTTTTTTGTCATATTATTAGGTGATCGATGTATGCCATCACGTCTATACTTTAATTCCAAGTCGGAAAAACACTTGAAGATAAAGTATCGGTTGTGTAAATCTTTTTTCCTTTAATACAATTTATTTACTTACAGAAAAAAAAAATCAAGACGAATCCTAAACATTTCCAGAACAACCCGATGAATTGAGAGAACGAGCATAGGAACCATCAGAGCAATTTCAAAGAGGAGGGCACAATGGATCTGAAACCGATGGCATGGGAGATACGATTGGAGTAGGATGCCAACACATTATAACATACACATACATATGTATATCCAACTACTTGTTAAAAACAAGGAACAAGGTGCAAGAAAAAAGTGTTTTTACTTGTCAGGATAGGGTACTCATGCTTGATATTCCTAAACAAAATACTTAATTAGCTTGACATATTCAAACCTGAGATATTGCTTTTATATATTACGCGGGGGGAGGGGGGGAGCTTCATGATGCTAAGCATCACCATATATATCAGAGGATTGAGCCAGGGAACTTCTGAAATTATATGTTATGCTTGGACTGAAAGCTCAGAAAGAACTAAGCTTAAAGTCTCCGTATACCCATTGTAACATTAATCCACCAACTTTACTCCAAAGCAACATACAACCATTATGTTAGATTATATTATATAATTATTTTTTGGATAAATTATATTATTATTATTATTATATTATATTCACTACATCAAACAATCCCCCCCTTTCTCCTCAACGCACGCACATACCCTATCTATATAAACAATTCTCATCCCATTGATCTCCTCCAATCCCTCACTTCTTACAACTTTCGATCCTCCTGCAATCAGTCCTGCAGAGAGCAGATTAAAGAATGGCTCTTTCAGTCTCCAAATTATTCGTCCTCTCCCTATCGATGTCTCTTTCTGCCCCTTCGGTCATGGCCCATCGCGATTTCTCGATTGTGGGCTACATGGCCCGCGACCTAACATGCATAGACGCGCTCATTAGGCTCTTCGAATCATGGATGGATAGGCATGGAAGAATTTACGAGAACATTGAGGAGATGCTTCACAGATTTGAGGTCTTTAAGGAGAATTTAGAGCACATTGATGAGACTAATAAGAAGCTTAAAAACTACTGGCTAGCTCTGAACGACTTCGCTGACATGACCCACGAAGAGTTCAAGAAGTACTTGAGCCTCAACCCTGGTCTGTCCAAAACTGGCAAGGCTTCTGAGTTTACTTACAAAGACACAGTGGACTTGCCCAAGTCCGTTGATTGGAGAAAGAAAGGCGCTGTTACTCCAGTTAAAAACTAGGGTTCTTGTGGTGAGTACCTTGTTCCCTAATTGGGAGTCTAAATGGACATTGAAACGGACAGAGAGAATAAGGATTGAAAACCACAGATAAAGTAAATCCTATGGTTATCTTTTACGGGCATACGTTTTTAAATTTCCTACTATCTTTCCTATATACTTCAAAATTGATATATATCACAAGCAAGCTAGTCTATTTAAGTGCATATCCCAATGTGGGGTTAGGCATATTTTATATTAAATATTGGTATATGTTACAAGCATGCTAGGTCTCTATTGAAGTGCGTGTCCCAATGTGGGGTTAGGCATATTTTGTATTTTATAAAAAAGAAAGGTTAGCACAAGGATCTCGGTCCCCCTTTCGGGTATTATTCATGCCCTTTAGATAAACAAATTTGCAAATCAGATTAGTGGCTGAATGTCGCAGCCCATTGGTCCTGACCCAATGATCTTTTGACGGGGAACTTTATGCAGTAGAAATGATGATGCAGGTAGCTGTTGGGCATTTTCCACAGTTGCGGCGGTTGAAGGCATAAATCAGATAGTGACCGGAAATTTGACTTCATTGTCAGAGCAAGAACTAATTGATTGCGACACAGCCTACAACAATGGCTGTAATGGAGGTCTTATGGACTATGCTTATGCCGTCATCATTTCTAATGGCGGCCTTCACAAGGAAGAAGACTATCGTTACCTTATGGAGGAAGGCACTTGTGAAGATACTAAGGTATATCTGTCGCCTTCATAAACTTAGTTTTCTTTACAGTACGTGCACAATTTTGTGTACCATAATAAATTAGCAATATTATTGCTACTAGTACTACTCACATGCTTTCTATTTTCAGGATTCATTTGAGGTGGTTGTTATTGATGGTTACCACGATGTGCCGGCAAATGATGAGCAGAGTCTTTTGAAAGCACTTGCTAATCAACCAGTTAGTGTGGCTATTGAGGCTGCCGGGCGAGACTTCCAATTCTATAGTGGGGTAACTAAGCTGCAATCCCTTTTTTTTTTAAATAAAACAATTAATTTTCCTTTTGCCGTTTCCTGGCACAATTTGCCCTTTGTTTTTTGAATTAAAACCGAGGGAAAGGTCCCACCAAGAGTGCATGCGATCGTGCCAATGAATTAACGTTTTGGCATCTTTGTCACTCCATTGTTTGAGAAAATGAGTGCACGGCATAGGATAGGATGTGAATGAAAATGATTTACGCTTCTACAGTTTGATACCATGAATTTCTTTGGGGGAAAAAGAATGATTTCAAATAACACAACATATGGCATTAGTTTCCTTCCCGTTCTGTTAGCTTCACATAGTTGTGAATTAAAATGGTGATAGTGCACCGGAACAAAATAAATCCTTTCATTTACACTCACTATTACTTTCCTTGTAGTATGTTCTACTCTGATTTGTACATCAATTTCAAGGCCTGAATAATATGAGAAAGAAATACTCTTGTTCTTGTAGGGTGTCTTTGATGGCCATTGTGGAACTGAGCTAGATCATGGAGTGGCAGCCGTTGGATACGGATCAACAAAGGGCACAGATTACATCATTGTGAAGAATTCCTGGGGACCGAAATGGGGAGAGAAAGGATACATAAGAATGAAGAGGAACACTGGCAAGCCGGAAGGGATTTGTGGGATCAACAAGATGCCTTCTTACCCTGCCAAAATGAAGTGAACCCCGCTGTTTGGTTTGCGGCTATCAACTTTTCTTAGTAAGAAAAGATTGAACTGCTGAACTTTACATTTGCTATTCTTTGTATTGAAAATTCACATTTAATATTCAACAAATACAAATTTATAATCTACACTTCAATTAATATTATAAAAAAATTGATGAGTATACGTAGTGGCTTGATGAAGCCGAAGTGGTGATAAACCGAAGTGGCTTGATGAAGCTGAAGTGGTGATGATCCGAAGTGGCATGGTGATGCCGAAGTGGGGATTAGTTTTTGACTGTCTTAGATGCAGCTCTTTTTTTGTGTTGTGTTTGTTTCTTTGTTCGGTTTCATGTATTGCTACATGATGATGCTCGGGGGATGCTCTAGCTTATTGTGCTACCTCTAAATCAGCAAAATACTTGGAGTTAGTACACTATTTTGTACTTACTTTTATTTTAATTTAAATTACTTATTTACCAAAGAAAAAATTGTTGAGTATACAGAGAACACAAATGCTATAGATGAGGGAATTTGTGTAATTTGCATTGTATTTGTTACATCCCGAATCCCGAGTTGTACAAATTAGGGAGCCTTCGGATTCTTTGTCCGCGTAGGATCTCGAGCGGGTCCGATTTTCATCACTATGAACCTAGAACCTACACAATACAAATGACAAGTAAGAGGTCAGAGGTCCGGCGGGATTTTTTCACCAAAAATACTCCGACGCTCAAGTCAGCAACTTTCCATAATGAACAGAAATGGGTTCACGCTTAGAGATGCGCGGAAGGTATGCTGTGAACGCGTTAGGGGTGTGTGAATGCAAGGGTGAGAAATTGATGAGCATTTAGCGGGAAGCTTGACTCCCTGTATGCACCACAAAAGGTGGCTCACTCTCCGGATGCCCGAGTAAGGCTAGGGAGGTAGAGTCTAGGCACTATTTTGAGAGTTTGAACTCTAGAACGAGCATTTTGTTGCTCAATGTTAAGTTGGGTGCCTGGAGTTCGATGGATTTATTGGTCCCTTTTCCTGCGAGAGGAGAGGAAATTTATTGGCTCCTTGGCCTGGAGCTTTTGAGTGCGAGAATCCTTCTTGAAGGGATTCATCGTCCATTGCCCAGTGGTGATCGCCGACGTGTCAGTTGTCACCTTATGGTGGCAAGGAGACCGTCGTGCCTCGCAAGCTACGCCTAGTCTACCTCTCGCACTGAGATTGGCTGGAGAATTGTGGACAGTGGTGTGAGCCGCGGCTGGCAGCATTGACCTTCTCTTCATTGGCTTGTTTCCTCTACGTCGTTCCTGCCGCATCGCAGCCACATTAATGAGTTGCAGGAGGTGTCAATTGGTCATGAGTTTTGGGCTGCCACGTAGGCCAATTTATGTATGGCCCGAGTTGGTCGCTCAGGCTGCTACTTTTCCCATTCGGCCTCACGATTTCTTGGGCCCTGCTGACATTGGACCCAACACTAGCCCCTCATGCTTGGGTCGACTTGCAGTAGTGGCTTGGCATGTTCACTCGGGTCCAGTTGGTCACTGCACTGTCTTCCTTGAGACGCGTTAGTCTTTGTTGTCTTCTGGAATCACGTTTTCCCCAGGCAACTATGCAGGCTTTTCCAGGCGCTGCAGGGATTCGATGCCTTGAAGGGTTAGATTCGCATGCCTGAGGTTGCGTGGGCATCGAGGATTTTCCTTCTTCATGAATGATGGTTGTTGGGGAGTGTGCTCCATTAAGTGCGAACAGGGTTCTAACTCGTCCATAAATAGGGGGGCTCTTTGACCAATGTGGCTCATCCCTTGGTTGATTTTGGAGGAGCAATGCGAGGGTCCTGGCTCATCCCGCTCCTAGTGGGAGTCCGCGAAGGAATTGGATAGACTATCTGGAGGTCCGGAGCTTCTGACAAAGATTATCCTCACGCCCTCATCTCGGGTGGTTCCTCATACTAACGAGGGTGACTCGATTGTTTTGCCGTCGTCGTCTGCCTCCCCCCAGGCCGTGGTGATCTTCCATGTGGCGGAGGATCGCGACGGAGCTATCACAGGGCGCCTTGCCTCCAGTGTAGCACGTCGCTTGTGGTCTCCACTCCACTTGGGTCATCATATGTGCCTTCTGGTGGGGAGATGAAGGGCGGAGTCTCCATAGGGGAGCACAGGCTTTCTGAGCCCTTGCCGGAGACTCCTGCTGCGAGTATTGGTTCTGCCTCTACGGTTAACATTGGGCTAGCCCGTTGGCCAAAACTGACTGTTCCAGGGCTTGGACGAGGCAATGGAGCTCCGACGGTGGAGCCGTGGCAATCCTGTGTGGATCATGTTCTCTCAACCTCACTCCAAGCATTTGGGGCAGTCACTTTGGGGCTTAGGCCCCGGGCCATATCTTCTTCCTCTTTTATGTATTTTTGCTGTTGCGAACTGTGTACTTGTAAAGAAACTTTGATTAATAAAAGCAGCAGTTATTGCCTTTAGTCCTTCCACTGGTCGCACAAATCTTCTGCCGTTCTGTCGTATGGCACCTTACATTCCCCGGGTAGCAGGGCTTCTTTTTTGTCCACACACTGACTCACGCGTTTGAGCGTCGGCAGAGGCCCACGGTCTACTCTTGTAGGTTCCTTCCCTCGAGTCACTGTGTTGACTGTCGACGGGAGGACGCTGTGCAGAGAGATTGCTGACTTGGGCTGCTTGGGGAGGTCAGACACCGCAGGCAGACGTCAAATCCATCGGGCGATCTAACGCATTGATTGGGTGGGAAATGTCGAGGCGTTGAGTCATAATGATTTCTTTGAAAAGGCGCGACGTTTCAAGGGTCTACCATGTGGCGGGAGCCTGTTAGCTCTCTCCCAGCATGCTTCGCCTTCTGAATGATGCCGTTCCCCTGGAGGGCTTTGGCTATTTAAGTCCCTGAGTTCTCTCCAAGGGATTGTGCCTTTCTTGCCGCATTGAGAACGCGAAGCCTTGTGCTGCCTTCGAGTCCCTTCCTCTTTCCCTTTTCACGTTGCAGCTTCAATGGAAAGGCTGTCCTCATCATCAAGATCTGAATCTTCTTCCGAAGAGCCTGTGAGTGGCACTCATGCCTTAGTGATCCTTGGTGCGACTACGGCTTGTGCAGTGGTGGCAGAGGGATGTCATTTGGTGGCCACTGTTGTAGGTCCGATGCGATTTCTGAGGGCACCTCCAGGCTTTGAGAGGGAGGAGACGTCCGCCTCTTCGCGGCATCATGGGTCCAGGTGGGCAAATCCCTCACTTCATCGAGTCGCCAGGGTCGTTGAAAACTTTGAAGCTAGGGTGCAGGTCACAGTCGGAGAGATTGAGCAAATGAGGGCCCACGTCGTGTATTTCGAGAGGGTGTGGGCTAAATCGGAAGCAAGGGCATCTAGGCTTGCTGGCACCAACATGCAGGCTCGGGATCGCATACAAGCACTTCAGGAGGAGCTTTAGCGACTCCAGGTGTGGTTCGGAGAGGAGTGTGCGTGGATGGGGACTGAGCTGAGGTCAAGGTTTTCATCGGAGGACATCGGTCCCGCACTAGAAACGAACTTCTAGGACAGCATCCGTCTCTAGCGAGAGACTAGTTTCGTTGGAGGACCCAAACTTTCGCACCAGCATCCTGGACTCTCGAAACTCAGGCACCCTGACGTGTGCAGATCTGACGGAGTACACGTCTCTGAATCCTTTCGAGCTCAGAGGGGGCCGTTAGTTGTACTTTATGGCGCAGGTGCTCTGTAAAAAAGAGTTATTAATGAATCATATAATGGGACTTAATACTTAGCTGTGTTGTTTATTTTTTGTCGCTTGCTATACCTGAACGGTCCATTCTTTCTCATGTGCGTTTGCTTTGGCAATCTTTACGCCGTTGTCCCCCGTGGTCGTGATTCTGCATTAAATGCTTTGGTGTGACAGTGGGATTCTAGAAGGCGGCTGAGGTGACGTTGATCCCGCATCTAGTAGGGGCCATGATTGGCTCCTACTTGGGACTCGCGACACTCCCACCGAGCGGGCACATGGCCCGATCATTAAAGCGGAAGAGTCGTTTGAGCTTTCCCCGCACTGCGGCACCCCATGGCCTATTTAAGCGACGCTTTAGTGAAATTTCCTTCCTTTATACTTTCTTGCGTTGAAGGCTTTCGGATTGCCATAGAGGGAGAGAAAAAGAGCGATGGCAAAGAGGAAAGGGTCCCCTTCTTCTTCTTAAGTTTCTCGCGTTGTTCGCCACGCGGTCAACAACATTGGGTCCGTCCTGATAGTGAGTGCCATCCTACCTTAATGGTGGACTACGGGTTCCTCAGTGATTAGGCTTACCTTGCCCTCGGCTCCCCTGGCAAAGCCAACGACCCTCCAGAAGGCTTCGTCATGGTTTATGAGCACCAACTGAAGGGTGGGCTTCATTACCCCATGGTGTGCGAGCTGTATGCACTTGTAAACCGTTGCGCGTTCCCATTGCAAGGATTCACCCAAATGCTGTGCGTTATTTGGTCACCTTGTGCATTTTCGGCCTCCTCCACTCTTGTAGGTTCGATGCGAAGGCGGTGAAAGTAATCTTTCGCTTCTCTGATTTTGAAGACTGAATTTCAATGTCTCCCTACACCAATTTTCTCTTCAGGGGTACCAACTTTGACTTGGTGAAGAACTGGAAGAACTGGTTCTTCTTCCTTCAGGAGCCCTCGGACTCAGAACTCTCCAACGAGTGGGGTCCAATCCTTGAGTATTTTTGCAAGACTGTGACCACCGAGGAGAAGAGTGACTTAGCGAAGCTCATCGCGGTGATCCACTCGAAGATGAAGACGTTCTCCGCCCAGGGTCATTATTTGACTTCGCATACCTTTGAGGCCGCAAGGTGGGGACTGAAGATCAAATGGGAGATTGTTGGCTCAGAGAGGAAGAGGCCTGGCACTGTTGCACTCCTCAAGGCGTCGAGGGATCTCCCGGAGGAAAGTGTCATATTGCTGGAGACCTCGTCGGAGGAGGAGGTGGAGGCTCAGAGGGAATGAGAGTCAAAGTGGGACCTGCCATGACGGGTGGCGCTGGCCGAGGAGGACGGGATGCACTAGCAGCGGCAGGGTGCTGGTTCAAATTTGAATATTCAGGAAGAATATGGATGAAACGGGAAACGGCTAGAGAGAAGGCAGAGCGTTGTCCCTGTCTCTTGCACCACATGGAATATAATCATTATACGTTGTTGTGTTCCTGTGCCCACAATTTTGGTTGCTGACTGTTGATGGAGGGTTTGAATTTCTTCTATTGCACTGGGTTGTGTATATCTACGTCAAGAAACCCCAACATGAAGCTCATGGCTTACTTTAATGGTATTACCTCATCAAGATTTATAGAACATGCGTAACAGAAATTTTCACTAAAAAACAAAATATAAAATATTCAATTAAAAACAAATAGCAAAAAGGATTTGCTATCTTCTTTTTTTTTAGTAAGTAAAAATAAAAGAATTTACAGAAACGTATATTCTATCTCTAAATGTTTTGCCGACATGGAGTTAGAATACAGACGTTAAGGTATCTCTCAAACAACACTTTCATACATGTAACATAAAGAAACAAACCAAGTTTCGCATACAATAATGCATCAAAAATTAAACGAAACATAAGTAGAAGAAAATTAGGACTGCTACCAGAAAAACACATATACAAATATGCACAGAGGTTGGGGAATACCCCGAGCATCATGACGTTGGACACAACACCATTTTACTATCATTTCCAAGACTCCCTTTTTTTTTTTTGGCTAAGTAACATTTCGAAAGACATCCATTAGAAGTTCCATACAGACCATCAGCTACTCTAGGCATACCGGCATTATTGCACCAAACCTAACATTTGCATACAGATATATACCCAATTATAGCAATTTGTATAATTTCCAGACCGGGAATTCCAGTACATTCTAATCCAGCCTGATTGTTTCCAAACTAGCTGATTCCAACCAAACAACTCGTTAGATACTCCAAATTGGTAAAATACACCATTCCGGGCAAAAAGCACAACGCTGCCCACATTTTTTTTCCAAAGCATACCGGTATTTTGCAACCATACTGGGCATATGCACCATACCGGCAAAATTTATTTTACAAAGCATACCAGAATGTTGCAACAAATCGACAAGCTGCATCATACGGGTAAAAAGCAAGATAGCTGTAAACGCTCCAAACCGGCAAAAAACACCATACTGGGCATTTGCACCATACCGAGCAAAGTTTTTTTTCTTTTTTCCACGGCATACCCATACCGGCTAGATGAACCAAACCGGCATATACTTAAGACCAATATAGAACCCAAACCGATAGAAATATCATCCTGGGTAAAAAAGCACAAGACTGACCAAAAGCGTCCACACTGTCAAATAGACGCATACTGGCAATCCAGACATGAATAAGGCATTCTGTAAGGAGTGCATTTCTTTTCAAACCATCAAAACCCAAATTTCGACAAAAAATCCAAACCGGTAAAGAACATCAAATCTGGCAAAATGCACAACAATGATTAAAAGCACTCATACCGGCAAATTGACCCATACTAGCATACCAAACAGCTTTGCCACTTTTCCAAACAAGGGATGCCGGTTTAAGTTTGTGTCGATCCCCTTCCATCAAAGGGTCTTCTGTTGTAGGACTTGTTCTTCCTTTATTTACTTTGTTGTTTGGGGCCAGCCCTCGCAGTTGTGATTTTATTCCAAGTTGGAAAAACACTTGAAATTAAATTTGTGACGACCCGAGTTCCTGAATATGATAATTGAGAGATAATTAAGTTAAAATAGGTAAATTGTATTCAAAAGGTACGGGAGGAATGGATTGGAAAGCTCAAAGAATCGGAACTAGTAAATCGGGAACCGAAATCGTAAGTGGTGAAATGTTGTCTCCAGCCTTTCCCAAAGCGTCTTGGCATTCGCTTTCGCGAACGTGGTTGTGCACGTTGTCATCAACGAATCAGCTTCTTTATAAGACCGCACACTTGCTTGTGTTCAGCGCCCATGCCCTGCTGTTTTTTCCGCCGGCTTTTCTGTGGCAAAAATCGGATTATGCATGGACTTCACATATAGCAAGTCAGACATCTTGCTTTGCCAACTGTCATAGTTGGACCCATTCAAGCAAGGCATTTTGCTCCCGTACTCCATCGCAGCCAGCAACAAGACAAAGAACCAAAATCTCTGATACCACTTGTTGGCGCAAAACGCGGAAAGCACTCGAACAGGAGTACGGTGACCGAGCGGACAAGAGTTCTCGGACAGCACACAGAAAAGAGCTCTCGGACGGCAAGGAAAGAAAGAATAGAGAACAAGAGAGAACACACAAATTTTAACGTGGAAAACCCTTCTTAAACCAAGGGAAAACCCACTTGCTGAATGTACTATAAGAGATTTGTTTACAAGTGTTGGCTACTCAAGCTCTAACGAAAGAAAACAATCTCAAGTGTACAACTTTCCTCTCACAAAGTGTATCTCACTCTATCTTTACAACAAAGCTTGCCCACAGCTCTCTCAAGGCTCAAGGAACTCAACAATGTCCCAACTCTAGCACACTCAAGCACTCTGATTGCCACTCAAGCTCTCTACTCAGCAAGGGCACCAAGCTTCAATATATATACAAGAGGGTGGCGTGACCGTCCACCCTATATGGCGTAGGTCTTCAGACCTATGCCCTAGGCCTGCCATGACAGGCGCATGCTTGCCGTGTCAGACGGCAGGCCTCTCCTTGGGAAGTTGCAGCCGCTGCAACATCCAATCAGAGTGGGTGACCAACCCACCTGTAAAAACGGCCATATGCAGGCCTACGCTAACAGAGTCAGCGCCTACAATTCGTAGACTCTTCGTCCTCGTCCTTAGCAAACGCTCGGACATGACGCCTGAAGAAGTCCTCGTCCAACAAGTCCTTTCGGACCTAATGCTTCAACACAAGTCCTCGTCCATTCTTCCAATGGAGTCCGCGGACTTCATGCCACTCGGAAGTGACCCCAACACCTACAACAATGGCTGTAATTGAGGTCTTATGGACTATGCTTATGCCTTCATCATTTCTAATGGCGGCCTTCACAAGGAAGAAGACTATCCTTACCTTATGGAGGAAGGCACTTGTGAAGATACTAAGGTATATCTGTCGCCTTCATAAACTTAGTTTTCTTTACAGTATGTGCACAATTTTGTGTACCATAATAAATTAGCAATATTATTGCTACTAGTACTACTCACATGCTTTTTATTTTCAGGATTCATTTGAGGTGGTTGTCATTGATGGTTACCATGATGTGTCGGCAAATGATGAGCAGAGTCTTTTGAAAGCACTTGCTAATCAACCAGTTACTGTGGCTATTGAGGCTGCCGGACGAGACTTCCAATTCTATAGTGGGGTAACTAAGCTGCAATCCCTTTTTTTTAAATAAAACAATTAATTTTCCTTTTGCCGTTTTCCTGGCACAATTTGCCCTTTGTTTTTGAATTAAAACCGAGGGAAAGGTCCCACCAAGAGTGCATGCGATCGTGCCAATGAATTAACGTTTTGGCATCTTTGTCACCCATTGTTTGAGAAAATGAGTGCACGGCATAGGATAGGATGTGAATGAAAATGATTTACGCTTCTACAATTTGATACCATGAATTTCTTTGGGGGAAAAAGAATGATTTCAAATAACACAACATATGGCATTAGTTTCCTTCCCGTTCTATTAGCTTCACATAGTTGTGAATTAAAATGGTGATAGTGCACCGGAACAAAATAAATCCTTTCATTTACACTCACTATTACTTTCCTTGTAGTATGTTCTACTCTGATTTGTACATCGATTTCAAGGCCTGAATAATATGAGAAAGAAATACTCTTGTTCTTGTAGGGTGTCTTTGATGGCCATTGTGGAACTGAGCTAGATCATGGAGTGGCAGCCGTTGGATACGGATCAACAAAGGGCACATATTACATCATTGTGAAGAATTCCTGGGGACCGAAATGGGGAGAGAAAGGATACATAAGAATGAAGAGGAACACTGGCAAGCCGGAAGGGATTTGTGGGATCAACAAGATGCCTTCTTACCCTGCCAAAAAGAAGTGAACCCCGCTGTTTGGTTTGCGGCTATCAACTTTTCTTAGTAAGAAAAGATTGAACTGCTGAACTTTACATTTGCTATTCTTTGTATTGAAAATTCACATTTAATATTCAACAAATACAAATTTATAATCTACACTTCAATTAATATTATAAAAAATTGATGAGTATACGTAGTAGCTTGATGAACCGAAGTGGTGATAAACCGAAGTGGCTTGATGAAGCTGAAGTGATGATGATCCAAAGTGGCATGGTGATGCCGAAGTGCGGATTAGTTTTTGGCTGTCTTAGATGCAGCTCTTTTTTTGTGTTGTGTTTGTTTCTTTGTTTGGTTTCATGTATTGCTACATGATGATGCTCGGGGGATGCTCTAGCTTGTTGTGCTACCTCTAAATCAGCAAAACACTTGGAGTTAGTACACTGTTTTGTACTTACTTTTATTTTAATTTAAATTACTTATTTACCAAAGAAAAAATTGTTGAGTATACAGAGAACACAAATGCTATAGAGGAGGGAATTTGTGTAATTTTCATTGTATTTGTTACATCCCGGGTCCCGAGTTGTTGTACAAATTAGGGAGCCTTTGGATTCTTTGTCCGCGTAGGATCTCGAGCGGGTCCGATTTTCATCACTATGAACCTAGAACCTACACAATACAAATGACAAGTAAGAGGTCAGAGGACCGGCGGGATTTTTTCACCAAAAATACTCCGACGCTCAAGTAAGCAACTTTCCATAATGAACAGAAATGGGTGCATGCTTAGAGATGCGCGGAAGGTATGCTGTGAATGCGTTAGGGGTGTGTGAATGCAAGGGTGAGAAATTGATGAGCGTTTAGCGGGAAGCTTGACTCCCTGTATGCACCACAAAAAGTGGCTCACTCTCCGGATGCCCGAGTAAGGCTACGGAGGTAGAGTCTAGGCACTATTTTGAGAGTTTGAACTCTGGAACGAGCATTTTGTTGCTCAATGTTAAGTTGGGTGCTGGAGTTCGATGGATTTATTGGTCCCTTTTCTTGCGAGAGGAGAGGAAATTTATTGGCTCCTGGGCCTGGAGCTTTTGAGTGCGAGAATCCTTCTTGAAGGGATTCATCGTCCATTGCCCAAAGGGTGATCGCGACGTGTCGCTTGTCACCTTATGGTGGCAAAGGAGACCGGCCGTGCCTTGCAAGCCACGCCTAGTCTACCTCTCGCACCGAGATTGGCCGGAGAATTGTGGACAAGTGGCATGAGCCGCGGCCGTGTAAATTGACCTTCTCTTCATTGGCTTGTTTCCTACTGCTCCGTTAAGGTTTATCGCAGCCCACATTAATGAGTTGCAGGAGGTGTCAATTGGTCATGAGTTTTGGGCTGCCACGTAGGCCAATTTATGTATGGCCCGAGTTGGTCGCTCAGGCTGCTACTTTTCCGATTCGGCCTCACGATTTCTTGGGCCCTGCTGGCATTGGACCCAACACTAGCCCCTCATGCTTGGGTCGACTTGCAGTCGTGGCTTGGCATGTTCACTTCGGGTCCAGTTGGTCATTGCACTGTCTTCCTTGAGACACGTTAGTCTTTGTTGTCTTCTGGAACCACATTTTCCCCAGGCAACTATGCAGGCTTTTCCAGGTGCTGCAGGGATTCGATGCCTTGAACGGTTAGATTCGCATGCCTGAGGTTGCGTGGGCATCGAGGATTTTCCTTCTTCATGAATGATGGTTGTTGGGGAGTGTGCTCCATTAAGCGCGAACAGGGTTCTAACTCGTCCATAAATAGGGGGGCTCTTTGACCAATGTGGCTCATCCCTTGGTTGATTTTAGAGGAGCAATGCGAGGGTCCTAGCTCATCCCGCTCCTAGTGGGAGTCCGCGAAGGAATTGGATAGACTATCTGGAGGTCCGGAGCTTCTGACAAAGATTATCCTCACGCCCTCATCTCGGGTGGTTCCTCATACTAACGAGGGTGACTCGATTGTTTTGCCATCATCGTGTGCCTCCCCCCAGGCCGTGGTGATCTTCCATGTGGCGGAGGATCGCGACGGAGCTATCACAGGGCGCCTTGCCTCTAGTGTAGCACGTCGCTTGTGGTCTCCACTCCACTTGGGTCATCATATGTGCCTTCTGGTGGGGAGATGAAGGGCGGAGTCTCCATAGGGGAGCACAGGCTTTCTGAGCCCTTGTCGTAGACTCCTGCTGCGAGTATTGGTTCTGCCTCTACGGTTAACATTGGGTTAGCCCGTTGGCCAAAACTGACTGTTCCAGGGCTTGGACGAGGCAATGGAGCTCTGACGGTGGAGCCGTGGCGATCCTATGTGGATCATGTTCTCTCAACCTCACTCCAAGCATTTGGGGCAGTCACTTTGGGGCTTAGGCCCCGGGCCATATCTTCTTCCTCTTTTATGTATTTTTACCTACCATTTGTGTGTACTTGTAAAGAAACTTTGATTAATAAAAGCAGCAATTATTGCCTTTAGTCCTTCCACTGTCGCACAAATCTTCTCCCGTTAAATATGGCACCTTACATTCCCGGCAGCGTGGGCTTCTTTGTCACACACATCGACTCACGCATTTGGCGGCGTCAGAGGCCCACGGTCTACTCTTGTAGGTTCCTTCCCTCGAGTCCACCGTGTTGCCGACCGCCGACGGAGGACGCCGTGCAGAGAGATTGCTGACTTGGGCTCCTTGGGGAGGTCAGACACCGCAGGCAGACGTCAAATCCATCGGGCGATCTAACGCATTGATTGGGTGGGAAATGTCGAGGCGTCGAGTCATAATGATTTCTTTGAAAAGGCGCGACGTTTCAAGGGTCTACCATGTGGCGGGAGGCTGTTAGCTCTCTCCCAGCATGCTTCGCCTTCTGAATGATGACGTTCCCCTAGAGGGCTTTGGCTATTTAAGTCCTTGAGTTCTCTCCAAGGAATTGTGCCTTTCTTTCCGCATTGAGAACGTGAAGCCTTGTGCTGCCTTCGAGTCCCTTCCTCTTTCCCTTTTCACGTTGCGGCTTCAATGGAAAGGATGTCCTCATCATCAAGATCTGAATCTTCTTCCGAAGAGCCTGTGAGTGGCACTCATGCGTCAGTGATCCTTGGTGCGACTATGGCCTATGCAGTGGTGGCAGAGGGATGTCATTTGGTGGCCACTGTTGTAGGTCCGATGCGATTTCTGAGGGCACCTCCAGGCTTTGAGAGGGAGGAGACGTCCGCCTCTTCGCGGCATCATGGGTCCAGGTGGGCAAATCCCTCACTTCATCGAGTCGCCAGGGTCGTTGAAAACTTTGAAGCTAGGGTGCAGGTCACAGTCGGAGAGATTGAGCAAATGAGGGCCCACGTCATGTATTTCGAGGGGGTGTCGGCTAAATCGGAAGCAAGGGCATCTAGGGCTTGGCCGGCACCAACATGCAGTGCTGGATCGCATACGGGCACTTCGGGAGGAGCTTTAGCGACTCCGGTGTGGTTCGAGAGGAGTGTGCGTGGATGGGGACTGAGCCGAGGTCAAGGTTTTCACTGAGGACATCGGTCCCACACTAGAAACGAACTTCTAGGACAGATCCGTCTCTAGCGGAGACTAGTTTCATTGGAGGACCCAAACTTTCGCACCAAATCCCTGGACTCTCGAAACTCGGGCACTTACGACGTGTGCAGAGACTGATTGAGTACATGTCTCCAATCCTTTCGCTCGAGAGGGCCGTTAGTTGTACTTTATGGCGGCAGGCTGCTGTAAAAAAGAGTTATTAATGAATCATATAATGGGACTTAATACTTAGCTGTGCTGTTTATTTTTTGTCGCTTGCTATACCTGAACGGTCCATTCTTTCTCATATGCGTTTGCTTTGGCAATCTTTCGACCGTTGTCCCTGGTGGTCAGGATACCTGCATTAAATGCTGGTGTGACAGCTGGGATTCTGGAAGGCGGCTGAGGTGACGTTGATCCGCAGTCTAGTAGGGGCCATGATTGGCTCCTACTTGGGACTCGCAACACTCCCACTGAGCGGGCACATGGCCTGATCATTAAGCGGAAGCGTCGTTTGAGCTTTCCCGCACTCTGGCACCCCATGGCCTATTTAAGCGACGCTTTAGTGAAATTTCCTTCCTTTATACTTTCTTGCGTTGAAGGCTTTCGGATTGCCATAGAGGGAGAGAAAAAGAGCGATGGCAAATAGGAAAGGGTCCCCTTCTTCTTCTTGAGTTTCTCGCGTTGTTCACCACGCGGTCAACAACATTGGGTCCGTCCTGATAGTGAGTGCCATCCTACCCTAATGGTGGACTACGGGTTCCTCAGTGATTAGGCTTACCTTGACCTCGGCTCCCCTGGCAAAGCCAATGACCCTCCAGAGGGCTTCGTCATGGTTTATGAGCACCAACTGAAGGGTGGGCTTCATTACCCCATGGTGTGCGAGCTGTATGCACTTGTAAAGCGTTGCGCGTTCCCATTGCAAGGATTCACCCAAATGCTTGTGCGTTATTTGGTCACCTTGTGCATTTTCGGCCGCCTCCACTCTTGTAGGTTCGATCCGAAGGCGGCGACGTAATCTTCCTTCTCCGATTTTGAAGACTGAATTTCAATGTCTCCTACACCAATTTTCTCTCTGGGTACCAACTTTGACTTGGTGAAGAACTGGAAGAACTGGTTCTTCTTCCTTCAGAGCCCCTGGACTCGAACTCTCCAACGAGTGGGGTCCAATCCTTGAGTATTTTTGCAAGACCGTGACCACCGAGGAGAAGAGTGACTTGGCGAAGCTCATCACGATGATCCACTCAAAGATGAAGACGTTCTCTGCCCAGGGTCATTATTTGACTTCGCATACCTTTGAGGCCGCAAGGTGGGGACTGAAGATCAGATGGGAGATTGTTGGCTCAGAGAGGAAGAGGCCTGGCACTGTTGCACTCCTCAAGGCGTCGAGGGATCTCCCTGAGGAAAGTATCATATTGCTGGAGACCTCGTCGGAGGAGGAGGTGGAGGCTCAGAGGGAATGAGAGTCAAAGTGGGACCTGCCATGACGGGTGGCGCTGGCCGAGGAGGACGGGATGCACCAGCAGCGGCAGGGTGCCAGTTCAAATTTGAATATTCAGGAAGAATATGGATGAAATGGGAAACGGCTAGAGAGAAGGCAGAGCATTGTTCCTGTCTCTTGCACCACATGGAATATAATCATTATACGTTGTTGTGTTCCTGTGCCCACAATTTTGGTTGTTTGCTGTTGATGGAGGGTTCGAATTTCTTCTATTGCACTGGGTTGTGTCTATCTACGTCAAGAAACCCCAACATGAAGCTCACGGCTTACTTTAATGGTATTACCTCATCAAGATTTATAGAACATGCGTAACAGAAATTTTCACTAAAAAACAAAATATAAAATATTCAATTAAAAACAAATAGCAAAAAGGATTTACTATCTTCTTTTTTTTTAGTAAGTAAAAATAAAAGAATTTACAGAAACGTATATTCTATCTCTAAATGTTTTGCCGACATGGAGTTAGAATACAGACGTTAAGGTATCTCTCAAACAACACTTTCATACATGTAACATAAAGAAACAAACCAAGCTTCGCATACAGTAATGCATCAAAAATTAAACGAAACATAAGTAGAAGAAAATTAGGACTGCTACCAGAAAAACACATATACAAATATGCGCAGAGGTTGGGGAATACCCCGAGCATCATGACGTTGGACACAACACCATTTTACTATCATTTCCAAGACTCCCTTTTTCCTTTTGGCTAAGTAACATTTCGAAAGACATCCATTAGAAGTTCCATACCGACCATCAGCTACTCTAGGCATACCGGCATTATTGCACCAAACCTAACATTTGCATACAGATATATACTCAATTATAGCAATTTGTATAATTTCCAGACCGAGAATTCCAGTACATTCTAATCCAGACTGATTGTTTCCAAACTAGCTGATTCCAACCAAACAACTCGTTAGATACTCCAAATTGGTAAAATACACCATTCCGGCAAAAAGCACAACGCTGCCCACATTTTTTCCAAAGCATACCGGTATTTTGCAACCATCTTTGGGCATATGCACCATACCGGGAAAAATTTATTTTTACAAAGCATACCCAGAATGTTGCAACAAATCGACAAAGCCGCATCATACGGGTAAAAAAGCAAGATAGTCAGAACGCTCCAAACCGCAAAAACACTATACGGGCATTTGCACCATACCGAGCAAAGTTTTTTTCTTTTTTCCATGGCATACCCGCACTGGCTAGATGAACCAAACCGGCATATACTTAAGACCAATATAGAACTCAAACCGATAGAAATATCATACTCGGGTAAAAAGCACAAGACTGACCAAAAGCGTCCACACTGTCAAATAGACGCATACTGACAATCCAGACATGAATAAGGTATTCTGTCAGGAATGCATTTCTTTTCAAACCATCAAAACCCAAATTCCGACAAAATTTCCAAACCGGTAAAGAACATCAAATCTGGCAAAATGCACAACATTGATTAAAAGCACTCATACCGGCAAATTGACCCATACTAGCATACCAAACAGTTTTGCCACTTTTCCAAACAAGGGATGCCGGTTTAAGTTTGTGTCGATCCCCTTCCATCAAAGGGTCTTCTGTTGTAGGACTTGTTTTTCCTGTATTTACTTTGTTGTTTGGGGCCAGCCCTCGCAGTTGTGATTTTATTCCAAGTTGGAAAAACACTTCGAATTAAATCATACTTTGTAAAATTTTCTCTTTTTTTAATACAATTAACTTACTTACCAAAAAAAAAAAAGCATACCAAACAGGAAAAAGGCATTCCTTCCGGAATGCTTTTTTTTTTTTTTGTAAAATAGGAATGCATGATGCATTCCGAAAAGCACCATTCCGGAATACAATCCCATTTCGGAATGCAAATTTTTTTTATTTTCAAAAACACCTCCCTCATCTCATAAACAGCAAATATAGCAACTCAAAGACCTCGGCCCAATGCATGTTGCAACGACGGTTAGTAATAAATAGCTAAAGCCATTTAAAGCCCTCTGCCAAGTTGCAATTCTCTGCCAAGAGTTCCTGAAGCTTGGAAATTCATTCATGACCTTAACTGCAGACAGACAAAGTCCTCGGCCCCAAAATGACATTACCTCCAACTACTTAACCCGCCCTCGGTCATCATTAAATTCCATCAGGAGATAACGTTTCTAATACAACTATTATGACCCCTAATACTAAGTGCCAGCTTCCTCCGAACGGAGTCAATGATGAGATTAGTAATTAGGGTAACATCCCGAACACTTGCACCAACAAAAACTCTTTGATTGCGTACCTTCAAAATGAAGTAAACAGTGGCTACTAGAGTGAGTCTAAAAGAGATCGCTTTAGCATTCTTGCCTTTCCATAAGTTGGCAGCCCAGTCAATATTCTGAGTCCAATCCCTGTATGGCCAATGAAGCCCAGCTCGATTTCTCATCTTCCCCCAAACTTCAGTTGAAAAAGGGCAGTCGAAAAAAAGGTGATTGTGACTTTCCTCAGCATTTTTGCACAAAGTTCAAATATTGGCTTGATTGACAAAGCTACCAATCCTGTCCAAAGTGTTGAGTTTCCTTTTAATGGCAAGCCAGAGTGTAAAGGCGTTTGCAGGAATATGATATGGACCCCACACGAGAGGTGCCCATACCATTTTGGAAGTGGATCCTTGGAGAAAACGATATACAGAGCGAGTCGACAGTATACCACTGGGTTTACTACTCCATTTGACTGCATCTTTCCTGTCAAGGGCCGGGGGTATTCTGGCATACTATCAATTATCTGAGCCACCTCCATATCATAGGAATTAGGCCAACTCCATTCTCCAAATTTGATGATAGAGGATACCTTCTCATCCCTAAGCAACCCTATCACTATCATCAATGTAGCGGAGAAAGAGTCGGCAAGTGGGCCCTTCGGATGTCAATTATCGAGCCACAAGAAAGTGTCAGCACCATCTCCAATACAGTAGTGAATAATATATCAAATATATATCTTATATGAGCTGAAAAATATATATAGTTTAACACGTATGGAGATGGTCTGAAATTTAATACACTTGCTAAATTGCACATATTTGCCAAAATTTTTATATTTAATTTGGCATCTTACCAGTATCTTATCGGTTTGGTGTGAGGAATGAGTATTTCTATGGGTTGCTGATGTGGGGGCTATGTCTGTGGATCTCGGTTATGTTTTGGGTCACTTTAACTTATTTGGTAGAAAGCAAGTGACCGGTCTAGATGATGGCTGAGCAGGATATTAATGATCGTGGTCGATAAAGCTACGGAATAAGATAGTAGACTTTTGGGTTTCATCTTAAATATCTTTTCTTCATTGAAGGTTTTCTTTTGAGCCTTGTTTTTTCTATGATTAATCTTCATGGGATTGGGATGCCCTATCCATTGTACTTCTATTACCAAGTCAGAATAACACTTGGTGACTTACCAAAAAAAAAAAAGAATAACACTTGGTGATAGAGCACAGGTTTTTGTAAATTATTTTTATTTTAATACACAATTAATTACTTACTAGAAAAAAGATGGCATTGTAGCCGATTTTTCCCTTTGTATTTTTTCAATCTCATGATATGTTTCATGGTGGTACTCAGAGAATGCCCTAACGTTTATATTCTCTCTCTAAGTCGGTAAAATAGTTAGAGTTAGAATATAATTTTTTGTACTTTCTTTTATTTTAATTAAATTTTAATTACTTACAAGAAAAGAATTTTTGCATACCCATGATAGCTGCTTGTGTCCGAGAAGTAAGGGTCCTGCTTTGCAATGTTTAGCAATGTATTCTAGAGCATGTTGCTTTGCCTTTTATTCAGTTGGAGTTTTGTTGGTATTTAGTTTGTCCGTTTGGTGAATATTGTCGGTTTCATGCATCTTATGCGCAAATCGGTTCCTTGTCTCTCACTTTCCTGGGGCCAGCCTGGCATGGATCCTATGGGCAAACCGGTCCCTTCCCTCAAAAGTTCCCAGCTTGGGAGGCCAAAATGTCATTTTTAATTTTTTGTTACTATGTGTGGCGCATGTTGTCATCCTGCAATTTTGACGGTTGAGTAGGAGATATTGCTGTACGTTTCGTTCTCTTGCATTCATGTCTTAGGTCATGGTTTTTCAGGGTCTGCCCCTGCTACTATATTCTGCTTCCAAGTTGGCAAAACACTTGGAATAGAATATAGGTATTGTTTTTTCTTTCTTATCTTTTTATGAAATTTACTTACCAAAAAAAATCGGTTTGAAATTTTGCTGAATTCTTGAAATTTTGCTGAAGTTTGTTGCTGCCAACTGTGCTGCCTCAGGAAATTACTGCTATGGTTGAAACTACCGAGGTTGTTCTTCTTTGGACTGTGATACATAAAATTGACCAAGGTGATGCAAACTGCCTGAGGTTGCTAATGCTTGCTAAGGTGTAAGGCTATGTTGCTGAGGTTTGGAGCTGCTGTCGTGGAGCAGCTACTGGCTACAGCTGACATATTGCAGCTGCTCTCTTCTTTGCTGAGTTGTGTGCTATGAGTTGATGAAGTAAGCAGTCATGAGCTACTTTATTATTTGGCTAAGTGTTGTGTGAAGTTGCTACCGTGTGTATATTGGCTAAAGAATTTCTGATTTTGGTGTTGTTGGCTGTTGTTGTGAAGATGCTAAAGCATAGAATCAAATTTTGTTGCCTTGTGTGCATATGCCGAAGTAAGTAGCCGTGAGCTGCTTTATTTACTTCTTCATTCTGGCTAAATTCTTGTGCTACTGAACATCGGATTTGTAATCTTTCATTTTTTTCTATACTTAGGAGACATGCTCCAAGACAACCATCAGCTATTGGCAATCAGGGAACCCAAGCCCAGTCAGTGGATGGTGTGCCTTCATGCGATGATTATCAACAAGAAGGTATCAAAAAAGAATGGCACCATGTTTCTTATGCTGAGTTTTTGATGTGTGGAATTTCATCATCTGGTGTTGGACACCCTGACCCAAGTGCTGCCCATATCCCCCTTAGACCTATTATAGATACGGATCGGTTGGACGCTGTAGGAATATCAAATTATCATGAAGTGGTTGTAGATTCACCTGCCTTTAGCTCTTCAGTCGATGCTGCCCCTTCACATCCTCAAGGTGGGGACCTGAGACCGTGCACCAATATTGAGCAGCTGAGAAGGAATATAGCAGATATGAGACAACACCTTGCTCTCCTAGAGCACAAGTTGCTAATGTCGCTCATAATCTTCATGCCAGTGGCCGGAACACTTCTTCTGAAGGCTTTGGGCTGAAATCTATCCTCAAAAAACCAAAACGGCCTAAGTAAAACCAGTCCCCTTCTTCCATTCCTCATGTCTAGCGCAGCATGCTAGCTGTCCGTGCAAACACGCCCGTGTAGCATTTTGTAGGATTTCCTTTTGGCCAATTACTCTCGCAAAATGCCGGGTTGGGTTTTCGGATTGGATTTGGACCTGCTTTTAACTGGCTTGATTGACGGCCTTTAGTAGATGTAACATTTTTTGTCTTTATCTAATCTTGTGATATGTTTTACGGTGCTCAGGGGATGCCTCAGCGTCTTTGCTCTAAATCCAATCACTTGGAAATAGAACATTGATTTTATACTTTTTTCCTTTTCATTTATAAAATTTAATTACTTACCAAAAAAAAGTGCTCGGAGTATGCCCTCCCAGATATGCTTTGAGGAAGTGCTTCTCTTCTCCTGCTCTGACGCTTTTACGGTCTGTGTGGTGACCATTCTCCTGCCGTTGCATGAATGGCTACATCCTTTTGATATAGTTTTTACAGGGATGTGTGGTTTGATGACTGGATTGGTTACCTGATTGATCTGCCTGATGCAGTTTGCACGATGATATATATGGATTGGTATGCTTGCTGGCCACTGCCACTTTGCACATGGCTGGTGTGTTTTGGATACTGGATTGGTATTTTTTATCTCAATATATTTTACATACTGGCTGATCATGATGATCTGATTCTGTTGTATCTTTATATCATCATTGTGAGGTTCCGAGTTTAAGGGTATGGTAGTTAAGGGGTAATGGTCGTATTGGTAATTAATAATAGACCTATTGAACGATGTTGGGATGTGTACCTGGTGAAAAATTAGAAAATAATTCAGAATTTCTTTTGCTAAGGTGCGGGCCAGCAGCTTGCACCCGCTGGCTGCTCGAGCTCAGCTCGAGCGGAAATTCCAGAAGGTCCCCCGCCTGGGAGTCCAAATCCGTCTGAGAGCCAGTTATTAAAGTGAAAGCACGCGTCGAGACAAGTGTTTTCATACCCACTAACTTTCCTCTTTCATTGGTTGTTGTTGATTATCGGGAATTTTCATCTCGATACCCACCCATAACCTAGAAAATGTAGTCACCGTGTCTTGAGACCATGAATGGTATGGTTTGTTGGTTGATATGCTCACCGATTTGTCCGGTGGAGCTTCGTAAAACCCTAACCTACAAAATTTTGGGGTTTTCTCATTTTCCGCCCGTGAATCATTAAGTTGACTTCAAAATGTGAATCCCCAGGTCCCTATTGTGTATATATGTTGGCCGCGCGAGTGATCTCGCATATTATGACTCGTTCGCGGCCTCCGAGTTCTCTAAAACGCAATTTTTACTGTTCATCCATGATTAAAATGTGAAATTGCACGTTTTGCACCTATCTTATTGTGATGAGACTCATGTTATGTGTTGATGTGAAAGTATAAGTTTCAAAATGTATAATTGTGCATCGGAAGCATGGGAATGTGTTCTAGAGGCTTCTAAGGTGGTGGTTGTCCACCGGAGGTAAGGAATTTCAAACTCCTTGAAAACTCGAACTAACTTGTTATAAAAATTAATTCCTACGAAGGAATAAAGTTAAGTAAATGGAGGGAGACCCACTAGGTATGTCATGGTGAACGTGATCTCCCGGATGGAGACATGTGATAGGAATGGTATTTCCCAAATTGTGAATGTGCATGCCGAGTAGTGGGTCCTCCCTCCCGGAAAGTTGAACCTTGAAACTAGGACCATGGTTGATAGGGGTGGTGTCCTCTAGCTTGCCACGTACGTCATGGTGGGAACCCAAGGAATACTCCGACCACCTTTGGGGGTGGGTGATGTTTATGGCACGCTCTAGGACACTACGGTGAAAGAACGAGGTTTGCCCTGGTCCTCGGGGGATATGGGGCGTGTTGGCCGAGTGCTGCAGGCCTAAAATGTAGCCGTTTGGTTAAATTTTGCATAGTAGTGATACAACCGATGGTCGAGTACTGCAGACCTGAAATGTACCCATGGCTTTAGAATGTGTAGCGAGCACATTCCCTTCCTCGTTCTCTCGCCTCGTTGGCTAGTACGACCTACTGCTCCACGGCCCGTAAAGATAAATGTTAGAATGAAAATGAATAAGATGTAACTGACATAAGTAAGTGAATAGGACAATCCCAAGTGTTCTTCTCCTTCTCGCGTTCCCTTGCATTGTTCCTATGCTTTTTCTTTCCAACTATTGTTTACCGTTACCTGTTGTTAGTTAGTAGTGTATGATTTTATTTGTTGGGTTTTATGCTCACCTTTACTTTATCTTTTTCAGATGAGAATGCCTTGATGCCTGACGAGGCCGAGTAGATCATAGAAGCTCAGTAGATAGCTATTTGCCTGCAGGGCTCAAGATTTGGACTTAGACTGATTAGATGTATGACAGGGATCTTTTTGGGTTTGACTTTTGTAACTGATAAAACTTGTATGGTGATATCATATGATAGTGGATGATGGATGACTTATATATGTATCAGCCCGTTGTGTATTGTAGTCTTTACATGCTTCCGTAGGTCTTGCCTTGTGGTGAGTTCGAGGTTCCTAGTTGGCATCCTTCTTTGCGGTGTTCGTCTGGATCACGTCACCAAAGCCACCTCGGTTGTCGTGGCGTTTAGATCCTGTGTGGTTTGTCATTGGACTTTATCGATTTTCTTGTGAATTTCTTTGGATTATTGCACAGGGTAATATTTCAGGTGTTTGTATTTTGGAAATGTTCAATTTACAGACAGAACTCTACCCAATTTTCTGTAGAAATTTATTATTGTCAATTTGCCTGCTTGTCTTTATCTTTTTGACGGAGGTTATTCGATGGAGAATAATCTGGTCCGTCACAGTTGGTATCAGAGAAGGGATGCCTTAGGATGGATCTAAAGTTACGTGGAAGCCTAGGGTAGCGTAGGTTGGGATCGAATGGGTGAGCATAGGATGACCTACTTGAGTATACGTTCTCTTAATTGCGTATGTGTTTAGCATGTCTAAAGATATTGTAGTAAGGGTTTAACCTTTGACTCAATTGTTATTATTTCCCTTTCAGTGAGGATTTCTAAAGTTGACCATGCCGTCCAGACATTGAAGTATGTCAAGGGATGATCCGCCTCGAGATCGAGAGGCAGAGTATCTTAATTTGTTGAGGCATCTTACAAATGCCATAGAGAACATGGAGCAGCGAAACCTTGCCCCTGTTCCTGTTCCGGCTCCTGTCCAGGCTCCTATTAATCTGGGGCCATCTATTTATGACCGCTTTATTCAGGAGTGAGTGCTAGCATTTCTGGGAGAGCCTAATCCAATTAAGGCTGATTCATGGCTTGAGAGCTTGAAGAGGGTGTTTGCTGTGATTAGATACCCCGAGGAAGATCAAGTGTTGTACACATCTTACCGGCTGTAGGGTGAGGCGCATCACTGGTGGTTAATGAAGAAAAGAGCTTTTGGGGTACCAAAGACTGAAATTACTTGACAAATGTTTGAGGATGCATTCCTCGAGAAGTATTTTCCTCATAGTCTCTGCGTTCAGAAAGAGGAGAAGTTCTTCAGGCTAAGGTAAGGCAACCGATCTGTGGCGGAATATAATGCTAAGTTTTTGGAGTTGTCTTGATTTGCTTCATTCCTGGTGGATGACGAGGAGAGAAGGGCTAGGAAGTTCTTGTCAGGCTTGTAATATGATATTTGTAAGCAATTGGTGACCCACAAATTGACTACTTATGCTGAGGTACTAGATCAGGCTTTGATCTATGAGTAAGAGCATGCCAAACAAGAGTTTTTCAAGAAGAGGTCATCAAGTAAAAGCGGGGCAAGTGTTGGCTCCCGGGCTAGTTCGGGAGGATCGTTTAAGAAGCCGAAGCAACTAGTTTCTGGCCAAAAGAGACGGGTGCTTGTTTCACTTGCGGTCAAGTGGGGTATAGGGCAAGGGAGTGCCCTCAGGCTTCGAAGGTTCGAGTTCTGAAGCCGGCGGTACAGGGTAAAGTTTTTGCAGCTTCTGCTAGTGAGGCCAGAGCATCAGATGAGGTGGTGGAAGGTATACTTCCTGTTTGTGGTATTTCTTGTTCAGTGCTCTTTGATTCCGGGTCCACCCATTCATTTATTTCTCCCCAATTAGCTTGCTGTAATACACCCTCTCTCGTGACCCTTGATTTTTCTTTGGTCGTGGCTACGCCCACGAGGTCTTCCGTTGTGACCGATGTAGCTTATCTTGGGTGTATTGTGGAGGTGAAGGGGTTTCCTTTAGTGGCTGATTTGGTTTTGCTAGATATGCGTGATTTTGATGTTATTTTGGGTATGGATTGACTATCCAAGTATCACGCAACTATTGATTGCTTCCACAAAAGGATGGACTTCGCCCTTCCAGATTGTGACCCCTTTTATGTTCAGGGGGTACGGAGGGTGGAGCAGTCTCATTTTGTTTATGCTCGACAGATTCGTCACTTGTTAAGTAATGGGTGTGAAGCCTTTTTGGCTTATGTTAGTGTGGTGGAGAGTCGGGGGTTGCCCGTGGCAAACATTCCGGTGGTTTGTGAATTTGAGGATGTGTTCCCCAACAAGTTGTCCACTCTGCCACCACGTCGTGAGATTGATTTTGGGATTGACCTTGAGCTAGGATCGACACCCATATCGAAAGCTCCCTATCGTATGGCTCTTGCTAAGTTGAAGGAGTTGAAACAGCAGTTACAGGATTTGCTCGATTCGGGTTTTATTAGACCCAGTGTATCGTCGTGGGGCGCTCCGATTCTTTTTGTTAAAAAGAAGGATGGTGCCTTAAGGTTATGTATAGACTACCGCGAGCTGAATAAAATCACGATCAAGAACAAGTATCCTCTTCCGCGAATTGATGCTCTCTTTGATCAGTTGTAGGGATCCTCAGTGTATTCCAAGATTGATCTTCAGAAAGGGTATCATCAACTTCGCATTAAAGAAGGGGATGTTGCAAAGACGGCCTTCCGATCAAGATATGGTCACTATGAGTTCTTGGTGATGCCGTTCGGGTTGACTAATACTCCAGCTGTGTTTACGAACCTAATGAACCGGGTCTTTCAGCCGTTCTTGGATAAGTTTGTCATGGTTTTCATTGATGACATTCTAATTTATTCTAAAGATTACTCCGAACATGAGGAGCACTTGAGGCTTGTGCTGCAGACCCTTTGGGAGCATCGGTTATTTGGAAAATTAAAGAAATGTGAGTTTTGGCTCGACGAAGTGGTGTTTTTAGGCCACGTAATTTCTGGAGGAGGCGTCTCGGTAGATCCATAGAAGATTGAAGTGGTGGTTAATTGGGATCAACTGACGACCGTGGCAGAAGTCCGAATCTTTCTGGGGATGGCCAGCTATTATCGTCGTTTCGTAGAAAATTTCTCTCGGATAGCCTTACCTCTCACCCTTTTGACGAAGAAGGAGGTAGACTTTATCTGGATCGAGGAGTGTGATCGAAGTTTCCAAGAGCTAAAAGATCAGTTGACATCAGCCCCAATTCTGACTCTTCCCAATGGAACGGGCGGACTTGTGGTGTACTGTGATGCATCTAAGTTGGGGCTCGGATGTGTTCTTATGCAGAGGGGGAGAGTAGTTGCTTATGGGTCTCGGCAGTTGAAGACTCATGAGAAGAACTACCCGACCCATGATTTGGAGCTAGCCGCTGTGGTTTTTGCCTTGAAGATTTGGAGGCATTACCTTTATGGTGAGAAATTTTTTGTGTATTCTGACCACAAAAGCCTCAAGTATTTGTTCTCGCAGAAAGAGTTGAACATGAGGCAGCGGCGTTGGATTGAGTTCCTTAAGGACTATGATTGTGAGATACAATACCGACCGAGGAAAGCAAACGTGGTCGTGGATGCGCTGAGTCGTCGAACCTATTGGGTAGCGTCCCTAGAGATCAAGCAATGGAGTTGCTTGACTGCTTAAAGTCATGTCATATCCAGCGTTATGTCAAGGGTAACCAAATAATGTTATCCTTTCTTCAGGTGCAGCCCGAAATCCTTCAAAGGATCAAGGAAGGGTAGGTGTGTGACCCATTTTTGATGGATATTGTGGAAGATCTTGATAGAGACTCTCGAGCCGATTTCGATGTGCGTTCCGATGGGATATTGAGGTTTCAGAAGCACTTGTGCGTGCCGGATGTCGAGGATTTGAAGGAGGAAATTTTGAAGGAAGCACATAGAACCCGGTATACAATTCATCCAGCATAAATAAGATGTACAAAGACTTGAGGAAAATGTTCTGGTGGAGGAACATGCGAAGAGAGATTGTGGCCTTTGTTAACCATTGTATTGTCTGTCAGTAGCTAAAGGCCAAGAGGAGGAAGCCTTTCGGATTGTTGCAGCCTTTGCCCATCCCCTGCTGGAAGTGGGAAGATATATCAATAGATTTTGTATCTGGATTGCCTAAGACTTCGAGAAATCATGATGCAATTTGGGTCATTGTGGACCGATTGACAAAATCTGCTCATTTTATAGCCATTCGGACTACATACTCCCGTGATCGTCTGGCACAGCTGCACATCAGCGAGATCGTGAGGTTGCACGGTGTGCCAGCATCTATTGTGTCGGATCGTGACCCACGATTCGTCTCTAAATTCTGGGAGAGTTTGCATCGCAAATTGGGGACGAGTCTGAAGTTTAGCACGGCGTACCATCCTCAAACCGATGGCCAGTCTGAGCGGACGATTCAGACACTAGAGGACATGCTTCGGGCTTTGGTGTTGGAGTTCCAAGGGAATTGGGATGATCACTTGGCACTGTCGACCCGCCTCAACAATAGCTTCCAGGCGAGTATCGGTATGGCTCCCTTGAGGCACTTTATGGTAGGAAGTGCCGATCTCCCATTCATTGGGAAGAGACCGGGGAAAGCGGTTACCGGGCCCAGATGTTGTTTGAGAGACATCGGATAAGATCGCTGTTGTTTTTGAAAAGTTGAAGGTTGCCCAGAGCCGACAGAAAAGTTATGCTAATAAAAGGAGGTCCGAGCCAAGATTTGAGGTTGGAGATTTTGTCTTCCTCAAGGTATCGCCGTGGAAAGGAATTTCCTGGTTTGGTGTTAAGGGGAAATTGAAGCCGCGTTTTATTGGGCCATTTGAGATCCTTGAGCGGATTGGTGAAGTGGCCTACCGTCTCGCTTTACTCCCGAGCTTGGCCGAGATGCATAACGTCTTCTATGTCTCGATGTTAAGGAAGTACGTTTATATCCATCTCATATGATCGATTTCGGTTCTTTGGCTATCGATAAATATTTACGTTATCTTGAGAAGCCCGTGGAAATCTTAGATCGAAGGGAACAAATCTTGCGATCAAAGGTCATTCCTCTCGTGAAGGTCTTATGGAGGAACCACTCCAACGAGGAAGCGACTTGGGAAACAGAGGACGAAATGCGGGAAAGACATCCTTATCTGTTTTGCGGTAAGTGAGCTAATTTAATCCTTTAAATTCGTTAAAAATTTTGATGATGAAATTTTATAAATGGTGGAGAGTTATGAGGTTCCGGGTTTAAGGGTATAGTAGTTAAGGGTAATAGTCGTATTGGTAATTAATAATAGACCTATTGAACGATGCAGGGATGTGTACCTGGTGAAAAATTAGAAAATATATGTTCTATACTTGGAACGATGGTCGAGACCATTCTATTCACATTTCTAGAAAATTGGACGGAGTAGTGGCTAATGGGAATTGGTTTGAAAAATTTGGGCGGGTGAAAGCTTTCTTTCCCCCTCCTAGACTCTCGGACCACTCCCCATGCCTATTACTCCTTACTGACGGGGCTCTTGGAAAGAAAGGTATGTTCCAGTTCAACAATTTTCTCACTAAGCTCTCTAATTTCTACCAAGTTGTGGGGGAGGCATGGGCAGAGGAGGACTGGGGAGCCCCTATGTTTAGGCTAGTAAAAAAATTGAAATATGTGAAGCGTTCGCTAAAAACTCTAAATACTCATGCTGAAGATGTCCATGACAAAGTTGAAAATACTAGGAAAGCCTTGGATGATATCTAGTCTGGGAATCCATATTCTATGAGTAACCGCTGTGAGGAACATGCCTATAGAGAAGCCTATAACAAAGCTATGGCACAGGAGCTCGACCTCATTCAACAAAAAGCTAAGATTAAGTGGCTTAAGGAAGGAGACCAATGCACAAGGTTCTTCTTTCATGTCGTCAATGACAATAATAATCGTAACAGGATCTCCTCATTAATTAATGAAGATGGTACCCCTACAGGTGGGATTGAGGATGTCATTAAGCTGATTGTTGAACACTTCCAATGGGTTCTAGGATCTGGTTGCCCTATGGGCTCTGCAAACAAAGATCGGCGCCACCCGTACATTTTTTGGACAATCCCAGATTACTTAAAAGATCCCTTAACTACCCCGATTAGTGATGAGGAGATCAAGCAAGCTATCTTTTCGATTGGTGATAATAGGGCCCCAGGTCCTGATGGATTCTCCTCCAGATTCTTCAAGGACACTTGGGATATTATGGAGTCATTTGTAATTGAAGCTATCCGTGACTTCTTCCATCATGGTAAGCTTCTCAAACAAATAAATACTACCATAATTGGCCTTATCCCTAAGATGACCTCTTCTCGCATGGTGACTGACTACAGGCCTATCTCCTGTTGTAGCATTATATAGAAGGCCATTTCAAAAATCATTACAAATTGCCTCAAACCCACGTTACCTTACTTAGTGGATAAATGCCAAACTTCCTTTGTAGCTAGGTGTCAAATAAGTGATAACATTCTCCTTGCCTAGGAGCTCCTACATAAATATCACTTGGGTCATTGTCCTCCCAGATGAACTATGAAAATTGATCTCATGAAAGCCGACGACTCTATCTACTAGGACTTTATTATTACCACTTTGGAGTTAATGGGCTTTCCCCCTTAGATGGTTTCTTGGATTCATTAATGCGTCACAACTCCCTTATTCTCTCTCAATATTAATGGTGAATCGGCAGATTTTTTCAAAGGAGTCAAAGGTCTTAGACAGGGTGACCCTTGTCACCCTACTTATTCGTTCTCGTTATGGAAGTGCTGAATGGCATTATTGAGGTGAAGGCCAGATGCAATGATAAGTTTTGATTCCATTGGAAGTGTTATGATACCTAGACTGTCATGCTTGCTTTCGCTGGATAACTTGCTCCTTTTTCGAAAGCTGACACAAATTTTGTCCAGATTCTCCAGGGATGCCTTGAGGAATTTATGATGATCTCCGGGTTGTCTGCTAATAAGGGTAAAAGTGAGATCTTCATATGCTCTAGTGACGCTAACCTAAATCAAGACATCAGAAGCATCACAGATTTTAAAGAAGGCAAATTACCTATGCGATACTTAGATACCCTCTCATAACCATTAGGCTTTCGACTTCATACTACAAGCCCCTCATCGATAAAGTCATTAAGCACATAACATCTTGGAGGAATAGATGGTTATCATTCGAAGGATGACTCCAACTTATCTCCTTCATTCTTTCGTCCATCCACTCGTACTCTTCTCTTCATCTTGCCAAAATCGATAATAAAGGTAATTGAAAGCTACCTTAGAATGTTTTTGTAGCATGGTGCTATTAATCGGAAGACAACTGCCAAGGTTGCTTGGAAAGATGTTTGCTATCCTAAGAGTGAAGGTGGATTAAGCATCAAAAACCTTCTGGCTAAAAATAAAGCTCAGATCTGTAGGCTGCTCTGGCGTATTCTTACCAAGGACTCCAAATCGGTTTGGTCCTTATGGATTCATTGTAATGGCCAGATCCTAGAATATAGAAAATCTCCGATGTCGAGTTAAAATTACCTAGGAAAAACGAGTTAAGGATAGTAATCCGGTCAACAAGTGTTGACCGGAAGGTGTGAAGAATGAGTAATCCGGTCAACGAGTGTTGACCGGAAGGCGTGAAGAAGGAGTAATCCAGTCAACGTAGAATGTTGACCGAAAAACATGAAGACAAAAGTAATCCGGTCAACGCCAGTTTAGTTGATCGAATATGACTAAATGAGAAATCTAAATCTAGTCAAGGTCAGTTGACCAAGAATTAATAAGAAAACTCTTTGGAAATGTAGAACTATAAAATTAAACTCTTTGGAAACCTGGAAATTAATAAGGAAACTCTTTGGGAAATGTAGAACCATAAATAACCTAGAAATTTAATGAGGAAACTCTTCGGGAGTGTAAATCCATAAATAACATACTCCAAAACATCCCCCTTAGTGTGGCCAACATACTCCGAAACATCCCCCCTAGTGTGGCCAAACCCTAACGACGTCCGCCAAACCTAAGGCCTATAAATAAGAACTAGAGGGCATGAGAAGAGGCACGAAATAGAATTTTCTAAGTAAAAGAAATCCAAGCAAGAGTACTTACCCTTGTTTTAAGTTCATGATTATGCATGATTGTATCGCAAGTATATATGATTTCTGATGAACTTATGTTTCAGTATATATGATGTTTGTTTTGTTCATATGATTTAAAGCCCTGTTGTTCATGATGTTCGATTTTTGTTCTGCTTGTAGTATGATTATTTGTCGATCTATGTGAGCTTCAATAATTGCATGTTTAAAGAAAAGACTTTCGATCCTTGAGAAAAAGAACTCTGGCTTTCAGTAAAAAGAACTCCGACTTCTGATAAAAAGAACTCTGGCTTTCAGTACAAAGAACTCCGGCTTTTAGTAGAAAGAACTTCAGCATTTAGTAAAAAGAACTCTAGTTTTTTATAAAAAGAACTCCAGCCTTTGTTGGAAAGAAACTCTGAATTTGGAACTTCGGCTTTTGTTGAGAAAAGAACTCCGACTTTTGAGAAAAGAACTCCGGCTTTTGCAAGAAAAGAACTTCGGCCTTTTGAGAAAAGAACTCCGGCTTCTAAGTAAAGAACTCCGACTTTTAAGAAAAAGGACTCCGGTTTTTAAGGAAAATAACTCCGACTTTTGATGAAAGAATCTTCGACTTTAAGATGATTAAAAGGCTTTATGGACTTCAATTGTTGAAGTTAAAGAACAAAGGCTATAAGAACAAGGAAAATGTATGTAATCTGGACAGCAAGTGGAACTCTATGACTTTCGACTTTTAAACTATGACGGATGGCCATTAAAAGATATGAACTAAGAACCGAGTTTTCATTAAACTTGCTGTTAAAGATGGATGAAGGATATCGGAAGTGACACTCGAGGATGCCTCTTGGGCCATGGGGGGAGACTTTTGGTGGCATAAGACTTTTGGACTACAGCCCCGTATGCCGGGTTAAAGGCATTACCTCCCGCCTCGGGGAGCATAATGAGAGGATACGGTTGGTTGTGGGGTAACACACAACCCTTCCTCGATGTTATCCGCTCCTGTCCGGTCCCTAAAGATGATAAGAATTTCGAAAGGTTTTTATGAATCTTCTGAAGACAAGATAATAAGAATAAGAACAAGGAAATTCTGAACTAAAGAAGAAATTATATGGTGATTTTTTTGTTAAAGTTATGATATGAATCCTCAATTTGATCTGATTATATGTATGATTATGTTTTCTGCATGTGAGTATTTTGCTGGGTTTTGTAGCTCTCTCTTGCCACTTTTCAGATGACGAAAGGCTTATGGAGGACGAAGTTGAGTAGAACCATATGAAGTAGCTAGACAGCATAGCTGGCCGAAGCTGATAAATGAAGAACTTGATTTATTCCTTTTGATGTTTTGAGAAGACTTTTAGAACAGTTCCGCTGTATTTGAATCTATGGATGTTAGCATGATTACTTTTTGGATAAATAAAATTGATAATTCTAGTAAGCATCTCAGGTCGTATCAAGGCATTCAGGTCCGTCTAACCTTAGTGTTGGCCGGCCTTGTATGAAATTAAAATCGGAAGGCCAGCTCATATAGTTCGGCCTCATGCAATCCTGTGTATAAAAGAAAGGTTTATTCATATGAAAGAAAAGAAATTTTTTTATGTCCACCTAATTATTATCTATTAATTTATTTTGAGGCAAGGATTTAGACTTGACGGCAGCTTTATGCGGTGGAATAAGGCCGGACCGTCACATTCATGCTTACAGATTAAGGATCGGTGTATTTGGTCATTAAAAGTCCCGGAATCTGCGCCATAGAGCTGGAAGAAAATCATGAAGCCGCATTCTATGATGCATCTTCATACTATATGCTCTATTGGGGATGGATCATGTACATTTCTTTCGCTTGATAATTGACATCCATTTGGTCCTCCGTATGAAAGAATAACAGATCAAACCAAGATGGTCACTAGATTGCCCTGGGATTCCAAAGTCAAGGAAATTATTCGGAATGATCAATGACATTGGCCTAACCCCTTATGATATGAAAGTGGCTCGCATGATGGAAAACATGCCCCAATATCTCCCTAATACCAGAAATCGGGATTATGTCCAGTGGGCTGCCAGAGCTGATGGGAATTTCACGACACGATCTTCTTATCTCCTTTTTCATTCCTCTAAGGAGAAAGTGACCTAGGTCCCCCTTGTTTGGGGTCCATCTCATATTCCAGCCCATACTTTCGTTCTTTGGCTAGTTATTTGTAGGAGATTAAACACCCTTGATCATACTAGAGGTATCCCTAATTCTTTTAATACGTGTATCTTATGTAATAATGGGGAAGAGGTCCATGAACACCTGTTTTTCAAATGCCAGTACTCTGACACCTTATGAAGTATGCTCAGTCGGCGTGTAGGTCTTCCATGGCCTTATTCGGAGTGGAATCAAAACATTTTTTGGGCTGCTAACAAATGGAAAGGGAATAACTTCAAGGCTCAATCTATGTGTCTTACCTTAGCAACTTTGGTGTACCTTATCTGGAAGGAGCGTAACTGCCAAACCTTTTAAGATTCCCCATCTCAAAGCACAACCCAATTGTTTTCCCATATTATAGAGGTGGTCCATTGCAGACTAAATGCCAATCTTGCGGTACCTACCTGGGTGGACAAAACTTCTTTGGATTGCTGGAATTTATCTACCTGAAAAAAGAACTTTGTTAGCTGGTCCCGTCCTTACTCCGGTTTGCTACCCAAAAAAAAAGAATTATTATTATATATATATATTCTTCTGGCAGGTTATCCTGCTGTCTGACCAATTATGGCTGTATGATTTTCTTGTTCGGGGTGGTATTTTCTTCAACTTAAAAAAAAAAAAACACTTTATTTTGTAGTGTTTCTTTTCTTGGCGATGTTGTACTTGCCCAGTTCTAGGCTTGTTGGATTTTGCCCTATCGGATCAATTCAGTTGGTCGGTTGGGCTTTGTGGGTGGTCTATGCTCTCACCCGGAAAAAAAACTTATATATATATATATATTTCTTCTGGTTTTTTGCGCTCTAACCCGTTCTTTCTTTTGGGTTCTGCATTCATTTCCATGTTGTGTAAAAAAAATTAAATTAAATTAATTAATTTTTTATCCTAATGGATAGTTGGTGAAGCTTGCTTGTCTACTGATATTGGTGATTTGACAAATCTTTAGCTGTTGGCCTAGAAGGATATTTCCTTCTAACATTTGGAATGCTGACTTGATTGTCATGCTCGAAGTGGATCGGCGGTGATTCGAATGGATCTGGCAATGTGGCTCTTCCCTAAGGTCTTGCGCCTGAATTAGTTTACTGATGACTTTTGATGTATATTTGATTGTTTCCTTTATGTTGCTTTCACTTTGGAGACTTGTTCTATTGTGCTCGAGGTATGCCCTAGCGTTCGTGCCTATTTTTAAGTCGACAAAATATTTGAAAATAGAATATTAGAGTTATAAATTTTTAAAATTATTTTAATATAATTTACTTACCAAAAAGATGATCCTTCTTGAGGTGTAGGAGGTATTAAGGAGAGAGCCTGTTGGTTCATTTGAGATTTTGTATTAAGTCAAAGATGTAGTCAATAATTAAGATTACCTTTAAATTTGGGTAGATTATCGTAACATCTCCCATGTATCGATAATTGAGGAAATAGGTTTATAATCGGGTTTAACCATTGTGGGAGATTAGGGATTGTCTTATAACAATGTTTCAATCTCAATTTTAGATAAAAGGCATTAGACATTGGTGATTAGAATGATTCGAATGATTAAGGTTCGCTAGAAGTAATCGTCCCTCCAAAAAAGTGATTTGGGAGTACGGAGGTGAAGTCTGGAAGGACTATCCCCTATTGTTAAGTTTTGAGATTTGTTAAATTTTAATGATGAAATTTTTATAAGTAGGGGAGAATATAAATCCTAAACTTTTATCCGATTTAATTGGGATTATTTATTATTTTTGGTAATTTTAGCATGATAAAAATTAATTAAAATTATAAAATTTTAGAGGATATTTGGATTTATTTGGCTAGTATTGAAGATGCGTCCGTTCGGTTGCCTTAGTATCGACTTGGGTTTTGGGATTAAATGAAAAAGGAATTAATATATATATATATATATAACAATAATAATAAAATATTAGATAGCAGAAGGAAAGAATGAGAGGGAGGGAATCGGGGGAGTCGAGGGCTTCGCAAAGAGGAGAGAGAGGAGTGGTCACCGGGGAAGAAGGTGGCGTGTGGGTGGTCGACGGTGACCAGTGACGGCCGCACACTGCGGTGGCCGACTGGCATGGCAAGGTTGAGCAGCGACAGCAGCATGTAGGAGGCCGACAACGAGGTGAGGAATTGCGCGAAGGTGAAGAGGAGAAAATGGAGGCTTTCAAATTCGATTTCAGTTTCGAGTTAGTTAGATAAGTGATAAATCAGGTCAAGGCAAGTGTACTCATACCCTCTGTGTTCTCTCCTTCGATTTTTATTCGTATTCTCTCAAGTGTTTTCGTTTTAATACTCATCCAAATCATATAAATCACAGAACCATGATTATTTCATGAAGTATTTGTTATTTAATGTCCGATTTCCCCTTCGATCCGCATGGTTGGGCTTCACCCAAACCCTAGACCCGCACCCAACACGTGTAACCTCTCCATTTTGAATTTTATGCATAATTTGTCCTTAATTATAATTTAACCATGTCCTAAATATGTATATTCATTGGTTGGGTGTTCGATTTCCCAAGTATTGACCTGTTTGTCACATCCGGAAGCTTTAAATTGTGCTCTGACACCGTTCATTCGAGGAACCACAAATTTTGCATAATTCTACCTTAGTTAACCGTTTTGTAAACTATGGTTATTTGCATATGTTTAATTGTATACTTCAAAAAAATATGTTTGTAATCCATTTGTGAAAGAAACGTTGTCCGGAAGCCTGTAAAGTTATATTTGTCTCTTTGTGCTAAGAATTTCTATTCTTCCCTATACTTAATGATGTCCATGCATACAAATTAAGTCATGAGAAGATTTAAATCGGAGAGAAAAATAAAATTCATACAAGTATTCGGAGAAAATTTCACAATTTGTTATATAATTGATTTGTTCTTCCGGATGGAGAAATTTACGAAAGAAGTTTGGTGGACCTTCCCTCAAAGAATAAGAAATTTTGAGACTAGGATCACGGATTTATGTTACGGAGGGTAATATCCCTTAGCATGCCATTAATACTACAGTGGAGACTCAGGGATTATCTTGGCCTTATATTGTAGTGGGAGATACTTTTGGCAAGCCTTAGGATATTACTGTGGAAAAATAAGAAACCGCCTTGGGGCCCCTAGGGACATGGGGCATATTATTATTGGCCCATCTACAGGCATAATATATAGATGGCCCCCCCTCTAAGTCTAAAATAAGAGCTCACGACCTTAGATCGTGTAAGGTATCATGATCATTTCCTTATTCTCCCACACCTTTAGCTATTAGGCTTACTAGCCCTGATCCGTAAAGATAAATGTAAATTGGTAACTGTATTAAATCATGTTTCAAATCTTCATGCATCCCTACTTATTGCTCCCATCCTATTCCCGTTTCATTTAAATATATATTGCTTATTATTTATTTATGTTATATTTGCTTAGTATTGGGCTCATCCTTACTTCTTTGTTCCTTCTAGATGAGCACACTCTTATGCCTAATAAGTCCAAGTAGGCCATAGGCATAGGATAGGCAACAAATATCGATTACAGAGCTTTTTAGGACTTAGTTTTATGATTTTGCATGAGACGGAGAATTTGTATTATTTATTTTGATACTCATGGTTACTGATGTATGTGATGATGATGATGATGATGGTTACGTAGTTTAGTTTTTTGCTATATATGATGGGTGTTTGTGTTTCCACAGGTTTTTATGGTTATATTTGGTTAACTAGTTGGTATCTTATCTGAGCCGACGTCATGTTAGAGTTATAAAGTCGGTGCCACCAGTTGTTATTGTGGCAGTTGGGATCCTGTGTGTGTGTAGTGTGTATTTTGTGGTTGCTGTATAAGGATTTGTATATGTTTTGTATTTGCAGATGTCCATATTATCGACGAAAATCTATCGAATTTTCGATAGAAAATATCGTTTGTCACAGTTTCGGTGCAAAAACCGGTTAATATCCAAGAAATTGGATAACAAATTAATAAATTTCCATACCTAAGTCATAATTTCACAAAATATGTATATGAGTCGAGTATCGGGACAATAATACCCAATAGGGATTGAATAAAAATTAAAAAGAGATAACAAAAAGGGTATGGGAGCACTTGTCTCGACCCAATCTATCACTTCTCTATCTAACTCGAGCTTGAAATTGGACTCGGGAACCTCGAATTCCTCCTTCTCTCTCTTCCTCTTCGTGCTTCCTCTCTCCTCTCTCTCCCTATCCCCCGCGTAAATAATGTAGAAAAAAGCCATTGGGCTCTTATAATGCGAGCCAGCACTCGAGCATCAGTCGACGCCCAACAGGCACGACTTCTCGCAAATCAGCGCCTCCCACCACCTCCAAACCTAATTGTTTCACATGGATTAAATCTAATCTTAATTATATTAAATTAATTACCTGTAATTATGATATTTAAAAACTAGTACGTCATAGTTATACTCACTTTTATTAATTTTTATAATATTTTAGATTAGTAGGTATAGATCTCTTGCAGAGTATTGGACAAGAAGAAGACTTGGAAGGATTAGATTTTTTAATTATTCAATGTAAGTTGTTTGAAATAGAAACACTTGGCAATGTGCATTTGTTACTTTGAGTTGGTTAGCTCCTTTTGTAGATATTTGTTAATTTTATATATTGATGTTATAGATGGTTAGTGGTAGGTGTTTCCTCTTGTGTTTGATGGGGATTAAGTGGGTTCTTTAGTCATCAAGTTAAATGAAGAGAATCTGACCAAAATCCTACGAGTTAGCAAATTATTTTTAGAATTGTTGAACTATTTTTATTGTAAGATTATATCTCAATATTTTAAGATTCAACTTTATTTACATCATATTTTTATGTCTCGAATCCGAAGACATACTCTTCCACCCCCGTTGATTGTATCCCCCACACTTTCTTCACACCCATGCTGTGACGACCCGACTTTTATTGCTATCGAAAGCCGTCGTCAAATCTAAATTTCCTTACAATTAAGAAATAAAAAAAAGTGAACATAAAAATTTTCCTTTTCTTCATTCATACCTGAGATGCATTCTAAAGATAAATAATTTCATAAATCCCATAATATCACGGAAACATTCTACATTCATAAGCAGCGGAATCAATAATACAAATTTCTTCAAAATAAACAAAACTTTGAAAATCACCAGCCGACTTAAACTTCCAACACCAATGACTGAGACTCTACTTCGACAACACTTCAAGACTCCTCACCAACTTCATCCTCCATAAGCTTGTCATCTGAAAAATTTACAAGAATGAGCTTACAAAGCCCAGCAGGATACTCACATGCAGAAATCACGAGCATTCATATAATCAAATTATAGATCATAATATAGCATAATAAAATTCATCATATCGTTTCTTCTTGGTTCATATTCTTTTCATCTTGTCTTTATCAAAATCATTCGAAATTCATATAATCTTTAGGGACCGGACGGGAGCGGACAACATCGAGGACGGGTTGTGTGCTACCCCACAACCTAAAGCCGTATCCCTTCATTATGCTCCCCGGGGCAGGAGGTCATGCCTTTAACCCGGCATACGGGGCCATAGTCCATAGTTCTTGTGCCACCAAAAGGTCCCCTCCCGTGGCCCAGGAGGCATCCTCGAGTGTCACTCCAATATCCTTCATCCATCTTTAACAGCAAACCTAATGGAAACTCGGTTCTTGGTTCGTGTTCTTATTGGCCATATATCATAGATCAAAAATCATAAGAGTTCCACTTGCTGTCCATAATCCATAAGTTTTCTTGTGATTTGCTGAAGTTCATATCTTCTATTAAAGCCGAAGCTCATTTTCAAAAGCATCCGAAGTTCTTATTGAGGGAAGAATTTCGTTAATTTCCGAAGTTCTTTTTAAATGGAAGACCGAAGTCCTGAAACCGAAATTCTTACAAGGCCGGAGTTCATTTTAGTTCAAGCTTCATATCCTTTAATCAAAGCCGGAGTTCGTTTTCTTTAATCGAAAACCGGAGTTCTTTTCTTTAATTAAAAACCGAGTTCTTTATTTATGAAAGACGGAGCACAATTACATTATGCTCAAAAGTCGGAAGTTCTTTAATCGGGACCAGAGTGTTTTTCTTTTTAAAAGGAGAGGACTTGGACGGAGCTCTAAACGGACGGAGTGCTTTAGTTTCGAAAATCCGGAGTGACTTGTCTTTAATAAATAATTCGGAGTTTAAGGCCGGAGTAGCTTTTCTTTTAAATTCTGGAGTTCAAAGGGCCGGAGTGGATCTTCCTTTAAAATCCAGAGCTCAAAGGACGGAGTCCAAATTCCAAGACACATGGCCGGTTTCAAATTTAAATTAGAGCTGGTTTCTATTTCAAGTACTCAGGGCCGGTTTCATTGATATCACAAAGGGGCCGATTTCAATTTTTAACACAAGAAAACCGATTTCTATTTTAATACAAAGAAAGCCGGTTTCGATTTTATCACGAGGGAAGCCGGTTTCGATTTTAACATGAAGAGAGCCGATCTCGATTTTAACACAGCAAAACAAAACATCAAAGGCCGGAGTACCATAAGGCCGAGAGTTTCTTTTCACAAAGGAACGGCATATTATTTAAAGGGCCGGAGTTCTTTACAATAGGCCTGTTCTTTTTAGGACATAAGGCTGAGTTTCTTTTCACAAAGGACGATATTCATTTCATTTCTCTGAGTAGGAGTTCATTTCGTTTTACATGTGGCCGGAGTTCATTTTCGCGAAGTTCATTTATCTTAAATTTTAAAGATTGAATTTGACAGAACATTAACAGAATATAACTAAAATCATGCATAATGTTTTCCTTTAAACATGCATTTTAGCGAAAATCATACTCATACGAATATCATATAATTTCATAATAACATAAATAAACATGAGTTTTAGAAATAGGGTGAGTATCTTGCCTGAGTTCTTCTCTACTTTTTCCTTAGCTTTCTGCCTTCTATTTTTAGGAGGGTTTCTAGTGGTGCCCTATTCCTGAGGCCCTAAGGCCCTTATTTATAGCCCTAAGTTTGGGTGGCCCTCATTTATAATTCTTCCTAATTTCCAATGTTGCCATAAATTATTCCTTCATTTCCCATGTGAATTTATTTTCCAACACGTATCGGAAACTATGGACATTAAATGCTGCTCCTTCCCCAAATTATGTTAACTGAAACTTCTTCAACAAGTCCGGACTCACATTTCACTTCGGAAATCCGGAGTGATCCGGACGCGTTTTCACGTTGGGAAATCCGGAGTGACTTCTTTCAGCAAATCCACACGCGTTTTTACTCCAGAAATCCGGAGTTCATTTGCCAAGGGAAATCCGGACGTCATTTATTATGGGAATCCGGACTGCATTAAGGAAATCCGGACAGAAATTTCCTCAATGCCAATTCTGGACTTCTTCACCTTTGGATTTCCGGTCAATGGGCGTTGACCGGTCCTAATGGTTAAAATTTCCTTATTCAAATTTTGGGTCGTTACACATGCCGTCCTCTCCCTTCTCCTCTCTTGGCTTCCTTTATCTAAGTAAATTTGTTTTGAAAATTTGGATTTAGTTTTAAGTTGGTAACCATATATTGTCCATTTTACATATTGATATGTTTCAGGGGCCTAAATTATTGCATAAATTAGGGAGTTAAGTCAATCACTCGGTTGGTTTGAATAATAGTTGGTTTGGCCATCATTGTTGCAAATCATAATTCTGTGTACCACATCAAGATAAACAAACGATAAGAGGTATACAGGACTTACTCCACGATAAATCCTCCAACACTCAAAATAGTGATCTTTTTAAGAAGACTTAAAGACATGGAAAGAGAGAAAGCTTGAAAAAGGATCAGGATGAATGTGAGTTGAGAGGACGTGGCTTCGTTCAAATGCACTTTTGGTTTGAGTGACTTTTTAAGATTACATTTTAAGATTGCCGGTTTGAGTATTTTGCCAGTGCCAATATGGGTGCTTTTCGACGGTCTTGTGTTTCTTGCCTGGTATGATATTTTTACCGGTTCAGATCATGTGTGGGTTTTAAGTCTATGCCGGTTTTTATAGATGCAAAAAAAAAAATCATTCCAGTAGGGTATGCGTTTCTATTGTTTGGAGTGTCAGTATGGCGAAAAAAAAGAAGAAAAAAAAAAGGAAATATGACGGTGATCCTTTGTTGGATATGTTCCATATATTGAATGCGGGATCTATTGTTCGTGGGCCTCGAGCGTGCAGGTGAAGTGTTGCATAAGCACTTGTCTTGGTAGTGGGTTGGCTGCAACGAGTTGCTCCTGATCGTGGTCTCAATGTCCTCTGTGACCTTCTCTTGGCCGTGGTAGCAAATATGTCGAAGGAAGAGTCATAGTTGACTAAGAGGTGCCTATAGTCCTCAGGTTTCTATATATGATGCCATGACTTACTTGCATGTGTTGTCATATCTTTTGTAGTGTCCTTTAAATTTTGTACATGTTAGTATATGTTTTCTTCCCAATACATTTCGTTTACTATTTTGTAGCTGCGCTGTATATGATGCCTAGACTTTCTTTACTTATGTTACTTGTCAGAAAGTATTGCTCGAGGGATGTTCTAGTGTCTATATTCTAATTTTAAGTCGGCAAAACACTTGGAGATAGAATATAGATTTATGTGATATTTTTATTTTAATACAATTTTCTTACTTACTAAAAAAAATTTCTCTTCTTTTTCTCCCCCTTTGATTTGAGAGGAGTTAAATTTATAGCCGAGTTTCTAACTATTTGATCAACCCTAAAACCATTACCTTTGTTGAAAGGCGTTTTATGGCAATGGGTGTAGGGGTTTAGTTTTGGAGTGTAACCGCCCTCTAACTTAGTGAGGAAACTATCTGATCGTTAATATGTGAACTGTTTTTTTTTCTATTTTTGAATCAAGTCATTTACTAGTGCATTATTATTCTTCAATTAATAGTAACCGTTTATCATAATTGAATGCCCCATTTAATACCTGTAGAGTCGTTATTCAGTTAACTCATTTAGCATTAATGCTTCCATATTTGGGCCATTGGCACTTGGGTCCTAGTCCAACTTTAGGCTAATCCGACTCATTTTGGGCCATACCCAATGCTAGCCCCCATGGTTAGAGTTTTGAACTCAAACTCCAAGTATGTCATTGATGGAAAGCCAACTGAGTAGTCATTCGTGCCAACTCTTTGAGCCTTTGCCACGAATCTCCTATTGATTGATATTCCCATTTGATAGGATTTTATTCTTTAACATTATTAACCCCCATGCTGGAAGCAGATGCAGGATCTGGGCCGACTGATGTGGAAGCCAAGAGCTGCATATTTGATTCTGAATTGGAACAGTGTTTCTTGAGCTGCCTTGGGTCTACTGTTAATCAAATATGCTGGAGCAGTATTATGGTGCGTGTGTAAATTGGTTGCTGAGTTTCTTCAACAGTATGTGGAGCTGAGATTTGCTGCTGGTACTAAGCAAAGATACTAAGTCCCGGTTGCCCTCTATTTGGCTGAAATCTGATTATAATGCTGGGCCGGGCAATCTTCTAGTTGCTGTTGAGGATTGTTTTTGTTGCACTGACTTGCAGATGAAGTAGCGAGTTGCCAACTATGGAGAGACACCGCTGAGGCACTGAAGCATGGTTGGTTATTTATGCCTGCCGGGCCTGCTGGCCGTGAGATGCTGCATAATCTCCAGTGATCAGTGCTGTGGATATGTTTTTGCTAAGGTATCCAACGGGATGAGCTGCCTTGGTCCGAGGTTCAGTTTGGACGAGGAGATGTTGAGTGTTGCAAATCTCTGGGATGGAATTACAATGCCTTCTGGTTGGGCTCTAGAGTCCCTGCCTTCGGCAGAACATCAGCAATATTTAACCTGCAAGATGAGCTGTGGGTTCTGCTCCAAAGTTTACAAAGAGGACCTGTATGAAGCATTGGTCCAATGTACTACATGTACATTGGGTTCTGCTCCACCTTTGGCAGTTTCCTTGTTTTGATAAATTGTTCGTTGTCAGTTTTTTCCGCGATGTGGGTTTCACCTGGTTGGGTTGCTTGAGTAAAGAATGCGATAGAGGTAATACAAGATTTTGATGGGCTGTTCGTAAATCTTTTTACGTACCCTAGCTTTTGGCGGGTTCTTCTTTAGATTCGATTGATGGCCGTTAACGGATGTATTTTCGATTATTCTGTTTATATTTTCTTTATATCGGTACCGTGACTTGGCTTGCATTGCTCGGGGTATGTCCTAGCGTCTGTGTTCTAAATCCAAGTCAAAAAAACACTTGGAGATAGAACACTGCTTTTGCATATTTTCTTTTCATTTATAAAATTTACTTATTTACCAAAAAAAATTAATTCCATTTTAAGTATTCATTTCTTTGCTGATTGGTATTTTGCCTTAACTATAAATTGAGGGCCTCTCTTCAAATTGCATCCAAGAACGTCTTCCTTTCTATTCTGTCACAAATCACTCTTTGCAAGCATGTCATCTTTATGATTGCCAGAGGGTGCTAATGCCAAAGACCACAGATAAAATCCTTCGAGTTTGGAAGTCATTGATCGAGGAGGAACTTCAATTCTGCTTGGTTATCCTCTTTTATTGGAAAAATTATCCTGACTTTTCTCTTTTACGTCTATCCCAACTCTAGGCCCACATGTTGTAGCGTGCCTCTTATCTCATTGAACCTCATAGAGGTGATCAAGATATATGCATCCAACATGGGTGGACGTTTTTTCTTTCCATTTTTTTCTTTCTAGTGGTACTTTTGACACAACTTGTGTGCGAATACTTGAAAAGAAGTAAATACATATATATTTTTACATTCAAATTATTGTCCTGTGTCTTCTTCCTTTTCTTCACTATTTTTTTAGCTATACTTATGTTATTCAAAGTTTGTACATTATGAAAGGATCTAATGAATAGAATTATCTAAATGGAAATTTGTTTTCTTCACATCTTCAGTATTACTGTTCGCAAGCTAAGTGACTACTCATATATTTGGGATTTGCTTGTCTTTTTGCCCTATCTAACAATTTAACAACTCGAACCTCTAACAACTTGACACATGATAATTTAACTTAGATAAATCCAAAACTAAAATATCTACAAAGTAACCGAGCCAACTTTTGATTGGAACTAAACCGTTTAATTAAATAAATGAAGTAACTGATTTGTCTACTGCCAGTCTATCCCCTTTAAAATTACCGCGTCTAATCATCATTACTGGCATAGTGAAAGAGGCGTGTTGTGGTATTATCCCGTGTTAACATGTGTCTCCCTTCATCATAATGGTGCATTCCTTCAAGTAGGTCAAAACAATTTCATTTTGGGCCAAGATTTTTTGATTTAAACTCTAGCGTGCCTTCATTTCTTTACCTTCATAGATTTCATTTCTCATCCCAACTTTGCTTATTTCTTCTCTTTGTTTCCCATGCCTCCTCGCTCAACTTTCAAGGATGTTGCTGATATTCCATCCAGCTTTATGATTGAAAAGATACGGGATATTTATGATAGATACAACATTCTTATCGTTGTTCCTTTCCAAGTTCTTTCATCATCTGAGAGAGCTTATTCTCTAAGATATAGCTTTATTGCCATATATGAGGTTCATCTGTGGGAGGGTCTTCATATTTTGTTTGCCAAAGAGCTCTACGAGATAATGGAGGCTCTAGAGATTCCCATCGCTCATTTCTATCTTAACGTAATTAGGTATTTAGTTTCTCTATATGTCTTATTTCACTATCAAGGGCTTCATCTAGACACTAGTACAGTTAAAGTTGTCTTTTGATTTAATTAGGAAGGTGATTGGATTTTGTTCACCCCAAGAAAAGGGGTACAAAATAAGTGGACGGAATCCAGATTCAGCAAAGGGTTGAAAGGACCAATACTTGTTTATTGAAGTTCCTTCCAACTGAACCCACCCTCTCTAATGACTGGAAAATGACTAATTCTGCTAACTCTAGCAAAGTTTTGGAAATAGAAACTTTTGTGGCCAAACTATTGACTTATTTAATAATGGAAAATGCCGCTAAACATCGAAAGATGGGTAACTTTTTGACCTGGAGGACACTCACTGAACTAAACTTGGAGGAAATGTGGGTGGAGAGGCCATTGTCGATGTGCCTCTCTACATGCCCAAAAGAAAAGCTGGAAAACTTTTCATTTAGGACTCTATGATGAGGGTTGGGGTGGCAAGTTCCTCAATTTTTTGTTCATTGTTTTCATTCTCTGCTGCCAATATTGAGAGTGTGGTTAATGAGGCTTGTGACGAGATGACTATGGTGGATGATGGTGAGCCGTCTTAGAGGCTAGACCCATTTCTCTCCTCTCCAGATTTCCCAATTTTTTAAGATGTGCCTATATTTATTCTGGGGTGTGATGCTCCTCACCTATTTATTTAGGAATAAATGACCTTATTCTTTGAGGCATGAATATGGAGGAACTGATTGCTGCTCTATTTATCATCAAGTATAGGATCCCGGTATTTGTTAGCTCATCACTCGATCATTTTGTTTCTACTCCTATCATCCCGATGACGACGAAGCTTGCCAATGATGGAGAAATGGCAGAGGAAATGTCTGCTAATAATCATGAGGCTTCCATAGAGACTCCTAGTCCTCATCTTTTTTCATCAGTGGTCCTAGAAGCAAAGGAGGCCACTCAGGTTGGTTTCCCGCCATCAGAGCACTTTGAGTAGTGGATTCCTTCTCTACTCCTCCTGGATCTACATTTCCTCTTCGTTGTCGTTCTTTACCCCTTTTGTGCTAGAGGATTGGTTTTGGAGCCTAGTTCGTCACCAAATCCCTTTTTTCATGAGGAATCTTTTGCTCATGAGGTATTGCACATTTGACCCTTCAAACTTATAATACCCCGTTCTCATTTGAAGAAATTTAGTGTTATGTGTTATTTTAAGTATATTGGATGCATTGAAAATGATTGTACATTGTGAAATTTTGAAAGGTTTTAGAGTAGTAGAGTGGTGCCTGAGAAAACCTGAGTGGCACCTAAACACCAAATCCAGAGTGGTGGTGCTTGAAGGGTACTCAAGGCAGCCCTCAAGCACTAAATGCCAAGGTCAGGTGGTTGAACACCATTTGGGCTATATAAGTGGAGTTGTGGCACAGTGCAAGCATTTCGTACTTGAGAAGGAAGAGAGGAGAGAGACGAAGAAGAGAAGTGGTAGATTAGAGTATCATTTTATCAGATCTGCTTGGTAGAAGGTTTAGATAAGTATCCTTACACTCTATCCTTAGTTTGTTTTCATATCTGATAAGTTTTGTATATATTTTAGATATTTAATATTCATTCATGCTATTTTTATTTAGCTCATTTGTTTCCTTCGTGCATGCATATTATTTTTACCAATCATTAAGGAGTCTTGTTTAGGTTTTCTAAGTACTTAAAGATTTTATTATTTTATAAAAAATAAATAAATATTTGAGACTTTATGTATATATATTATATTTGTATAAAAACGTCATGAAAACCTACATCAATCTTGCATTGGTACTCATGTCTTGCTACTTGAGAATCCAGGTCTCCATCCTTGTGATATAATTAAATATGTGATATATGATCTTCTCCTAACGGGGGGGTTTTGTTCCCAACAAAAAAATTTATGATTCCCTTTTCACTAGTAGGAAAAGGCTTTAGTTGTAGATGATCCACCCCATTTGTATTTTAATAAGAACCATTGTAAGCAAATTGAATGAAAACTAATATATTTGAGCATCATAATATATGTACTAAAATTGAGGATTACACCCAATGCTGTAGTGGCAAAATATAATAAGCATGTTCCTTATTTATGAGAGATAGTGCATATAGATGGCACTATCTATGGGTCAAAATAGTGGTTGATATAGTTTAAAGTTACTAAAAGTATATATAGTCCTTCCCTAAATTAGTTTCTTAGTCTTGAGTTCTCTAATTTTATGCATACTTTATATTTTTGCATTGATTTGTATTTGAGTTTCATTTTGAGATTCGTAGGTTTACCTACAGATGGGATTTGGTTAGTCTCATACGTTGGATATGTGATTTATTTCAAAACATGTTTCATTTTATATGATTTTGTTCTGGACTTTATTTTATTCATATGTAATTTGGATCCGGACTTTGTTTCATTCTGTATACATTTTGTATGGATTATAATATGATTTGGATTATGTAATTTCAATCCGAATGACGTTTTATTTAGAGTATATCCTAATGGGACTATGTTTCAATTTGGAATATGATTTGAATGTGAGACTTCCTTTAGACTTTTAGATTTGTCTTTTTTATGAATTTTGATAGTATTTGTGGACCCTCCCTCTAATTTTGGACACTATTATTTATTATATGATATTAATACTTGTTGAACTTTAGGCTCATATATTTATTTTTTATCCCTTTAGATTACTGAGCATCGATATATTGTAGGAACTTGTATGTGATCTGATCACTGTTTATTTATTTCAGTGAGTATTAGTATTTTGTTCGGTTATATAGTTTTTTTTTTTTTTGTTATAAGAAAATTTTATTAAAATAAAAGAATTTATTTGAGACTACCCGAGTATAGGCCTATGGTTATATATTGAGAACGGTTGGGTTTTATTGTTATAATCAATTTGTCACCTCCCTTACGATATTATGGAGTAGGTCATTTATTATATTGTCTAGATGGATATCTGATGAGATCCTATGTGGGTTATATTTTTTATGGTTATCTTATTGGGTCACATGGATTGTCTGCTTTGTCACATCTAGAATTAGGATTCGTTATATTATTTTGGAAATTTAATTTTTGTGAATTATAATTATTTAAATGTTCTTTAATCCAAAGTTCATGACAACACTCAATTTTTTTCTTTATATTGTTGCGTCTGATTTAATATTCTATTTATATAGCAATCTCAAGAGTTGGTGCACTTGGTTAGTGATGGGTTACTCATGCAAAACATTGAGATTTCCCATCTCTCATGATCATATACTGATCCTGCAATGCAAAGGGAAGTGGAGATCCAGGTTGAAGCCATTGTAGCTAAGGTCAAACAGTTTTGGGACTTGGAGGCTTTCTAGGAGAAGGAGAGGGAGGGAGGAGTAGCCACAGACCCTGTTGTTGCCAAAGGAGCCGACGCTGGGATTGGAAGCCGATGAAATCCTCTTCGTGATTTTATCCTCCATTATGTGGGCCAGTGTAAGTAGAGGAAGGAGATTGTGAGCCGAAACAGAACCACTGTCGTCGCCTCCGTTGTAGGAGGACATGGGTAAAATCAAGGCAAGTAAATCCTTCTCCTTATGGATGCTAATTTTGTGGTTGCATGTACAATTTTTGGAAGAAATTGGTCGAATTATGGAAAATGAATTTGAGGCACAATGAAGAGAGAGGAAGCCATCGTCAGCTTGGATTTGGATTGGCACGCCTAAAATATTATCGATATGATAATAAAAGATGGCTAGATAATTGTAGACCTAAAATGTAGCAATGTGATAAAAGTTGGCTGAAAAGTCACATCCTAAAATGTAGCTAATACGATAAAAGATGATCGAGTAGCTGCAAGCCTATAATATAACTAATATGATAATAAAATATGGCTGAATATTTTTTTTTTGGCAAGTAAAAAAAATATGGCTGAATAGTTACAGGCCTAAAACATAATTGATATTAGAAATTTGGATTTGGATTTGGATTGGCATCCGCTATAGATGTGGCAGAGTTTAGAGCAAAATTGGTTGTCAGCCTAAATATTTGATTTTATGTGCTCTCTCTCATTTGCATGCATGGTTTTATTCATGATAATAGTTGTTGAGCCTTCAGCTCACGTTTTCCATTTTTCTTTCCCTCAGAGTAGGAGGCATATATTTGTAGTAGGAGTTGGGCAAGATTCAGCATAATATCGCATTCTCTTGGTGAGCATTTTATCCTTATAACTATTTGGGAGTAGATTATGGTTATTGTGTTTGGACAGTGTCCGATAAGGTCCTGTGTGGGTCATTTTTAATTTATCGGGTCCTATATATTTTGTTCGTTATACTCAAATTTTTAGATTATTAATTGTATGTATAAAAAAATTAATTAGACCTATAAAATTTTGAGTTCGTGAAGAAAATAGTATTAGAGAAAAGTTGTAAGGACATGTGCCTTGGGTCATTTTAGGTAGATAATTGGTTGATTGCCTGGGCGGATAGGTGAAAGTTTGAAGGGTTGATCATCTCACAAGGTAGAAGGAGATTTTGGCCGGTAGAGGGGTAGTTGATGGAATGGGTTGGTCCAAAATCTCATAATATAGAAGAAGGTTTTGGCTGGTAGAGAAGTAAGTGATTAAATGCATCAATCTGAAACTTCATGGGAAAGGAGGTTTTGACCGGCAGAGAGGCAAGTGATGGAATTGGTCAGTTTACAACCTCACAGGGTAAAACAAGGTTTTGGCCAACAGAGAGGTAGGTGATGGAATGGGTTGGTTCGAAATCTCACGCGGAAGAAGGAGATTTTGGCCGGTAGAGAAGTAAGTGGTAGAGCAGAGGGGATGAAGAAGATTCTTCAAAATTAGAAGCCCTTTTTGGTCAAGCCGTCATGGAATTGGACGCGATCAAACGGAATCTCAATTGATTGGATGAAAGCTCAGGAACAAGTGAAGATATCAACAACTATAGTTGAGTTGGAGTGGTCCAAGTTCAAAGGGGACGTTGAATATTCTCCACTTACTTTTGAGATTTGGTCGCTATCTAGGTGAAGATGGTTCATTGTTTGCCAAGATTTGAGGAAGATGATGGATTTGCTGATAAAGTCGGCTCATGACTTGTCAATCAGAATGTCTTTTTTTGGTAAGTAATTAAATTTCATTAATAAAAAAGAAAAGAATATAGAATCAATGTTCTATCTCCAAATGTTTTGCCAACTTAGATTTAAAACAAAGATGTTGGGGCATTTCCCCGAGCATCATGAGATATATCGTGAAAACGAAGGAAAAATAACAAAACGAAGAAAACAATCAGTGGGACATCTGCTTAGAGCCATAAACCAAACAACCTCCAAGCATATCAGCAAGCTATACCGATCAAACCTGTAATCCGGCACTTCTTACCAAACTGGCAAGTTGCCGGCCTTAGATCTGCAGCCAACTTTATCAAATCAGCAAGAAGCCACACAACAAAATTCGGACATTAATAGTGTACATCGTTCTCGAGCATCGGATCCAATCCAAACCATCAAACTACAAATCTTCCATAGTTAGGCATATCAGGGATGCCAGGAAAACCATCCACACCGAATGCGAGAAAAAACCATCCAAATAAAAAACCATACAAAAAAATAGCCTCATATATATATATATATTATTGAGTCGGCAAAAAGAAATGCTTTACATCACAATATTGTTCAAAACACAAGCGACAAGAAAGCCTTTTTCTGGGGGGGAAGATGCAATCCCCAGGGAGGGCTATAGCCATAAAAAACCGACATGACCAACCGGACAAAAACCCAAACAGGTCCAACAAAAGTGAGTACAAAGGAACAGAGTAAAACACACCCAGACAGGCCAGCCTATGACCAACTTGGCCAAGAAACACGATCGGACCAATCGACACACCTAGTCTCGATTTTTTTCTCAAAATCGCCAAGACATGACACTGGTACAAATGAGACCAGGAAAAATCAAAAGGCTGATCAAAATTAATAATTTTTTTTTATGAAGATAAATTCCAGCGAACCATTGAAGAGTAGTCCACATAGCGAAAAGCAATAAAATTGGCCATTAGTTTGCACCAAATCATGTAGATAATGTGGGAGAACAGTTGGTGGATGTCTTGAGCAAGGAGATCTTCAAAGTTTCACCAATTGCGTTCCTTCCAGATAAAGTAAACCGAAGCCGTAAGGGTAAGGCGAATAGATTGAGCTTTGAAGTTATTCCCTTTCCATTTGTTAGCAGCCCAAATAATGTTTTGATGTCACTCCAGGTAAGGCTATTTGAGACCAACACAACGACTAACCATCCTCCACAAGGAGTTCGAAAAGTGGCATTTAAAAAAAGATGGTCATGGTCTTTAGCCCCATTATTACAAAGAATACACATAGTGGAAAGATTAGGGACACCTCAGATACGATCAGTAGTGTTTAATCTTCTATGGATGGTTAGCGAGAGGGTGACAGCATGGGCAAGGATATGAGAGAGACCCTAGACCAGGGTGGCCCAGGGCACTTTCTCCTTAGGAGTATGAAAAAGGAAGTAGAAAGATCGGGTCGTGAATTTCCCATCAGCAATATCATCCCACCGGATATAATCCTGACAACAAGTATTAGGGAGATAGTGAGGCATGTTTCCTACCAGACGAGATACTTCCATATCAAATGGATTTGGCCATTCCCAATGATCATTCCGAATAATATCCTTAACCTTAGAGTCCAAGGGCAGCCCTATGACCATCCTGGCTCAATCGGTAATTCTATCGCACAACGGGCCAAGGGGATGCCAGTTGTCAAACCACAGAAAAGTAATCGAACCATCCCCAATAAAGTATTTAGAGTGAAGATGCATCATGGGAAATAACTTCATGATTCTCTTCCAATTCCATGGCATAGAATCTGGTATTTTTAATGTCCAAATGCATCGATCCTTAATTCTATTAGCATGAATCCATAAGGACTAGACCGATTCAAAGTCCTTGGTAATAATATGCCAGAACAACTTACAAATCAGAGCTTTATTTTGTGCCAGCAGGTTTTTTATTCCCAGGCCACCTTCTATCTTGGGATAGCACACCTCGTCCCAGGCAACCTTAGTAGAAGACTTACCATCAATACCACCATGCCATAAAATCCTTCTAAGGTAGCTATCAAGGAATTTAATTACTGATTTTGGCAAAATGAACATGGATGCCCAGTACAAGTGGATGGACAAAAGAATGGACGAGATAAGTTGGAGACGCCCTCCAAACGATAAACATCTATTCTTCCATGATGAGATGCACTTGATTACTTTATCGATGAGGGGCTTGTAGTCCAAAACTGAAATCCTAGTCGTGATGAGCAGAACACCCAAGTATCGCATAGGAAGTTTGCCTTCTTTAAAATCCGTTATGCCTATGATGGCCCAATTCATGTTAGTGTCTTTAGAGCAAATAAAAATCTCCCTATTACCTTTATTAGCTTACAGCCCAAATGTTATCATAAACTCCTCAAGGCATTCCTGGAGAATCTGTATTAAGGTGGCATCAGCTTGAGAGAACAGCAGCAAGTCATCCGTGAAGGCAAGCATGACAGTTCGAGTATCCTCACACTTCTAATGGAACTTGAATAAGTCATTACATCTAGCTTTTACCTCAATAATGCCATTCAGCACTTCCATAACTAGAATGAACAAGTAAGGTGATAGAGGGTCACCTTGCCTAAGACCCTTACCTCCTTTGAAGAACCCAGCCGATTCACCATTAATATTGAGAGAGAAGAAGATTGTGGTGACACATTGGTGAATCCAAGTAACCATTTGAGGAGGAAACTGCATTAAAACCAGCATGTTTATGATAAAATCCCAGTGGATAGAGTCATAGGCTTTCATAAGATCAATTTTCATTGCGCATTTGGGAGGGCCTTGACCCAAATGATATTTATGCAATAGCTCCTGGGCAAGCAAAATGTTATCACTTATGTGACACCAATCAACAAAGGCCATTTGACATTTGTCCACCAAGTGAGGTAACGTACGCTTAAGACGATTCACAATGATCTTTGAGATAGCCTTATAGATGACGTTACAACAGGAAATAGACCTGTAGTCAGTCACCTTGTAGGGAGAGGTCACTTTTGGAATAAGGCTAATAATTGTAGCATTGATTTGTTTGAGAAGTTTTCCATGGAGAAAGAAGTCATGGATAGTTTTAATTTCAGAAGGCCCAACAAAATCGGAAGTGTCCTTAAAGAATTTGGAGGATAAGCCAACACGGCCTAGGGCCCTATAATCACCAATGGAAAATATAGCATGCTGGATTTCCTCATCACTTACCAGAGCAGTTAGGGGGTCTTTCAGGTAGTCCAGAACAATATGAAGAATGTATGGGCGCAGCCATGCTATATCCATGGAGCCCTAAGAATGGTCAGATCCCAGAACCCGTTGGAAATGTTCAACAATCAACTTATGGACGTCTTCAATCTTTCCAATAGGGATTCCATCATCATTAAGGAGGAAATCTTGTTATGATTACTATTACCATTAACAGCGCAAAAAAAGAACTGAGTGCAATGGTCTCTATCCTTAAGCCACTTAATTTTTGCTTTTTGCTGAAGGAGGTCAAGCTCCTGTGCCATAGCATGGTAATAGGCATCACGACAAGCTCGCTCTCCACAACAATTTCTCATCAAAGAAGGGTGCCTATCCTGGGTATCCTCCAAAGCTTTATGAGTTTTTGCAACCTCATCATGGACATCCCCATTATGAGTATTAGCATTTTAAGCATTCATTTTACATTTTTCAACTTCATGATTGGATAAAACATAGGGACTCCAATGGCCTCCTCATTCCAGGCCTCCCTTACCACGTTGAGGAAATTAGTGTTCTTAGTGAGAAAATTGTTAAATCAAAGCATACCCTTTTTTCAGGAGGCCCTATCAGTAGAGAGTAAGAGGCAAGGGGAGTGGTCAGAGAGCCTAGCAGGGAAAAAAGAGCTCTAGCCATCCTAAAGTGCTCCAACCATATCCCATTAGCTACCACTCAATCTAATTTTCTGAATACATGAATAGAGGAATCCCTACCATCGTTCCAAGTATAGAACATTCCTTCGTGACTGACATCCTCAAGATCACAGTCCCTAAGGCAGTTATCCAGATCCATAGAACTCCTGGCATGCCAAGACCCCTCCATTTGTGATCTGATAGCATTGAAGTCCCCAAGCGCAGCCTAGGAAAGGTCGTGAGATAGATCACTAGTTTTACGAAGGCTCTCCCAGAGAGCACATCTTTGGATCTTCGAGTTTGCACCACATAGAAGACAACATAAGTTGTCTTTTTTAATCATAACTTTGGTATGGATAACTCGATCCTCAACGGAAAGAATATTAACATCCACAATGCTTGGGTCCCAACCCACCCAAATTCTACCATTTGAGGAAACCGAGTAATTCATCGACCACATCCAATGATGCCTAATTAGGCCAGCAATAGTAGCAGAGTTAGGCCTGACAACTTTAGTTTCCACCAGCCCCACAATGCCACAATTGTAGGAACTGATAAGATTACTAACTTCATGGGCTTTAACTCTTCCATTAAGCCCCCTCACATTCCAACATGCTATATTAATCATAGAAAGAGAAAAGTAGAGGGAGAATTCTTTTAGGCTCATGGAAGTCTTTAGAACTAGTTTCACAGACTTGGAGACTTTTTGTCCCTTACTACTGTCTAACTTGACAAATCCAAGGCCAATACCCAACTGGGACGAGGGAGGAAAACGTCTTGGGGATGGGGGAGGAAGAGGGATTATGGGAAGAGAAGTGACCCCAAGGCTAGGGTTTGGACCAGATTTAGAAGCAAAGGAAAGGCACTTATTCGCATTTAGGTTACCAGCCGAGACCGAACATGGCACTACCACTGCCCGATCACCAGATGGAGGTTCGATCAGAACCAGATCCTATCAACTAACAAGTTCTAAGGTGGCGACGCTCACTAGAGAGATAGGAGGGGCAAGCGGCTCAGCATTACTAGGGGGATCAATAGAGTCAACCTTAGACTGGTTGAAGGCAACATCACTCAAAGAGGAACACAAAGGGAGACTTCCCATTCCCTTCAAACTCCCCATACCTTCAAAATTTTTACCACCATTCCCATGCCCAGGGAAAGAACAAAAGTTTTTTTTTTAGTAAATAATTAAAATGTATTAATAAAATGAAAGAATACAGATCAAATGTTCAATCTCCAAATAGATTGGGGATAAACACCTATGCTAGGGCATACCCCAAGCCAAGAAATACAAGATTCCAAAGAGAAAATAGAAATAGACTCTAGTAGCAATATACTAGCAAAGCTAACAATGGGAAAACGCCATTCATGCAACGATAGGAGAACAGACATCATACAAATCTGACGATAAAGTAGAACATGAAGTAGCCAACCCTGCGTCGGCAGCAAATCAATCTGAGCTAGGAAAGATACCCTCCCCCAACAAGTCAGTCCTGAAATCCAACTCGTCACATCAATTGGAAAAGAACTAGGGATAGATCCGTGCCCGGAGCCGTCGCCATGTCAAGGGTCCGAACGTCCGCGCCAAAGGAAGTAGCCAACCATATGTCGGCAGGAAAACATGAAGACAAGCGATGCCTGCATGGCCAATCGCTCCTCTTTTTTTTTTCAAGGAAGAAGAAGAAAATCCCTAAGCAACCGAACATCACACCGGATGGTCAAGGGATTTTTTTTTTTAGGAGAAGAAAAAGAGGATGAATAAGAAGATAAAGAATAACCTAACCGAACCACACCGGATGGTTAAGGGTTTTTTTTTTTAATATAGAGAAACACCAAACGAACAAGACCAGAGCCCGCCCTGCCCAACTGCCTAAATTATTTTTTTATTTATTTATTTTTTTTTGAAGAAGAGACGCCAAAGAACAGGAAGGCACACCGGAGGGTCAAAGTTTTTTTTTTACCGAATGGTCAAGGGTTATATATATATATATATATAAACCAAATCCAAAAAAGCACACCTTGAGCCAGCCAGTGCAATCCTAGTGATAAGGAAAAAAAAAACCTAACAACTCGGAGAGGCACTCCAATGGAGAGGAGGTCCACAAATCCTAAGAAACACTCCAGTCGAACAAGGTCAGGGCCAGCTAGTGCAATTCCCCCACCCTTTTTTTCAACCCGAAAGCAACTCGAGCAAAAGGCACCAAGCTCCAATATCTGCCAAAGCCATACGCCAGCCAAAATAAACCATTCTGTGCCAGACCATCCCTGAATCCCAGTGAGCCAAGGCTTAAAGGGTAAGGTTCCATCGATCCTTAATGTGCTTGTAATCTTGATTGCGCCTAGGGATTAATGTTTCTAATTTATGCCACACAATATCTGTGATCTAGATAACCAGCTGTTGCTCAAAAGCCCAGTTGGAGTCATTGAAGATCCTTTGGTTGCATTCCTTCCAGAGATAGTAAATCGACACTGCCAGTGTTAGACGGAAGGATAGCCCTTTAGGGTTAGAACCTTTCCATCTTTTGGCAGCCCACTGAATGTTACCAAAGAACAAAAGTCTATACCTTGCTTTACATGATCATTGTTACCATGGGGGGATTTAATCTGAAGGATCACATCCTTAACCATCTCCCTAATCCAACCCTTCTTATCATCTACAATAGAGCCTTCCAATTCAGACACCTAAAGGGCAGCAAAGGCATTGGAAGAAGGTATATTTTTAGGAATTGGAGCTACTTTATAGGGAGTAGCAGGAGCATCATTCTTCTTTATTATCTTGGGCTTGGAAGGAGAGAGGTGAGAAGCCTACAAAATCCTTCCAATAGGTCTGTACACCTTCGAAGGTTTACCTTGGGGTTTAGCATGCCCTTTCCACTTAGAATGGCTACTACGGTGAGGCTTCCATGAGTACTCTATTTTAATTTCTGAGATCAAGGGATTAGAGCATCCTAATCGAATCATCACATGATTAGGCAACAGGGCATCAACACCAACCTCCACACAAACCCGGGCTTAACCCATCCATTCCATTCTTTCAGTAACAGGATCCAAGTGGAATGGCTTCCCCACAACACTCGCAATCCAACTCAAACCCAGAGGGGTCCAGAATTCCACAGGAATGCATGACAGGGTGATCCATAAGCGGAAAGATTTGTGCTCCTCCTTTGACAGGGGCATCCCCCATTTCCATTTCTTGAGAAACAAGGGATGTCCTGTGAAGGTCCATGGGCCACCCACAAGACAGCATTCCATCAGCTTACTAGAGGAGAAACGGAAGAAAAAGAAACCCTAATCATTGCCGGCCATATGTTGAAGCTCAAATCGAGTCCAAATTTTCCTGGCAATGTGGCTGACAACATGATAATGCAGGGGGTTACTAGTGAAATAACCAACCAAAGTGTCGCCCCACATTTCCTTCCCTTGTTTGATAACATCAAATGGGGGATTTAAAATCCCATTTTCCCCAACCCCTACTATAGGAGGAAAGAATTTCAAAGCAAACTTACCTCCAATAATGTTCTGCTGGACCACAAACAACAAGGAAACATGAGGAGGACTAGCATTAGAACCCAATGGAGGCTTTGAATCATTTGCCCCTAGTAAATCTGCATTAGGAAAATCAGCACCGCCTTCAAAAAAGGGAATCGGATTAGAACATGGAATGCTCACTTCCTGTGAAGAACAAACCTCTAACACCCTTCGAGGGTTGATATTAGAAGCCTCAGCCTCATGGAGGATGACTAATTTAGGAGGCGTGGGGGGGTGCTAATAAGCTGTGAAGGAACACACTCCTCAGAGGTCCCAAAGGACACCTCAGATTTCAAGGATTCAGAAGACGAACCAAAAGCAGAGGCACAAGATGAGGGGGAGAGATAGATAGAAGAACAGAATTGGACGTCCTCAGTGGGCAGGGGTGAAGAAGAAGAGCCGGAAGGGAAGACAGGAAGGGTAATCCATTAGGAAGAACAGGGAAGATGACAGAGAGGAGGGGAGCAATAGCAAGGGAGGGAAAGCCGAAATCAGAGGAGGGAGGGGCAGAGAGAGAGACAGGCTGGAGAAGGTGGGACTAGGTTTGTGGGGGGAGGATTCTGGCGCCCTCGAGGGACCAACCATAGCTAGTGGGGCCGGTAGAGTAGGGGGAAGGATGGGAGGAGCGGCCAGGCAACAATAGGAATAGGGTTTTGTCAATCAGAATGTCATTCCCGAGATTAGCCATCGGCATATTGTAGAGACAAGAAGATTGCAAGGTACTCTAGTTTCAAGACTTCTAACAATGATTTGAGGCAAATGATCAATCATAGTCACGCAACAGAAGCGTGTGAGCAATGTTGTCAGTCATAAGATTTGATTTGAGATTTAAAGTAGAATATCAAACTTGCAATTTGATTCAAGATTCGGTATGATAGTCAGATGTTTCTAGAAGCATCCTGAAGAAGTGACCTTGAAGCATGAAGATGATGTTTGGGAGAATGCCTCTAGTTGTTTGAAGTTTGGGGTGAATAAATTTCGAGGACGACATTTTTATCAAGAGGGGAGGATGTAATATCCGAACTAGATATTATATATATATAATATAAATAAAATAAAATAGTAATAATATTATTATTATTATAAAAAAAAAAAGGAAGGGGAGGCTGGGGCAACAGAAAAGGAAAGAAGGAAAAGAAAAGAAAAGGGGAGGAAGAAAGGGTGAGGAAGAGAGAGGGAGAGGAGCAGCCACCATTGCCATAGTCGCTAGAGGAGCTAACGCCGAGACCGGAATCCGATGAAACCCTCTCCGTGATTTTACCTTCCATTTTGTCCACTGGTGTGAGCAGAGGGAGGAGATTGTGAGCTGAAGTAGAACCGCCACCATCGCCATCAATGTTAGAAGAAATGGGTGAAATCGAGGCAAATAAATCCTTCTCTTCTCCTTTGGATGCCAATTTTATGGTTGCATGTACTAATTTTGGGAGAAATTGGTCGAACTGTGAGAAATGGTTTTGAGGCATGTTTAAGAGAGAGGAAGCCATCCTCGGCTTGCATGCACCGTCGTCACCGCTATTGTTGTCACCAGGTTGCTACCGCCATGGTCACCATCATTGCCCGTGCTAAAGCCATCATCAACAGAGGATAAATTTGGAGAGAGGCAGAGGAACGGTGCAATAGGAGAGAGAAGGGATGTGAGCGAAGTAGAGAGAGAAGTGTGTGATTCGGATACCTCAGAATATCCCTTTGGCAAACCTACTTGGAATAAAGTCAAACATTTGTAACCCTTTCCTGTGGTTTGATTTAAAATCTGATATTTTTATGTGTATTTTATATCTATATGTATGTAAAGAATTGGGTGGAGTCTGAGACCTAGTGGGTCGGTAAGCGTGTAGGACCATAGTGGTAAGAGAGCCTAGTGGGTCGTTATGCGTTTGGGGATAGGGGAGTATATGGCCCTAGTATCCGATATTGGGAATAAAATGGACAAATAGTTGTAGCCTAAAATGTAGCCGATATGCTAAAAAATAGCCAAGTAGTTACAAGCCTAAAATATAACCGATATGATAAAAGATAACCAAGCAATTGCAAGTCTAAAATATAATCAATATGATAAAATATTATTTTTTTGTAAGTAAGTAAATTATAATCAAATAATAATAAAAGAATTGCAAACACCAATGTTCTATCTTCAAGCGTTTTGCCGACTTTAAATTAGAAAAAAGACGCTAGGGCATTCCCTGAGCACCATGGAAAATATCATGAATCCAAAGTAAAAACACTGAAGGAAACAATCAGAGATATATCCGTTAATTGCCTTCAACCAAACCGTCCAAAATGCAAATACACAAGTTATACAAGCTAGAGATAACAGTGACCTCATGCACTGCGCTCCACCATTTGCAACCAGGCCGTCTGTGCACCATTTTTTCCTCAAAAGAACTCCATATCAAGCAAAACACTCTAAACTGCCCACAAAGCACCATATCCAATCCATCCTTGCAGAATCCATACCGTCCTAAGCAAATCCATACCAAGAATTCCAAGAAGGCCATCCACTCTGGGCATGAAAATGCATACCTGCTCTCCAAGCAGGAATAAAGCATACCCAGTCGGGATAAAAGATGATTGAGTAACTACAGGTTTAAAATGTATTCAATATGATAATAAAAAATAGTCAAGTAGTTGTAGGCCTAAAATATAGCCAATATGATAATAAAAAATGGCCAAGTAGCTACAAGCCTAAAATATAACCAACATTGAAAATTTGGATTTAGATTTGGTTTTAGATTTCGATTAGCATTTGCTATGGATGTATGGTATTTTTGGCATATGAGCAAAGTTCAAAGCAAAATTGGTTATCCGCCTCGATATTTGATTTTATGTACTCTCCCTCTGATTTGTACCCATGGTTTTATTCATGATGATACTTATTGAGCCTTCAACTCACGCTTTCTATGTTTCTTTTTCTCAGAGTAAAAGGTTTGGATCTGCAGTAGGAGTTGGGTAGGATTTGGTGCAGCATCGTATTCTCTTATCGAGTATTTTATCCTTACAACTATTTGGGAGTAGTTGTGGTTATTTTGTCCAGACGGTGTCCATGAGGTCTTGTGCTGGTCAGTTTTAATTTGTTGTATCCTGTATATTTGATTTGTTACACCAAGATTGTTGGGTTTCAACATTATTTATTGAAATTATTTAAAGTTTTAAATGTATGAAAAAAATTAATTATCCCTGTGAAGTTTTGGATTCGTGACATCATCCAACTTTGCTTTTAATTCATACAGTAAAGTTTAGTTAGTTACCTCCACCTGCCCATTTGTTTTGGGGATAAACAATGGAGGTATGAACCAGTTTAGCACCAAGGCTCGCACAATATTTGGTGAATCTTATCCCGATAAATTGGGTATCATTACCAATCACTATGACCATAAGTATTCTAAACCTACAAATAATGCTCTAGCAAACAAAATCATTTACGTTCTACTTGGTTATCTTTGCCAGCAGGGAGACTTCAATGCACATCATGAAATAGTCTATTGTTACTATAATGAACTTCCTCTTGTTGTGGCAATGGAAAATGGGCGAAGTATGTCAAGCCCTCATTGCGCAAATCGTTATGATAATTGTAGGATTTGAAGTTTGGTGTGACACAAATGAAAGATATTTTTGTGAATTTGGCAATTCCCGTATCTCTTTAAAAACTTCATAGCATCTCTTTTCATAGTTGGCCAATAGTAGTTCTACCACATGTAATACCCAATTTTCATCTGATTTAATTAATATTATTAGTTTATTTTATATTAAACTTGATATATCAAAAATAATTGTGTAACGTAAATTTGAAGGATATTTAGATGAAGGAAGTAGATTGCCACATGAAGCACACTCGATATGCGCTCATGCGCATTTTCTAGATTAGGGCGCGCTAGAGCAGCACTTGAAGACTGTTCGAGGAAAGTGTAGCTGTGTGGAGGTTGCTTGATGTGAGCTTGAGGTGACACTTGTGCACTAATTTTAGTATGCCCATGCTCGAGGCATAGCCGATGCGGTGCTCGTGCACCGATTCAACTATATAAGAACTGACACGTACTATTCGATCATTTCACATGGGAAGAAAGAGAAAGAAGAGAACAAGGAAGAGAGAGGAGTGAGGTAATTTCGAAGTATTATTTTATCAAATCTATTTAGTTAGAGGCTGAGACAAGTATCTTTACACTCTATTCTTTTTTTTTTTGGTAATTCTTTAAACTCTATTCTTGGTCGATTTTTATTTTTGGTTGTTTTTATTTATATTTGGTGGATTTGATGCACACACATGCCATTTTACTTTCCCTATTTTAGTTTCTTATGCATGCATGTCACTTTTATCGGTTGTTTTGGAATTTTGTATTAGTTTTATTATTATTTGAAGATTTTACTTGTTTTATGAAAAATGGATAAATGTTTTAAGGTATTATATTCATGTATAAATATATTTATAATGATAAAGTCATGAAAATTTACATATGGGTTGTGCATATGGTATCCATAGAATGTACTTTAGGTCAGGCTCTATCTTTATTATGAGATTTAATATGTGATCTTTTACGAGGGGAATGCTCTATGTGACCTTTTCAAGTGTAAGTTTTGACCTTTCTTGTCCGATAGGAAAAGTTTTATAATATGTGATATAAAGACCCTCCCGATTATATTTTTATAAGAACTATTATAAGGAATCGAGCATAATTAATATATTTGAACATCTTAATATATTAGATAGACTTGAGGACTGTACCTATCATCAACCATGGCAAAAGAAAGTGGCATTCAATCCCATCTATAGGAGATAATATGTAGTCGACCTACATATGAGTCTAAATAGTAGTAATATGGCCTCATGTTATCAAAAGTATATGTAACATTTCTTCAAATTAGTCTTTAATTTTTTAATTTGTGCATATTTTAGGTTTTTGATATATTTTATCTGCATTGACTTGTATTTGAAACTTCAATTAAAATTCATATGTTTTGCCCACAATTGGGTTATGGCTGGTTTCATACATTTATAGTCTATGATTTCATTTCGGATTATGTTTTTAAGTATGAGAAACCACATTCGAATTTTTATTAGTTTGACTCATTGGACATTTCCATTTTTCCTTTCATGGTTTTTCATACATGTTTTAATTGCCCTTTGTTCTATTTATAGACAAGTTAATTTGCTATATATATTAATACTTGTTGAACTTTTGGCTCACATTTTCGTGGTTCTTATCCCTTTATATTAGTGGACTTTGGATTCATTTCAAGGAGCTTGGATGCAAATTTGATAGAAGTTTTGTCTATTTTATGTGAGTATTTGCTTGTTATTCAAATTGAAATCATATAAATTGTATTTTAGGCATTGAGAGACGGTCAGATGTTGGTTTATGGCTCTGTTATAGGATCAGTTGGGTTATTGTTGTTATTTGGTAATATATGTTGTTGGTTAACATTAGATCCATGGTCTGGTCATATTGCTGGTTTATCATTTTTTCTTACGATATTATGTAGTTGGTTGTAGCTAATTTATTTGTCCGGATGAGTAGTTTGAGAGATCTTGTGACAATTAATATTGTAATTATCATCATTTTGGGTTACATTGATATTGTGTCAAGTCACGCCCGAATTTTAGGGTTTATTTTAGTTATTATTTTATTTTTTTAGGACTTAATTTTTGTTAGTTATGATTATTTCAGATTATTTTTAGAACCTCCTTTGGTCTCGGTTAATGACACTGCATATCGTGAACACTAGGCTCCTCCCCCTATATGTGATCTGCATATTCCTAGGCGTATTTCGCTTAATGCATAATTGGTCTCAGGTAGTGTCAAACATTGCATATATGGGATGGAGTATCCCCATTGGTATAGTCTCCCATTCATGAAGGTATACCACCTGGCTATCTTCTTTGAACTCTTAACTTTGATCGAATCCTCTGACAACACAATGTCTTTGAGGTATTTCCAGTATGGTATCATTCAAATTACCACATTTGAGTTTGGAAGCACCTATTCCGAAGCTTCTATGCTTGGGTTCGTTAGGTCTTCCCTCATCTCTTTTACATATTGCTTGAGATGGCAAAGGCGATTGTTTTTGCCATTTGGTCAACCTTTCAATTATCCTCCCTTAGGATGTGGTGAATTTCCACTTTATCAAAAAGTGTTAGTAGATTCTTCACTTTGACAAGGTACTTTTCCAAGTATAGATTAAACATTTCAAAAATCTTGAGCACTGGGTTGACTACTAGCTCAAAGTCACTTCAAATAATTAGGTTCTTTGTTGAGCACTCCTTTACTAGCCTAAGCCTGGCTAATAGAACTTCATATTCGGCTCGATTGTGTCATTAGTGGTTGAAAGTACTTTATTTCAAATCCATTTGGAGTCACCAAGACTACGCTAACTTCACTTCCTGCTCAAGAGGACAACCCATTAACATACAAGATCCATGTTGGAGTTTCCTCATGGGGAACCTGTGTTTGTCTTCTTCTAAGTTTTTTGGAATTGGGAACGTCATTTTGACTATAAAATCCACGAGAACTTGTCTTTTTATGGATGATCATGCTCGGAACTCTATGTCAAACTCACCCAACTCTACAACCCATTTTATCAAATGTCTAGATACTTTTGTCCTCTATAAGATCCCCTTCAATAGTTGGTTAGTTAAGATGATGATCTTATGAGCATGAAAGTATGGATGGAGCTTCTTCACTGAGTGGAACAAAGTTAGAGAAACCCTTTCAGCCTAACAATATCGAGTTTCTATATCTGTCATGATCTTACTAACATAGATACCGATCAAATATATTAGCTTCTCACTTGACCAGTATTGAGCTCAATGCCATGTTTGAGATGGCCAAGTAAAGACATAGTTCTTCACCTTCCTCAAGAGAAGATAGGAGTGGGGATTGATGAAGTGTTCCTTCAAATCTTGGAAAGCCAATTGGCATTCTTCTATCTAAGAAAATCTATTCACTGTGGCCCACTCAAAGCCTTAAAGAAGGGAAGGTATTTTTCGATAAATTTTGCTAAAAATCTAGAGAGTGTAGCGAGTCTTTCGATTAATCTTTAAACTTCTTTTAAGATTTAGGGCGGACTCATATCAGTAATTGCTTTAATTTTACCCGAGTTTGCCACGGTGCCTTGGTGAGATACTATGAAGTCGAGGAATTATTCCAAAGTCACTCCAAACACACATTTTGTTGGATTCAATTTCATTTGATGTTTTCAAAGCACCCCAAAAGTTTTGACAAGGTCTTAGATATGGTCATCGACTAGTATGCTTTTGACGAGCATGTCATCCATGTACATCTTCATATTCCTTCCAATTTGGGCATAAAATATTTTATTGACTAGTCTCTGATATGTTGCCCTTACATTTTTCATATCGAAGAGTATAACCTTACAGTAATAGGTCCCCTGATTTGTTATGAATAAGGTCATTTCTTTATCTTCTAAATATATTTGAATCTAGTTGTATCTTGAGTAAGTATCAATGAAACTTAATAATTCATGTCAAAAAGTGGAGTACACCAATAGATCGATCATTGATAGTGAAAAACTATCTTTTAGATATACTTTATTCATATCCATAAAGTGGATGCACATCCTTTACTTTCCATTACTCTTCTTGACAAAGACAATATTTGACAGCCACTTCTAATATTAGACTTCCTTTATGAACCCTATGTTGAGTAGTTTCTTAGCCTCTTCGCTTATGGTAATGAGCTTTTCTTTGGAGTGATTTCTTCACTTCTATTGAATCAACTTTTGCTCGGGGATTAGGCTTTACTTGTGAACCATTGCCTCCATTGATATCCCTAACGTGTCTGCTAGTGTCCATGCAAAACATCCGTGTTTTAGAAAAGAAATTTTATCAACTGTTCTCACAAGTGGTTAGAAAGAGAGCCGCCAACTTGGACATACTTTATAGGCTTATTTTGAACTAGAGGGATTTATGAGGTGGAATCATCACATTAGCCTTATTGTAGTGTAGTCTCATTTCGGAAGTCAAATTTCTCGATCTGCTATTCCAGTACTATAAGGTACCAGTTTTTAAAATATGATAATTAGGTGTAATTATGTTAATATAAATGAATTGAGGTCAAAGGACATGGGAGAAATCAGATTGAAAAGCCTAAAGACTCGAAATTAGCAAAATTGGGAACCAGTATTGCAAACCTTACAAGGTTAATCCGTAAATAAGATTTGAGTTTTAAATAATAATAATCATGACTTATTAAGCTAATATAGTCAAAATTAGGATCCAAGGATGTGAAATATTGGGTTAAAAGGGTCGAAAAAAGTCCCGAATGGCGCATGTACGAAGCTGGCACGCTGCAGGCCTGACCTGCGTTTGATGCGCACTTTAGCCCCCTATCGAGCACCGATCCCAGGGAAGGGGCACCCAAAGTGCACCTGATGCATGCTCGAGCACCAGATCTAGGGGAGGGGCACCCAAAGTGCACCCAACACACGCTCGAGCACCAGTTCGGCTATTTAAATGTGCACGAGGTCTTTTTTCATCATTTTTGGGTGGAAAACCGAGAGAGGAGAGAGAGTGTGTGTGGAGAAGAGAGCGAGAAGGAGGAGATCGAGGTTCTCAAGTTCGTTTTGGGCTTGGAGCTAGTTGAAGAAGTTATAGATCGGATCGAGGTATATGCACCCATATACTTTTCTTTCTCTCTTTGTACTTTTTATTTCATTCTCTTTGGGTATTGTCATTTAAATGCCTACCTAAGCTTATATTCTATAAAACCATATCTGGAGTATAATTATTTATTGATTTGGTAGTTTTACGTGGTTTTGTGTATGTGGGAAACCCTAACCAGCACCCCGACATTTTTACCTGTGTATTTTGGGGTTTATGTATGATTTGATTTTAGATAATTGAAACCCTAGCTTCATGAACGTTTCTATACCTTGATTATTTGATATTTATTTACATGTAAATTGTATATGATACTTTATGTGTTTCGAAAATATTGTTAGATGCTTTTGTGAATGGATTTATTGTCCAGAAGCTCTAAAGTTATGTTTGGCTCATTGTGATAAGGATTTTCTAATTTTCTCCAAGTTTCATGTTAATTTGTGCATGTATTTGAAGTCATGTAAAGATTTAAGTTCCCAAGAATCTGAATATCTGCATCTGTATCCAAGAAATATGAAAGTATGAAAAATATAAGAAGGGACCTCCACAATTGTTAAGAATAATGAACCATACTCCAGAGAGTGAGGACTAAGTGATAAGAATTAAGTGTAAAAATTTTCTTAAGATAAGATAAGAAATTGAAACTCTAAGATCTATTATCCGACAACGTTATCTACTATCTAAATTTGTTATCTGTTCCGTCAATACCTATATTGCTATCTGAATTTATTATCCATTCCATTAGTACTGATATTGCCATATGAATTTCTTATCTATTCCATCAATACTGGTATTGCTATCTAGATCCATTATCCGTTCCATCAGTACCGATATTGCCATCTAAATCCGTTATCCATTTTGTCAATACCAGTATTGCCATCTGAATCTATTATCTATTCTGTCAATATCGATATTATCATCTGAATTCATTATCCGTTCTGTCAGTATCGGTATTGTCATCTAAATTTGTTGTCTGTTTTGTCAGTATCGATGTTGTTATCTGAATCTGTTATCTATTTCGTCAGTACAAGTATTGACATCTAAATTCGTTATCTGTTCTGTCAGTATCAGTATTTCCATCTAAATCTATTATCTGTTCCGTCAGTATCGATATTGCCATCTGAATTTGTTATCTGCTCTATTGGTACCGATATGGATATATGTGCTTCTGCAAGATTCTGTAGGCAAAAGGGAATCATAAATTTGAATGCAATTTATGTATCTAAAGGAAATTAGAAACAAGATATGAAAGTTAAACGTATTTTGGAAGTTTATTTAATCATGCCTCATATTTATGCATCACACATTATGCTCCTATTTCTCTTTTCTTGTATTATTTTGAGTATATTGCTTATTATCTTTGTTATATTTATGCCTTACTGAGTATTCAACTCACCTTTTATTATTTTCTTATCTTCAGATGAGTACGAGCTTATACCCGATGAGGAGTAAAGGTCCTAGTTAGCTAGGCTGAGGATTTGGAAGAAGCTTTTGTAGTCTTGTATACATGTATGGAGGACTTGTATAGCTTTGGATAGACATGTTGATGTATATTGTGTATATTCATGATATTCTGATAAATTAGTTTCCGCTATATATCGATGATTTTACAAACTTTCGCATATTATTATTGTTTGATGTTCAGGCACCAGTTGCATCTCTCTATTTAGATGTTGTGTCCGGAGGTTCAACGTCGGAGCCACGAATATATCGTGGCACATATGGATCTTGTGTTTGTTTAGATGTTTCATTTTTTTTTTTGTTAAGTAAAGTTTAGATGTTTAGATATTTCATTTTTTATGGATTTGTATATATTTTACAAGAGATTAATCCAAGTTCATGTTTAGTTTGTCGACCATTTTGTAGGCGAAACCTTGCCAATTTCTAATTAGAATATGGTCCGTCACAAGTACTGGCTACCCTATCTATGTTATGTAATAGGTTCGGCCGATGACCTGATCGCCTTGCACTTCATCTATCCCTTATGGGCTCATGAACTTTATTTTCAGGTGCGGTATTGACGTCATCGTCTCAAAGGCTACTAGATGGGGTTGGTGTAATATAGCATTGTAGATCAAGAGTATATCTACCACTATAATTTTTATTTTTATTTTTAGTAAGTAATTAAATTGTATTAATAAAAAAGAAAAAAATAGAACAAATGTTCTATTCCCAAGTGTTTTGCTAACTTGGATTTAGAACAAAGACGCTAGGACATTCCCCAAGCATCGTGAACCATGTCACGAAATCTAAAGTAAAGTAAATTAAACAAAGGAAGCAAACAGAGTTACATCCTCCTAAGACCTTCAACCAAGCCATCTAGAAGTTAGAGACGCAGGGAATATAGCTGAATATGACAGTGTCCTCAACCATTATGATGTCCTTTTTGCAATTGGGCCAACATCTCTTCCTGGTAAGGAATTAAGACAACTAGGCATTGCGAGAGAGGGAATGCCGGTTTGGGAGGAACCGGCTGAATAAGAGAGGAAGACCGGTTGGTGCTGCTATCAGCTGGGACCCATCCTTGCAATGAGAAGAAGTGTCAATTTAGCACTACCCCCGGCATAGTGTGAGAGGAAGTGCAGGAAGGAAACTACGCCAGGCATTTCGGTTACTTGTGAGAGGGGGTGCCTGTATGCACAACCCACCCATGCATAGAAAAGGCATAAAGGGAATTGCGCCCAGCAGACCGGTAACTTGAGAGGGGAGGTGTCGGTATGCACAGCCCACTTACCAAATCGGGATTTGGTATATCTACCACTACAAACGTTAGTATTTAGGAAGCTATTTTGGGTATGTCCTTAGTGTAACTTTCAGATGAATGATTTCCTAGACTGACATGAGTTCATTGTCTAATCCATTTAAGGGGCCTTCGACTGATTTCATTTGGCTTCTTTTCAATCCTAACTTGAAGAAAGCATTGAGTAGAGTAAATTTTGAGAGCTTCCATTGTTAATAATTGTTCATTTTAGTTGGTGATCGATGGTACTATTTGAAATGAATACGGATACAATAAGGGGATCGAAATGGAGAGTTATTACAAGAGTCATATCATCATTGCTAAAACTAATGATATCATTTCCTATTCCTAACTTTTGCCCCTCGCTGGAGGAAGTTTTCTCAATACGGTCTAAAGCTTGGCTTTTGGTCAGCCCCGTAGAGATTATGTTCACTACTACCGCCACCCAATTATGCGGTTACTCGAGTCATTTTGTATTGTCATTGTTGGTGTTGCTAGGAGCTTATCATAGGTCTATCAAGTATTTATTAGGGTATCCTCTTTGAATGAGGGCCTCAATCTCTTTTTATAGAATTTTAAAGTCTTTAGTACTATAACCCAGATATTGATGGTAGAAGCAGTATTTTAACTAATTTCCTTCCTTTGGGTTTTTCACCAACTTTGGCCATTTAAATAACTTCTAACTCAAGATTTGCATTAGGATATTGGTCCCAGTGTCATTTAGGGGAATAAGATTTATTGGTTTGTATTTCCTTCTGACACTCAAGTCAATCCTCTATTACTTCTTAGGATCATAGGTGCAGGAGTTGTCACTGTTCCTTCTCTTTTCACTAGTCAATCCCAAATGGTGATTCAAACGCTCTGATCTCTTTATTTCATTGGTCTCATCAGTAGCAATGTACGTTCGAGTAATGGTTTCAGCCTCAAGGAGTGTTTTAGGATCCTATCAAACCAAATATTTGAAAAACTCTCCCGATTGTACAATCACCATGAAGAAATTTAATTTCACCTCATTGGTGAGTTTAGAAATGCCTCGGGCCTCAAATTAAATCAAGCTAAGAAGCACTTCAAACTTTCATTTGGATCTTGTTGTATTTTGATTAAGGTGCTACAACTACTTTTCCTCCTTTTTACTGGACACAAATTGCTATACAAACTTGATGACCAAATCTTGGAAGGAATGAATCAAATTCGGTGCCAACTAATAAAACCAAATCCTAACATCCCCTTTGAAGGCCAACAGGAAGCAAAGGCATAGGGCTGGGTTTTCTAGGCCTCAGAATCATAATAAGGTTTAGAAGTGGTTCAGATGATCTATAAGATTAAAGTTTTTGTTATAAGGTTTCAGGATTGGCATCTTGAATTTGAGAGGGAGTTGATGCATCTTGACCGACCATGCTTCTACGAAATAATTGCTTTTCAATCCTCCAAATTCTTTCCTCCACCTTAGAGGTGGATACAATCCACTTTTTATCGAGGAATATCCTCAACTCTTAATAGTTGCTTGACACTTAGGGAACTTGTCAGCTTGGGACATTCCTCAGTAGGCTACTGCACGATGCCTCATCTCGTGCCGATAGTATCCCCATGTCCCATGAGTAGTGTGGATTTCGCCACTCTAAACTCTCTTTCTTGGTCTCAAAGTTAAGCTGACCTTCGAGTCGAGACAAAAATTTTTGAAGTGAGGCTCCTCGTGCCTCTAAGTCTCTAGGTTGTTGCAGCATCCCCTTAAAGGCATACTTCTTCCCTCGGTTTCTCCTTCTAGAGGTGGAGGATTGAGAATTAGGGGTTGGGGCCCCCAATAGGTGTCTCTCTAGCCTATCCCTAAGAGACTTGAGTATCTTTAACATGGTATCAAATTGAGTCGCCAAGGACTCTACATGTATGTTTGTCAATTAATAAACATCCTCTTGGCTATCCTCTATCGAGTCATTGCTATGAGAAGTGACGTCCTTGGGTGAAAAGCTCATTTGGACCTTGGTGTTCACCATGATTGTTTTGCTTTGTCGAGTGAAGTTTGATTCTCCTTGTTCAAAGATTTTGGTTGATGGTGAGAACATGTGGTTTGACCAAGTTCTCATAGACATCACCAATGATATATCTTAAGAATCTAAATTGTCACATGAATTCAGGAGTCAAATCAATCACTCAATTTGTCCAAATAATAGCAGTTTAATCTTTGTGGTTGGAAATCATAATCTTGTGCACCACAATATAACAAAGAAGTGATAAGAGGTATATATGATTTGCTTCCTGATATATCGTTCGACATTCAAGTTTGTAATCTTTCTTAAGAAGAAGGAAAGACGAGGAAAGAGAGAAAAGCTTGAAAAAGAATGGGGACGAGTGTGAGTCCGGAGGACGTGGTTCCATTCGAATGCACACTTTGTTTGAGTGTCGTTTTAAGATCACTTTTTTCACTTGTTTTTCTCTTCCTTTGATTTGGGAGGAATTGAATTTATAGTCAAGTTTCTAACCATCCAATCAACCCTAAAACTAATGCCAATGTTGAAAGACATTTTAAAATAGCGGGTGTAGGGAGTTAATTTTGGAGTGTAACCACACTCTAAACTAGTGAGGAAACTGTCTAGTCGTTAATGTGAGAACCATTTTGATCGTGTTTTAATCAAATTATTTATTGGTACATTATTATCCCTCAATTGATAGTGACCGTTCATCAGGATTAAATGCCCTATTCGATACCTTGTAGACCCGTTATTGACCCATTCAACTTTAATACTTCCTTATTTGGGCCATTGACACTTGAACCCCATTCTAGTTTTAGGCTAGGCTAGCTCCTTTTAGGCCATACCCAACACAAATATTGACCAAATCTTAAGCTTAAAGCTTGGATATTTATAAATTTATTAAAAAAAGATTTTTTAGATCAAAATGGTTAATGATAACTAGTTAACTAATAAAGTCTAAAACATTTTTTGATTATTTATGATATTGTTGCATCCCTAGGTTTGGGCTCTCTAGTGGATTAGGGAGCCTTCGGATTCCGCGCCTGGGTCGAATCTTAAATGGTCTAGTTTCTGCTTTGCTCAACCTGGGCCCTACACAATACAAACTACAAATAAGAGGTCAGAGGTCGATAAAATGTTCTCCCACCAAAGATACTCCAACGCTCAAATCAGAAATCTTTCCTCAGGAACGAAAAGATACAAGAGTGAAAGTAAAAATGCGGTGGGGAATAAAAGAGTGCAAAGATGCAAGATGCATTTAACGATTGTGGGAGGCTGGGCTCCTTTGGTTGCACTACAGGGAGTGGCTCACTAAGGTTACTTAATAGAGACTTTAGGATCAATGATGTTTGATTGATCAAGGATCCCCTTCTCCGTTAAAGGATGGGATATTTGTAGGCTCCATGGTGGAGGATCTTGGGCACGGGAATCTCTGAAATATGATAAGCCGAGATTTATCTACTGCTGGCCACTGGCGATTTTGGCATATCGGCATTTTGTAATAATTTGGCATGCTGCATCATACTGGTAGAAGGCAAGAGAGCGGCAAATGCTCCAAACTGGCAAAAAATGCCATACCAAGCATTTGCACCATACCGGGCAAATTTATTTTTCCAGGATGCATAAACCTTCCATACCGGCGATACCGGGTACATAGACTCATCCTGGCACTCCAAGTAGGAAAAACCAATCCCTTCCGAAATGCTTTTTCTTTCTAACCACCCAAAAGCTTCCATATCGGCCACAACGACTATAACAAAAGGCCCATACCAGCAAAAGGCTCCAAGCCAAAATCATAATGACCGTCGATATCTCGGGTGAACCAGGTGCCAGCAAAGAGCAATATACCTAAAGTCCTTGACACATGAGGTAGCTAAAAGTTCCAGGTTGTGTGGGACGACGTCAATAATCCGGGCAACCACCTAGTTCTCATCTCTGACACTTGAGTTGTTAAAAATGTGTTGATTCCGTTCCATCTAGATAAAGTATATGGTTGCTGCAAGTGGAAGGTGGAATGATAAAGCTCTTGATGAGGGGAGGTTACATGCATCATATCATCACTACTAAAGCTAATGACATCACTCCTAGTCTCTACTCTCGCTCTCTTGTTGCTGGAAGTGTGTTTGTGTTGTCCTTGCCTACTGCTCTTGGTCGGCCCGCTTGAAATCGTGCTAATCACACTGGCGGCGGTGCGGTTCCTTGGTGGCTCTCTTGCTTCACCTTCAGAAGTCCCAGGGCCCTAGCTCGAGCCCTTCAAGAACCACGTGAGGTGCTCCCGGTAGACCAGGTTTTCTATCTCCTTCTGCAGGGTCCGACAGTCTTTCGTAATGTGCCCCAGAGACCAATGGAAATGGTAGTACTTTGTTTGGTCCCTAGCCTCTAGGTTCTTCGGGGCTTTAGGCCACTTTAGAAACTTTTCATCCCTGATCTACATCAAGAAGTTCAAGCGGGTGTCACTCAAGGGAGTTAAGGTCATCAGCTTGTACTCCGCTTAGGCATTCGGCTCAAGCAATGGTTATTTGCGTCACTCCTAGAAGCGGCTGCCATCTACATTTTCCTTATTCCAAGCAATCGGCCCCTCTGGTAGTCGATCCATGCATTCAGGATGCCTCGCATCATTGGCCTACTCGGTCGAGACATATGCCCAAGCAATGGCCTCAGCTTTTTGAAAGGACTAAGGGCGCTGGTGCATCACTTGCTTGAAGAACTCCCCCTCTACCAATGTGGTGATGAAGATGATGCTAAGTTTTATCTCATCAGAGAGCTGGGGGATCCGACGGGCTTCAGTGATGAAGCGAGTGAGGAACCACTTCAGGCTCTCCTTCGACCTTTGGCGAAGGTGGACGATGTGTCAGGTTTGCTTCTCCTCCCTCCTGCTAGAGGCGAACTGCTATAGGAAGCAATCAACAAGTTCAACGAAGGAGCAGATGGAGTTGGGCTCGAGGCTGTGGAGCCAGAGCATGGCACCCCCTTTGAGTGTGCATGGAAGGCACTAGCACATGACGACCTCACTTGCCCCGTGGAGAGACAGGTGCGTGCGGAGGTAGTCTAGGTGATCCATCGGATCCATACTCCCATCGTACCCGTCTAACGTTGGCGTTTTGAACTTGAGGGGGAGTGGCTGAGTCCAGATGCCCATGGAGAATGGCAACCTTCGTAGATCGAGCAATAGTCGTATGGGCTCCCCTTTGAACACGTGGTTCCATATCTTGTCCACTTTTTCCTCTATCTGAGGGGTGGACCCGCTCCTCTTCACGTTAATGAAGTCTTGGAGCTTGGAGTTGTCTTGTGGGTCATGCTGGTGGTGGCGGTTGCCCATACAGGGTGGTAGGGTACTACACGAGCTCTCTCTTCCAGTTGCTAGCCTCCTATCACTGTGGGAGTTGTGGGGATTCTTCCTCTCTGGGCTTTCTGCCAGCTCATCCCTACTAGGGAGGCTCCTAGCTATCATTAGGCCCAATCGTCTTCACTCTAGGGACCCTCATGTCAAGCCTCTTCCGCCTAGAGGTCGACGCCTGGGGTCTTAGGGAAGGAGCTCTTGTCCACTCTGCTCCTGCTCAAGCACATAGTGCTTGAAGCATTTGCTTCATGTCGTCTGCATTGGCAGCTAGCTTGCGCATGTCGGGCTCTGGCCGCTCGACAGCACAGATAACCACTGAGGGGTCGTCGCCGCAGGCGGCAGTGTCCCTCAGTGGAGCACTTGCTTGTGTTCTAGTGTTGACCATTTTTCGCGTAAGCAAATGAACGTTGAGGTGAGAGGTTAGACTTTTCATCATTTCCCATAGATAGTGCCAGTGTTGCATCCTTAGGTCCAGGTTATTTAACAGATTAGGGAGCCTTCGGGTTCAATGCTTGGGTCAAATCTCGAATCAGTCCAGTCTCCGCTCTCCTCAACCTGGGCCCTACCCAACACAAACTACAAATAAGTGGTCAGAGGTCGGCGGGATGTTCTCCTACCAAAAATTTTTTTGTCGCTCAAGTCAGAAATCTTTCCCCAGTAACGGAAAGATGCAGGAGTGAAAGTGAAAATACGGTCAGAAATGAAAGGGTGCAAAGTTGTAAGATGCGTTGAGCGATTGTGGGAGGTTGGGCTCCTTGGGTTACACTGTAGAGAGTGACTCACTAAGGTTGCTCGATAGAGGCTTTAGGATCAATGATGTTCGATTGATCAGGGATCCCCTTCTCCATTGAAGGATGGGATATTTGTAGGCTTCATGGTGGAGGACCTTAGGTGCGGAAATGTGACGGAACATATTTTCACATAATTCCACCAAATCGGGTACCCAACCGATGAATTAACTTATGGGGGATATGGGTAAACATATTCTAGCCCAAATTCATGCAAAAGTCCTAAAAATCAAAGGCCGAAACCACCCGGACGTGGGGTTACGGTTTCGCGAACGTAGTTGGGGTTTTCGTGTAAAATCCGGTATATTTCCTCAAATTTAGACATGCAATTCATATATATGCATGCTAGAGTCATAGGTTTTACAAATACACGCATGGGGTTGAGTATCGGGACAAAAATATCCGAAGAGAATTCAACAAAAATCAAAGAAACGGAAGAAAAACGGTATAGATGTACTTGCCTCGACATACTCTACGATTTCTCCAACTAGCTCGAAGTCGGATTCGGACTTCACGGCCTCGATCTCCTCCTTTCTCTCTCTTATTTGTTGCCCTCTCTCTCTCTAAAATGGTTTGGTTGCGTGGGAAAATAAAAATCGCGAAACAGCATGGGGCTTTAAAATGGCCTGGCGCTCGAGCGCGCGGCAAGCGCATCCTTACTGTCCAGGCCGGCTCAAGTGCACGGCGAGCACAGCCAATCTGGATTCTGTGCTCTCCATGGGCTCGAGCCCACGGAGGGCACGGGTCAGGCCCGCAGCAAGACTACTTCGCGTTTTGCCATTCGGGACCCGTTTTGACCATTCTAACCCAATCTGCCACATCCTTGGACCTTACTTTTGATTATATAACCTTGATAAGTCATTATTATCACAATTTAAAACTCAAAATCTTATCTACGAATTAACATTTCACAGCTTACAATTTTGGTTCCCGATTTACTAATTCTAGTTCTTCGAGTTTTTAATCCGATTCCTCCCATACATTTTGACCACAATTTATCTATTTTAACTTAATTACCTCCCAATTATCATATTCTAGAACTCAGGTCGTCACATTATCCTCCACTTATAGAAATTTCATCATTAAAATTTGATGAATCTTGAAATCCCCGAGTGAGAGGCAATCTCCCAAGCATTCCCAATCACCTCCACAGTTAGACGATTATCTCAGAAAACTTTAAGCATTGAATTGTTATGATCCTTATTACCTATTTCATTCTATCAAAACCTAAATTGAAACCTCCTCATGGGGATAAGCTTTAAATTTTCCAAGATAATTCATCACAATTACTTATTTACTTCCACATTTACGATACTTAGGAAAAACTTCACACTAATCTACCAAGTTTGAAGGCAACTTAAATCTATTAATTCCCTGCACTTAGCTCAAATACTCAATCGGCTGAAAATTCTTACTTTAATTTATGCTAAGTCTCAATAATGAGCATTCTCCCCGAACCTTAAATTCCTATAATTGGTGGTAACCTTCTAAATTCTTCTAGTATTTTCAAATCACCTCATTGATTACACGGTTATCTCGAAGAATCTTGAGCGTTGAATTATCCCGGTTCTCATTACCCAACATGTTCTATCAAAATCTAATTCTACCGAGTTCGAAGACACTCGAAATTCATCAACTACTTTTCCGACTTAACTCGAAACCTCAAACGAGTGAAAGTTCTTACTTGATCCTACCCTAAGCCTAGAAGGGAAATATTCCTTCCGAGCCTCAGATTGAACCTCAACATATGTGGGTTTGCCACATTTCCGTTGTGCTACTCTAATTTAATCTAAACACGTTCTCCATAATTATAATATAAGTGAATCGTCCTGAAACAAAACCATAGGGATTTCTTGTTCCAAAATGTCATGGCTCTAATACTTTGAATACATTTTTATCTCTCAATTTAAAAAAACATCCCCCTATTGTCCAAGAATTGGAACGTACTCGCAATTTTTCCTTTCACATCTCCTACAAAACACCGAAAGATACCGAGCCTAAAAACTCTTAACGTCAATTATCAGCATTAAAGCCAAATTTCTTAAAGACGCTAAGGTTTATCCTAGCAATTCTTAAATGGGTTTATCCATTCGCAATATCGTAAGATTATTTCTTTATTTATGACACAACTTTTATAACCCTTGAAATCATCTGGTATTAGCTACCTCCAAGGTAACATACCTAAGATCCCAAAGCGAAGATTCCAACTATTAATTTCGACGTACTGGCGAAGTAATTCTAACTATGAACCTTTCCCCCACTTGTATGGGGATAGTCACCTATCACGACACTAAAATAGAAAAATTCTAACCTCCTCAAAAATATTACCTACTATGTTAACTTACTAGACCCATCAAGGGTCATCCCAAATAACGTGGAAATCAATTGACCCTTTTTACTTCTCGAAATTACCTTTTGTATCTTATCATAACGATTACAAATTTTTCTCGAGCTAAATGACTCACAGACACTACAATCCTTGAGGGACACTTGCCAGATTGCTTATCAGATTTAGTTAATCCCAAGAAAACCATACCGCTTCTCAACATTAATCAGCCTTCCCTATTTAGTCACCGCTTAAAGTCCTACGGATTCAAAATCGTGCTATCAAAGATACCATGGCATTTTCTTATACTATACTTGCGTTTCTTTCTCGATTAGGTCTTCGGTTAACAACTGCTCTCAATCCATGACACAATTTCCAACAGAGTACATATTTTCTATGTTCCTTTGGACCCATCAATGAGGCCATCTCAATATGGATCAAAATATGGCTGAAAGATCCATCCCATAATGCCGGGGTGTAGCCCCCTTCAGGCCCAGCTAACATGGACGAACACCCGAATGCCAATTTGCTATTTCTTAGTGGGTCTGAGTACCTGAATTTTGGTTCTCACGATTTCCCGTACTGGACCCTTGCTGACATGGATGAAGAGGTGCTTCTGGACTTTATGGCTCCTGCACTTACAAGCCCCTGCTCTGGTGGGTGACAAGTAAGCGTCATATGGCTGGTTTGCAATGCCCTGTCTTGGCTGCTGATTTGAATGATGTGGAAGGAGGGCTATACTGGACTCACCGGTCCTCCACTCGCACCTGGTTTGGACAGTTCGAAGTTTTTTGTATCTTGGAGGATGGAAGATTACTCCCGCGCACTCTTCTGTTATGAGGCTGTGGTTTGGGCTGGTTTGCTGATGGTCTTGGCCAATTGTCATATCCCTCATATACTTTCTGTTAGATTCATGTTTCTTTATTGGTGTGCTTGGGGAATGCCCTAGCGGGTTTATTATATATCTAAGTCAACAAAACACTTGGAAGTAGAATAGATATTTGTACATTTTTTTTTCTAACTTTAATCAAACTTTAATTACTTACCAAAAAAAAAAAATTCATGGACACCCACAAAAATTCAAAACCCATATAGTGCTTCCGAACTTCGTAACAACCATAGCTTTATCCAAATGCTACCAGGGCAAAATTTTTCAATCATCCATAATCGACATGTTATGGATACTAATTGATCTTAGAAATCACCTATTCATTTATTGTGCCCACTTATCGATTGATTAATTCTCCGAGTAACCAATTACTCAACCAACCATAACAATCTCATCAGTTTATCTTACATCCTAGAGGTTTCAAGGTATCCACAATAGTACTTAGCCAATGCTCCTTTAATTCCATGCAAAATCCTCATATGCTAATGTCAATTTCAACCAACTCCAAATCATCCATTAAAATAAGTCGGCTTTGTCTTTTCTTCTGAACATATATATATCCTTAAAACTTTTCATAATTAGATTTCTTAACATCCACCAACTAACTCAAAGGGGTGGTCTCGTTACTAATTAGACTTAACACCTATTCTCGGTTCGATTAGCTTTGCCTCTTATTCAGAATTCACAACCTGATTGAAATGTATAATATCCTATCAATACCGTTCACATCAACATCTACAAACACCTTTCTCAATTCCGATGGATTCGCATTACCCAAAAATTCATGCACTTGATCACTATGAAATGATCCTAAATCGGTATCCTCAAATTTAATTTCCCGAAATCGACTCCAGGTCACATAGACCTCAAGCCATCAATTCCACTTATCCACCATACTGACTAGATTGATCCACTGTCCCTTTTAGGACCTCGACCCAGAATGATCAAGCCTAAACTTCGAACCAAAACTGATTACTCTAGACCTCGAATCAATACCAATCAACTCAAGTACTAAATCGGCACCAATCAATTTAGGACATCAAGGTGCCTCCTCACGGCTCTCTCGACCTCACGGCCAACTACTTCCACAAATGGGTCTTCACCTAAGGATCGTAACGGTTATTGATATATTTATCTAAAGGCAAAGTCGCAGCTAAACTGTTCTTAAAGCGCTATCTAGGATGCAAGAACTAGGTAGCTAAACTCATTCTCTATTTCTAGCTTAATTTGGGCCTAAGCTAGCTAACCGGAATAATTAGGACTATCCGGTTTAGATTTGTCCTAAGGTTACATCTATTTATCCGATCGATCTTAATATATTTTATGCTTCCGCATACGATTCAAATCAATCTTAAGGCATCTCTTTTCTCTGATATCAATTGTGACAGAACGGATTTTCACATAATTTCACCAAATCGGGTACCCAACCGATGAATTATCTTATTGGGGATATGGGTAATTATATTCTAGTCCTAAGTCACGCAAAAGCCCAAAAATCGGAGGTCGAAACCACCCGGGCGTGGGGTTAGGGTTTCGCGAACGTAACTGGGGTTTTCGTGCAAAATCCGGTATATTTCCTCAAATTTGGACATGCAATTCATATATATGCATACTAGAGTCATAGGTTTTACAAATACATGCATGGGGTCAGGTATTGGGACAAAAATACCCGAAGAGGATTGAACGAAAATCAAAGACACGGGAGAAAAACGGTATAGATGTACTTGCCTCGACGTGCTCTACGATTTCTCCAACTAGCTCGAAGCTGGATTCGGACTCCACGGCCTCAATCCCCTCCTTTCTCTCTCTTATTTGTCGCCCTCTCTCTCTCTAAAAGGGTTTGGTTGTGTAGAAAAATAAAAATCGCGAAACAGCACGGGGCTTTAAAATAGCCTGGCGCTCGAGCATGCGACGAGCATAGCCAATCTGGATTCTTTACTCTCCATGGGCTCGAGCCCACGGAGGGCGCGGGTCAGGCCCACAGCAAGCCTGCAGCAAGCCTGCTTTGCATTTTTGCTGTTCGGGACCCGTTTTGACTATTCTAACCCAATCTTTCACATCCTTGGACCTTACTTTTGATTATATAACCTTAATAAGTTATAATTATCGCAATTTAAAACCTAAAATCTTATCTACGAATTAATATTTCACAGCTTACAATTTTGGTTCCCAATTTACTATTTTTGGTTCTTTGAGCTTTTTAATCTGATTCCTCCCGTACCTTTTGACCACAATTTACCTATTTTAAGTTAATTACCTCCTCATTATCATATTCTGAAACTCGGGTCATCACAAGAAATCTCCGACATGTGACAAGTCAAGATTCGCCGGCCGCTGACCGTTGGCCATGTCAGTTGTCGCCTTGTGGTGGCACAGGGAATGTTGCCAAGTGTGGCTGGAACAGGTCCACTTGACCTTGTTTGGATTCACTGGGAGGCTGCCGAGGTGGTGCACGCTGCTGCTGGCCAACGTTGACCTTGTTCCCCATTAGCTAACAGTTCCTCCGCTGGCGTCCTTTGTATTGGTAGACTATGATGGCTACGGTTGGGACACAGGTGAAGCTGATTGATCTCGTCGCTTGGTGCTCAACACGCCTTGTCCCTTTGTTCCCAAGTTTTCCCTCATGGAACTGGGCTTCCCTACTAATGGACGTCCTTCTCTTAGTTGGGCCTAGCTAATTTTGGCCTAATTCCACGTTGGACCCAACAGATATAATATCGTAATTTGTGAGAGAGATAACATAGCAAGTAAAAATTATAACAATTCAAGAGATAAGGGGAGGAAGGATGAAGATTGGGAGTAAGGACATTGATTATCTCATTTCATAAGGACTGTTAAATTTTTAAAAGGTTAAAAATTGAATAACATTATTTAAATAATTGTTTCTATCATTTTTTATGGAATTTGATATTTAATAGATAATATTAAATTTTAAAATATAATTGATGGGTATGCCAGTAATGGACTAGCCTAAGAAAGAGGAAAGGCCCAAATCCACAACGGCCCATCTTGTGCCTGGACGGTTAACACTAACCGTTGATTGGACGAAAGGCTAAGTGTGCCAAGAGAAGCCCAAGAGCATGATGGACAACTTGCTCTTGAGACGGTCAATGCTTCCATTGATTGGAAGCAAGACCAGTTGACCATCTAAAGGCCAGGCCTCAAGTGGACCAAGCCTAGTTTGGCCTACGCGACCGTCCTCGACCAGCAATGGTCTTCTCCCCCATTTCACACTCTTCATAAAAGGCAATCTTAATTGTAATAGTCATCAGCAAATTCAATGTGCATCCCTGAAGGAAGACGCCAGAATCCTCCTCTTGTCTGCAGTAAACCCAAACGGTTATAGAACACAGAAGGAAAGCAATCAAGGTAGCAACCATTACTGCCATTAAGGCTCCACGCTAGAAAAGGCAATGATCCCAATAGAGCGCGAGAATCAAGCCTTCCTGCACAAGGAAGGCCGCCTAACATAGCAACTATAAAAGGCCATGGAGTCCTCACTCCAAGCTATACTCTCATTTGCCCACAAAAAGCTCTCTATTGTAAAGTTCACATGCTTTCAGAATATGAGTGCTCTCTCTCTCTTTGCCGCTACGTTCCCAGCGAACACAGTGCTTAGAGCCAACGCTCCTCATGAGCCACCAAAGCCTCTCTCAACAAGAGTACTCTTCCACCACAAACACTCTCTGCATTCTCCTTGCATCCTTTACTTTTGCCTTCTTAATTCGAAGGCTGTTTTCTGACTTGAGTATCAAAATATTTTCGGTGAAACAACCTCTTTTCGTCACCTAACCTCTTGTTCGTAGTTGTAGTGTGCAGGATCTAGACTCAGTGGACGGAGTTGGACTCAAACTATCAACTTGACATAAATCTGTTCGAAGTTTGGATCCAGGACGTATCATTGGCACTATCTGTGGAAACTTAAAAAAAGCTAACCACTTTTCTCCACGATCTCTCTCAATTTCACCTTCCATCAATCAGAATGGTAAATATAAGAGTACATGCTAGCGGTCCTGCTAGAGAATTGACCACACCCGACTAGGACTACTTTGCTGGTTACCTGGTCAACGGGGTGATCAATGGAGTACCCACTCAGTTTTTCCAGAACCTAGCGGAATAATAGAGCAACATGAATCAAACACTTCATATGCTCTAAGCCCACCAAGAAAATAGTAAGTAGGGGGCTCTGCCCACAGCAATCCCTATTCCAGCCTCCATGAGAGGAGGCCAGAAGAAGAAGAAGACATCCAAGAATACCAGGAGGTCGGACAGCACTCAAGCTTTGGAGGCCACACACGCCCAAAGCTATTTAAGGCTCAAGGACGTTTGGGCAGTAGGACTTTGGAGGAGAGTTTAGAATGAAGGAATCCTCAATACTCTCAACGGAGACCAGGCATCAGTCTCAAGAGGGAGCCTCCACGATCGTTGGATCTACTGATGGCAGTAGCCAGCCGATTACTCGCCACGTCAGAGAAAGGACGAAGTTGAGAACCTACCTCAACTCCAAAAGAATTGGCAATGCCACCCACACAAATTCAAGGGTGGAGAAGATCTTGAAACACGTGCTCAATGATGAAAAACACACTGCAGATATGGACAGATCTCCCTTCATGGCGAAGATCTTGAACCGTCCCATGCTAGCCAAGTTCAAGATGCCAACTCTTGACTCTTATGATGGGAGCGCTGATCCCATGGATCACCTCGATCATTTCCGCACCCATCTGAGTCTACAAGGGTTGGAGGATGTAGCCATATGCCGCTACTTCCCTCTTACACTCAAGGGAGACGCCCACATCTTGTTCCATCATCTCCCATCAGATTCAATCCGGAACTTTTGAGAGCTCACTGACCTCTTCTTAGCACAATATACCTCCAACCAAAGGGAAGAGAAGCAGCCTTGACATCTCTCCCATATCAAAGTAGGGAGAAAATCCGCGGAAGTTCCTAGATCACTTCGTAGTAGAGGCGAGAAGAATCCCCAAGCTCACAGAAGAGATGAAGCTTGGCAGTTTCATCTTTGCCTTAACGCATGGAGATTTCTTTAGGCACCTAGCGCATAAGAATTTACAGACCTTCCTGGAGACGGAATCTATCACCAGGGCCTACGCAATAGTAAAAGAGGCCAATGAGGGTAAGCATCCTGAGCAGACCGAGCAGCCTCGCTCTTTTCCAACAGAGGGAAAGAGGAAACACAACTGTGACAAAACGGGTCATTTTTCCATAATGACATCCATCAATTCATACTTCAACAAATTAACCTAAAATCCCATCAATTTAATCCATTAAATTCTATAAAAAATAGGACAAAGTTTCCTCAAAAATTGGACAAAAGCCAATACAAACAATCTGAATAAATATGCAAATAAATAGGTTTTAATTTCCATTCATTCATAATACAAACACAGGATCATCAAAACGCCATATTTCATCCATGGCTTCAATATAACAATCCTATCCACTATATCGGTTCGAAAGGAAGATGTCATCTGGGGACCTGTATAATCCAAAATCAAAAAGCGAAAGCAAAACTAAATCCATAAGGTAATCTTGCGAAAACAAAACAGTATCCCAATATAAAACATAACATGGTATAATTATCAATTATACAGTTTTCACCCACAACATTAGTTATTTACATTCACAAAATTATCCAACTCCAAAGGTTCTTCAAAGACTTCAAGGCACCACAAAGCTTTCTTAACTAAGTCCTTCCTTCACTCCTACTCATCAGGTATCAGCTCTATGGTCTTATTTGGAGGGGGACAAAAACAAGCAGAGTGAGCCAAACCCCAACAATGTACCATAAAAGCATACAAGTGTATTTCCATACAAAATAATGATACAAAAGAGGGAAAAACTATGGGATTATCAAAGAACAAAATGCACATGGAAAAATGAGAAAAGCATTATTCATTATAAAAGCATGTCAGAAACCATATGTCAATTTCAAAATTCATTCATTCTTTAAATTCAACTTTATTATCCGAAGAGACCCAAACTATTAGACCCAACTAGCCGATGGAGTAAATAATCGAGGATAGAATTTATTCACTCCACACAATCTAAGGCTGATGTCCAAAAGTTCTCATTGTCCAAAGTTCAATGTTCAAAAGTCTCTATCCTCTCAATTTAACGCCCCGATGAGAGACAGACCACGTGTCACTCTATGGACGGAGCTATTCTTGATTACCACTGTAACGTTCTAAGGTATGTCAAAAAACCTTACCTGACTGAATAACAGTCCTAGTCTGATTTCTTACTGATTTTACCAAACTGAAGGTATCCTTGTTCTCATTTCTTAGTTCTTAGCTCACCATGTCTCAAGGGACATTCAAATTTATACAATCAAACCTTCAGATAGCTTCAAAAATTCTCAACAATTTAACAGTATAATTCTATGCAAAATTTTCAAGTAAAAATCGTCTAATAAGCTTTAACAAATCACCAAATAATAATTATAACACAAGATTCAAGATTTATAAACATCAAATCCCTACTTTTTGTTTTAGGATTTCATGCGAAGCTTCTGGACAAAAATTGAACCTAAATTTAAGCCAAATCACAAAATCAAAGCCATAAATCATAATATATATACATAAACATGAAATTTAATCCAAAAGTCATCGAAAACATGCAACATTCATAACAGAGTTTAGGAAACGATGGTTTTAAAGCATAAATGTCAAAATGGAGATATGTAAAATTGGTAAAAATGGAAAACGAAGTTCGAGATACACTTGGCTCAGCTTGATCTACCGTTTTCCTTACTCTGATCGGATCGAAAGTGGCCAAAACCTCCTCTTCTTTTCCTTTTTACTTCTCCTTTCTCTCCTTTTTCATTCGTGTTCTGCCGAGCTTTTCCTTTCTCTCTCTCTCCTAACTCTATTTAAAAAGAAAGAAAAATAAGGTCGATGGGTAAAATTTAGGGCTGGCGCTCGAGCACCATTCAGGCGTCCTTTAAGTGCCAGATTCTATTAAATGCACTTGAGTAGTGCCTCGAGCAATGCTTGGGCGCACCTATTCTGCTAAACACGCTTGAGTGGCACCTCAAGTGCTACGCGGGCATCAGGCCTACTTTCCTCCCTTTTTGCTTCCAACAATATGTTTTCTTACTTTCCAAGCCTAATTTTGATCATTATTGATTTAGATATCTCCTAATTATCATGTTTTGGAATTAAAATCTCACAACTCTCCCCCACTTATAGAAATTTCTTCCTCAAAATTTAACGAAACTAAATACCTCAAGGGAATAAATGGGGGTATTTGCTTCGAATTTCCTCTTCACGCTCCCATGTCGCTTCCTCAGGCAATTTATTCTTCCATAAGATTTTCATCAGGGGAGTAGTCTTCATACGCAATATTTGGTCCTTCCGATCAAAAATCTGCATCGGCTCCTCAACATAGGATAAATTCTTATCAATTATCAAGGGCTCGAACTCAATAATGTATGTGGTATCATGGACATACTTCCGAAATATTGATACATGAAATACAACGTGAACATCTGCCAAATTAGGTGGCAATGCCAATATATAAACCACCTCCCCAATCCTCTCCAAAATCTCAAGAGGGCTAATAAAATGCGAATTCAATTTCCCTTTTATCCCAAATCCAAATGTCCCCTTAGATGGTGATACTTTCGAAAAGACATCACCTCAAATTTCAATGCCAATCTTCGTCAATCTACATAGCTTTTCTGTCTACTATGAGCAATCTTTTAGTGATCGTGAATCAGTTTAATTTTTTTCACTATTTCCTTAATAATCTCTGGGCTAAAAATTCTCTTGTCTCCTATCTCCTCCCAATGTGTCGACGATCTGTATTTTCTTCCCTACAAGGCTTCGACTGGTACCATCCCTATACTTGCCTGATAACTATTGTTGTAAGCGAAATCTATTAGGGCTTGATAATTATCGCAATTTCCTCTCATATCTAGTACCGAGGCCCCTAACATATTCTCGAGAATCTGAATTGTATATTCTAATTAACCGTTAATTTGAGGGTGATACGATGTACTAAACTTCAATTCCATCCCAAATTCTTTATGCAGACTCTCCCAAAATTTAGAAACAAACCGCAGTCTCGATCCGAATACAATCGTTGTTGGCATGCCATGGAGTCTAATGATTTCGTTTACATACAACTAGGCTAACTTATCATGAGAGTATGTTGTCCTAATCGCCAAGAAATGGGTTGATTTAGTCAGCCGATCGATTATAACCCAAACAAAATCATGGTTCTTGGGAGTCCTTGGCAAACCTAACACAAAAACCATCGCAATATCCTCCCATTTTCAACTCAAAATCGGCATCAGTTGCAATAACCTAGATGGTTTTCTCCTTTCATCTTTTAATTGTTAACACACAAGATATTTCTCAACAAAAGCAGCAATATATCTCTTCATGTTCCTCCATCAAAATGTCTTTTTTAAATCATGATACATTTTATTCATCCCTGGATGAATCGTATATCGAGATCGGTGAGCTTCCTTTAAGATTTTCTCCTTCAATTCTTTATTATTCGACACACACAAATGATCTCTAAATCTCAATACTCAATCAACTCGGACATTAAAATCAATTCTGGAGTCCTTATTTAAATCCCCCACAATATCCAGAAGGAAGGAATCATTTACCTGCTTCTCCTTAACCACATTTATTACCGCCGACTAAATCTGAAGATACGATAAAATCATCCAGTCACCTCAAACATATCTTTGAACATCCATTGCTTCAGACAATCCAACATCTTCATCTTTTTTATCTAAAGACTTGCAATAAAACTTGACCGACAGCTCAAAGCATCAATAACTATATTAGCTTTTTCGGGTTTGTACTGAATCTCACAGTAATAATCCTTTAGAAAATCAACCCACCTCCTCTGCCTCATATTGAGCTCCTTCTGTAAAAATAAATACTTAAAACTTTTATGGTCAGAATAAATAAGAAATTTCTTACCATAAAGATAGTGTCTCAAGATCTTCAGGGCAAATACAACTGCGGCTAATTCCAGATCATGAGTTGGAAAGTTCTTCTCATGCATCTTTAACTGACTAGACCCATAAGTGACTACCTTGCTATTCTACATTAACACACAACCCAATTCTTTGGAGGCGTCACAATATACCTCAAAACCACCCGATCCCTCCAGAAAAGTCAACACCGGAGCAGTCGTTAGGCGATCCTTCAATTCCTGAAAACTCCGATCGCACTCTTCTGTCCATCGAAACTTGGCCTCTTTCTTTATCAGCTGAGTCAAGGGCATAGCTATTCAAGAGGAATTCTCTACAAATCTCCTATAATATCCTACCATACTGAGAAAACTCCTAACTTCAGTCACTGAGGTAGGTCTATTCCAGTTAATAACCACCTCTACCTTCTTCGGGTCTACAGCAACGCCTCCGTTCAAAATTATGTCTCAAAAATATCACCACCTCAAGCCAAAACTTACATTTATTCAATTTAGCATATAGTTTCTCCTCACGAAGCACTTGGAGAACAATCCTCAAATGAGTCTCATACTCCTCATGACTCTTAGAATATATTAGAATATCATCAATAAACACTACCATAAATTTATCCAGATATGGTCTGAACACCCGATTCATCAAATCCATAAAAGCAACAAGAGCATTTATAAGACCAAATGGCATAACAAGAAATTCATAGTGGCCATACCTCATCCTAAAAGCTATTTTGGCTACATCCTCTTGCTTTATCCTCAACTGGTGATATCCGGACCTCAGATCAATCTTCAAAAATACTCGAGATCCTTACAATTGATCAAATAAATCATCAATGCGTAGTAATGGATATTTATGTTTCATCATGATCTCATTCAGTTCACGATAATCCACACACAGTCATAAAGACCCATCCTTCTTCCTCACAAATAGTATCAGCGCACCCTACGAAAATACACTCGATCTAATAAAACCCTTGTCTAACAATTCTTACAGTTGCCACCTTCACTCCTTCAATTCAGTAGGCGCCATATGATAAGGTGCCTTCGAAATCAAGCTAACACGAAGAATGACCTTAATTTCAAATTCAATCTCTCGGTGAGAGGGTAACCCAAGTAATTCCTCTAAAAACACATCCTCAAAATCACATACGACCAAAATGTCCTTCGCCGGCACGCTGTGACTCCTAGTGGTGCTGGCATACGCCAAATAAGCTTGGCAACCATTTTTCATCAAATGTTTGGCATGCAAAGCAGAAATCAATATAGGCATCTCCTTTTTCTTAATGCCTTGAAAGAAAAAGGGTTTGACTTCAAAAATATCAAAACAAACCCTTTTAAGAAAACAATCAATACTGGCATGAAATTTAGCTAGTCAGACCATCCCCAAAATAACATCGAAATCACACATATCCAACAACACTAAATCCACCATCAAATGCATCCCATTCACCTCAACCTTACACTCCATATACATAACATCAGTAATTATTGACGATCCGGTAGTTGTCAATACTGCCAAAGAATAATCTAGAATCTTCGGAGGGGATACAATATAGCATGCAAATTGGGAAAAACAAAAGAGGGCATAGATCCAAAATCAAATAAAATAGAAGCTAAAACTCCACAAATAATAAGGGTACCTTCAACCACCTTTGGGGATACCTCAGCATCCTATACCGTCACTGCAAATGCTTTCGCCAAAACGGTTGGCTTCTTTGCTTCCACCCTCTTTGGCAGGAGGCAATTCTTCATCAGGTGGTCCTACTGTCTAATATTATAACATGCTCCCATCACTTTAAAATAGGGCTTCCCTACGTGCTTCTTCCCACAATAAACACAGTTAGCCGCTGATGCCTGAGAACTCATCACTGACTGAACTTCAGTGATACTCTTTCCCTTATCTGTTGTTTTTGCCTTTTTAGATGACTCTGAGGGCCCTATATTCGATCTCATACTATAACTTGTCCTGCTAGCTGCCATTTTGGTAAAGAACTTTTAAGTCTCCAACTCCCTCTCGAATATCAAAGCTCAGTCTAAAATCTCCGTCTATGTTTGGAGCTTCTGAGTCACCATTTGCCTCCTAATATTGTCTCTTAATCCCTGCTAAAACTTTTTAGCTTTCCTAACTTCATCCTCCACAAAGTACGGCACGTATCGAGACAATTCCACAAACTTCGCATCATATTCAACCACCGTATGGGTGCCTTGTCTCAGTTGCATAAATTTCTCCTCCTTCTGATCCTGTAGGCTAGAGGAAAAGTATTTTTCTATGAAAGCTATTTTAAACATTCCCCAAGTAATATCATCATCGGGCATTCCCAACGCCCTCTTCTTCTTGGCCCACCAACTATCGGCTTCTCCTTCTAATTTATAGGCCGCAAAAATGACCTTTTCCTGATCGAAGCACTAGATCACCATAAATATTTTCTTCATCCTTCGAATCCAAATATTTACCTTCACCAGATCTGGTTCACTCAAGAATTCAGGCACTCTCTCCGCCTTGAACTTATCATAAGCTGTCGAAGTGAGATTTACTAGGGCCAGCTTTGGTGCAGGAATTGGAGCCATATGACGTTGCTCTATCGATTCAACAATGTTCATCATTCTTCCCAACAAATTTATGTATTTGGCTACTCGATCTTGGGGAGTACTAGCACTTCTGCGGTTATTTTTTTACCTCTTCCACTAGCCATGCTATATCTTATAACCAAGAACATTGCAATATTAATAAACCTCAAGAAATTAGGTTAGAGGGAGGGGTTAACAATAACTCAACATAATTTAGGATCAACCTAGAAGCTAACACCTAAACATTCTATTTAATCCTAATTACCATCAACCTATTCTTTCTTAAACTTAAACCTAAGCTTCTGCTTCAAGATCGATCAATCCTAAGGCATCTCCTTTCTCTGATACCAGCTGTGACAGAATGGATCATTTTTTCCTAATGACCTCTGTCAATTCATACTTAAACAAATTAACCTAAAACCCTATCAATTTAATCCATTAAATTCTATAAAAAAAATCGAGCAAAGTTTCCTCTAAAATTGGACAAAAGTCAATATAAACAACCTGAATAAACATGCAAATAAATAGGTTTTAACTTTCATTCATTCATAATATAAACACAGGATCATCAAAACGCCATATTTTATCCATGGCTCCAATGCAACAATCTTATCCACTATATCAGTTCAAAAGGGAGTATTATCTAGGAACTTGTACAATACAAAATCAAAACACGGAAGCAAACTAAATCCATAAGGTAATCCTGCGGAAACAAAAACAGTATCCCAATATAAAACATAACATGTTATTTGTAACAACCGGAGCTGAGTACTCAAACCCAACCCGAACCGTCTAATTAAAATTTTTTAATGATCCAAAATCATCAATTATACATCATATATTATAACATCAAACAATTTGAATACACTCAAAATCATCCCAACACTAATATTTAATATATTATAAATGATCATTGCAATTGCATCATTAAATGAACATCTATAATGCCGATAATAAATTATTTGAATTAGAAATAACATCGATATCGATAATGTCAATTCCTCATAAATAAAAATCTGATAGATGTCTAAAAGTTAATGAACCAATAAAAATCTCAAATCTTTATCCTGGAAGCCTCAATCTCCGAGATAACCTCTCTCTGATGTCTACCCAATAATAAGCGATCTTTTTTATCTTGATGTCCACCTATCTACTCTAAAGCTAATAAAATATATGAGTGAGTCGAATGCCCAATAAGTAAAAATAATCAAGAATAGAGGAGCACAGGTAAGCATCTCGAATAATAAAAACAAATGCATTAAATTAATAATAGTAGGTGATGTACCCACCGCTGTCTAAGACACAATAACAAGTCGGGTCCACGACCCCAAGGCCATATGAACAATTGGATCCTAAGAATACAATATGGATTCCATCGAATTTGATCAACTCAATATGAAGTCACAATTGTAGGAAATAACAAGAATCCTCATGGACCTTATTTTTCCGCTATGAACCAAAGGCCGCGTATTTACGCCCCTAACGGTTGGGTGAGTACCACGAGATTACCCGATATCCATGGTATCCTCACTACCCCTACAGTCCTCCTAAAAGCTGTACCCGTAGTATACGCATATTATCTCTGATACTCCTAGCCAATGATATCACTGATATCATCATTTACGATGGTCATTAGGCTACAAACATCCCTCCTCAATAGCAACGACTTCGACCAATTGTAGGAGATAACAAGAATCCAATTATTATCCAATCTAAGGTTACAACTGTACGAGATAATAAGAATCTCCTTGGACCTTATTCTGCCATAGTGGACCAAAGGCCGCTTATTCATGCCCCTAATGGCTGGGTGAGTACCACGAGGTTATCCGGTATCCATGATATCCTCACTACCCCTCAATCCTCCTAGAAGCTATACCCGTAACATGCTCATGCCATCTATGATACCCCTCGCTAATGATATATCTAATATCATCATCACGATGGTCACTAGATTATAAGCATCCCTCCTCAATATAAACGACCTCAACCTCCGAAATGAAATCGGTATCAGAAGTATAGACTACTTCAAGGTCTCACGGACCCCGATTAGTCCGGTTACCGTAGAGTTTTTACACACTCCTCTCTACTCATCCATAGAGTATCAATAAAATATACACAACTGTCAAAGACAATGCAAAGATCGATCACCATTGGAATAGGAGAAAAATCTAAGAAACTCTAAATATTTTGCCGACCCTTTTAAATGTCTAATTTGATTATCACCGATCCTCCAAGTGTATCTAATCTTATTTCTAAGGCCATAGAATCCCTTTTATTTCATCGCTACTGAACAACTCACGATTCTCGTCTATCCAACTATCCTAATTAATTTCACAAGGGTTAATTAAAATAATAAATACTATTAATTTTTTGCTCAATATATATGCACATAAACATACATCATGCCCATCTATTTTTTCCATACATATGCATCAACTCATATAGTTATGTACATATACATAATTATACCCATTCTACCTTATACATACATGCCCATATAATGCATACATATACATACATATATACATACATATACATATACATATATACACTACACCTTCACTACGGCAACCCCCACACTAGACTCACACTGCCCGCAAGCTGCACCCACGCTGCCCATAAGTTGCACACACACTACAGTACACAAATGGCACACACACACACTTACACGCACACTGTAACACTATCCTCACACTCACACTGCAACACACACACAATCATACCATCTTTATAACATGCCAATCGGTGTACCCACGTATTTATACATGTATATACATATAAATCTCAGACACATACATACAAGATTCTACCCAATGATTCGCCTAATCACGCGCAAGACTCGGTTGCCCTATTTTACTTGTGAGTTTGAATTTCCACATGTACACTGTGGTCAATAGATGACTATATCACCGTGGTTACTCAACTCCGTACCTCTGATGCCTTACTCCGAAAAGGCCAACTATGCTTTGAGCAAAATCCACATTGGGATATGCGGATCACACATTAGTGGTAAAAACCTAGCATTCAAGATCATGCATCATGGTTACTACAAGCCAACCATGAAGAAAGACCCCTTTGAGTTCATATAGAAATATGATAATTGCCAGTTTCACGGCAATCTGCACCACCAGCTGACCGCAGAATTAAGATTTGTTCAAGCTCCTTAGCCTTTAGCGCAATGGGGGTTTGATATTCTCAGCCCATTTTTCATTACAACTAGACAAAGAAAGTTTATCATCACGGGTATCGACTACTTCACCAAGTGGGTTGAAGCCACTCTGCTAGCCAAGATCACAGAGCACAATGCCTTAGAGTTCGTCCGCCAAAGCATAGTCAGCAGATTTTGTGTTTTTGAGGTCATCGTGACTGACAACAAAACCTAATTCTCAGAAAAATATTTCACCAAGTATTGCACCAGTCTGGACATCCAATTGGTCCATACTTCGGTGATGTACCCACAAGCGAATGGACAGGTGAAGGCTACAAATCATACACTACTTCATGGTCTTAAAACCATATTGGAAGACACAGGGAGCTCCTAGGTCGATAAGCTATCCTCTGTCCTATGGTTACTAGACTACTCCAAAGGAGCCAACTAGCGAGGCATCCTTTAGTCTCTACTACGGGACTAAAGCAGTGATTTCGGTTGAGATCAGGCTTCCAAGTTTTAGGGTCGAGTTCTTTGACTTGCTGAAAGAAGCCCGCAACACTGCCAGGATACAGACAGCGGCCTACCAACAACGAGTCGCCCGCCCTTACAATAAAAAGGTAAAAGCATGGTAATTTAACATTGGAAACTTGGTCTAGCGTAGCATCGAGGCTACGGGCAAGACCTTCTGCCAGAATAAACATTTCCTGAATTTAGAAGGCCCTTTTCTAGTCTAGCCATTCTGCAAAATGGAGGATACAAACTCTGGACCCAGAACGATAAGTTGGTTTTACAGACGTGGAACGTGATCCACCTCAAGCACTACTTCCAATTAGGGTATAGGTAGGTCGTCCATGTGTATGATTGTAAATGTACATAATGTTTATTATTAATAAAATAATATTTTTTCCATTGCACTGTGTTGTCTCTTCTTTCTTTTTCTGTTCTATATGTATGTGTGTTTGTTTGTAGGGTTATACGACCTAAATAACCCCTAAATTAGGTAAATTTTTATGCACTCGTAACTAAACCATAGTCATCTAGGCGGCCCATAAGCAGTTGTAACTAAACTTTGGTCATCTAGGCGGCCCATAAGCTGTTGTAACTAAACCATAATCATCCAGGCGGTCCATAAGCGGTTGTAATTTAACCCTAGTCATCTAGGCGGCTTATTAATGGTCGAATTGAACCTTGGTTATCCAAGTGACCCGTTCGCGGTTAAATCTTAGGGGGCTTAAATAGCACACATGACAACCTTCAACACAAGGAGATTGCGTCGTAAGTCAGTGATGGTCGACAGGAGCAAAAGCACTCCGTCCAAAAGCTGGCCACCCTAGCCTCTACTCACGTACGAGTATAGAATAGGCTTGACTTGACATCAAGATTCACCTTAATGTCTTCTCTAGAACTTAAGTCTATTAGAAAGCGCCACAAACATCTCAAGGAAGGTAGACAGCCAATTTGCGTGCAATGCACCAAGTCAGTCGGATAACGTAACAAGTAATTGAAAAACAACAACAAAGGAAAAGCCACATAATATCTGTAAAATGACCATTTCATTGATTATGTGCATTCATAATTACAACAATTTTAAAAAGCAAAGAATACAAAATCTACAGAGGTGCAAAGCTCCTAGGAGGAGGAGATGGTGCCCTTGACCACTCCGAGATTGTCCCACGAGGCTCTCACGAAGTTGGGAAGAATGATTCAATGGGTCAAGATATTCCACTGGAAAGTTGGGGTCAACCAACCGTGCAATGTGTCAACAAAGGTTAACACCTTCCCACAACTATGCCACTAGCATATCGGAGACCTTATGGGGGCGTATACAAGTAGTCAACTCATTCTCCAATGATGTCGTCTATCCCATGAGTTGGTGAATACGCCTCAGTGCCCGGTCAATTTCTTCTCTCGGTCGGACGTTCTCCTCTTTCAATCTGTCATTCTCCTCTTCCTGACTTGACAGTACATCTTCTCTTAGCTAAACATTCTCCTCTTCTGTCTGTCATTTTTCTCTTCCAGACTTGACATCATAGATTGGAGAGTAGTTGTGTCCTCCTAGTGCTCCACTCTCTGCAACTCCATCTTCACCTCGAATCAAGCGATCTCCTTATCCCGGTCAAAGATCATCAAGTCTTGCTGGTACAGTCCCTTGGTAACTGCACTCATAATTTTTTCCCCCTGTAAAAATGCTAAGTATCAGCAGTAGAGAGAAAAAGGAGAAGGAAAATCATCAAAGTTTACTTGCTAGACTTTACGCACCAGCCTCACTAGGCTACTTCGTGACCTTGGGCCTAGCAATGGAGGACTAGAGACAGAAATCTCCTAAACATGCCTAGCAATGGCCTCCACCACATACTCCTCTAGGAACTCCGCTGTGAGGTCCACCGCCTCAACAGGCTCTCCGACGGCAAACTCCTCCGGTATCTCCATAGCAAAGCCCACTGCCTCTACAGGCCCTCTAACGATAGGCTCCTCAGTTAGCTCAGCGCTGACACCAACTATCAATTGTGGATCTCCGGCGGTTGGCACCTCAGGCGCCTCGTGAGGCTTACCAGCAGTAGGCTCCTTAGATAATCCAACAACCTGCATGATAGGAAGCTCTGCGGTCACCTCCAGGAGCTCTCCAGCAGGTGTCTCCTCAGGTAACTCACTAGTCTGCTCAGTTTAGGGCTCCGCGGGTGTCTCCAATGGCACCGCCAGGTGCTCCGACTGTCACAAAGTAAGAATGGTGCTACTCACAATGGAGCACAGTCTGGCCCTATATGCCTCAATGGCAACCACAACTCCGCCAACACCGAAGCTGTCTCTGACTCCAGCGACGTGGCTAGCCAACACATACTCTAGCTCAGTGGAATAAGAAGAAGAAGGCATCACTGTCGCCACCTTCTTCTACCTTGGACTTTTGGGAGACCCCTCACTGGGTGGGGCACTGACAGACCCAATCGTAATGACACCCACCTTCCTCTTATAGAAAGGCACCTTCATCTTTTGCTCTGGGAAGGAGGTCCCCATCGTGCCCTCTTGAGTTCCGCACGAGAAACCAAGTGGTTTCTCCAAAACTCAGAGAGATGGACCTCCACTAGCTTGAAAAGCGGCTCCATGGTCTCAGTCTCCTTATTAGTGGCCATCCTAGCGTAAACATCGGACACCCTACCCCAGTCCCTAGCCAAGGGCCAGAACTCATCCACGTGAATGTAGAAGAACCGATTCTTCCAGTTCTTCAGAGAATTGTATACGGTAGTGCTTATCTGTAGCCCTCCTGGGGACAAGGAGATCCACATTGCTCCCTAGTTGAACTTAAACATCATTCTGACCGCCTCCACTATCAGTCACTTTGTATGATGGCAGAGAAAGATGCAAAGTGTGCACAGGTATCGCACAGCATTAGCATAAAACTATGCGATAGGAACCTGAAGGGCGGTTAGAATCTCCTGCAGCTCTTTAGGAACTAGAAGGCACAACCCACTCCTCAAGTGGGCCTCATACACGGTGATGTTGCCCTCAAGAAGGGAGCACGCCCGATCTTCCTTACTGGAGACTCTGAAGATGATCTCCTTTAAGATGTTGTACTCGACGTACAACTCCTTCACGTCACTGAACTTGAGAGAACTGAAGCTATTTGGGTAGCAGAGGAAGCCATGGAAATAAGAGAAGGAAGATAACAAAACAATTAGAAGTTTTCAGAAAGGAAAGTTGAAGGAAAGCATGAAAAGTTTAAAAAGTAACCAACGGACCACTTAAAGGAATGTGAACACCAGAGAAGGAGAACCGTCTTGTAAACGTGCGCCCATCATTGCTGACACGTATCGCTTCCTGAACAAGTGCAGTCGAATTAGATCCTCTGATGCATTAATTATTAGGATCGTAAATTCACTACGTGTGAACACGTGGCCAACTTCTCAACAGGCAGTCTGCGGCATGATGGTGTGTCGTTTCAATTCCCTTCACCAGCTCTCTGGATTCTACCTTAGACGATCAATGAATCCGGTCAATATTTTCTTCACCAACTCTCCGAATTTTGGCTTAGATAGTCAATGAATTCGGTCAATATTTCCTTCACCAGCTCTCTGGATTCTGGTCTAAACGGTCAATGAATCTGATCAACACTTCTTTCAGCCAATTCTCCAAATTTTGGCCTAAACGGTTATCGAATCCTGTCAAAGATGAAAGGTTTGGAGCACCTACTGCTCTTGTGCATTCTTCCGAAATGAAGCTGCATTATGCCTGGTATGGCGCATTTGCGAGTATGGATCCCATTTGCTGGTTTGGCCCAAATGCCCGGTATGATGTATTTTAGCCAGTTTTGGTGCTCTCACTGTAACCCTGTTTGTTGCCGATCAAAGATGTTGCAAACTGATGCTACCTATGCTCGAGAGGATTGAGTGCCAACATCCCGGTCAACGAGTTGACCAGTATTAGGCCGATCAACACGTTGACCGGTGATGGTGCAAGTAGACGTACGGTAAGCCAAGGTTGCACTGGTGGGCTGGAAGGAATTTGGACTGTTAGTATGGACACTGTTATCTACTGTTTGACCAACTTAGTTGTTGGCCGCAGACGGATGTAACTCTGTTTATTTTATGTCTTCTACACTTTGGTTTCGTGACATGTTTCATGGTGCTAAGGGAATACCCCAACGTCTCTATTCTGAATCCAAGTTGGCAAAACACTTGGAGATAAAATAGTAATTTTGTATTTCTTTTCTTTTTTATTAATAAAACTTAAATACTTACCAAAAAAAGAATCCGATCAAGGATCTTCTCAGCCAGTTCTTCGGATATTGACTTTACGGTCAACAACCGCAAGCAACACGATCAACAGACTAAAAGTCATTGCTAATTTTCTCACCAGGTCACCTCAGGCATGTTTATTGACTCGCGTCCCATCTTGAACACGCTAGAGGCCGGAGTCCAAGACCACCAGTATGGGGGGCTAGTGATGAGTACGCCAGTAATGGGATGGCCCAAGAAGGAGGAAAGACCCAGATCCATAATAGCCAATTTTGTGTCTGGACAGTCAACATCAGCCGTTAACCGAACGAAAATCTAAGTGAGTTAGGAGAAGCCCAAGAGTAGGACGGACAACTTACTCTTGAGATGGTCAACGCTTTCGTTGACCAGAAGTAGCATCAATTGACCATCTGAAAGCCAGGCCTTAAGTGGGTCAAGCACAGTTTGGCCCATGTGACCATCCTCGACCAGCAACGGTCTTCTTCCCTAATTTCGCACTCTTCACAGAAAGTAATCTCAATTGTAATGGTCATTAGCAAATTCAATGTGCATCCCTGAAAAAAAGTGCCAGAATCCTCCTCCTGTCTACAATAAACCCTAACGGTTACAGAACGTAGAAGAAAAAAAATAAAGATAATGACCGTTACTGCCATAAAGGCTACATGCTAGTAAAGGTAGTAATCCTAACAGAGTGTGGGAATCAAGCCTTCTTGCACAATGAAGACCGCCCGGCACAGTAACTATAAAAAGCCATGGAGTCCTCACTCCAAGACATGCTCTCATTGCCCATAAAACACACTCTATTGTAAAGCTCACACGCTTTCAAAATATGAACTCTCTCTCTCTTTGCCCCTACATTCCCATCGAACACAGTGTTTAGAGTCAACGCTCCTCACGAGCCATCAAAGCCTTTCTCAACGAGAACACTCTTCCATCACAAATACTTTCTGCATTCTTCTTGCATCATTTAGTTTCGCCTTCTTAATTCAAAGGCTATTTTCTAACTTGAGTGATCGGAATACTTTTAATGGGATAACCTATTGCCGTTACCTGACCTCTTGTTCGTAGTTATAATATGCAGGATTCAAACTCAGTGAACGAAATCGAACTCAGATAATTAATTTGACCCAAATCCGTTCGAAATTTGAATTTAGGACGCATCAGTAATTATTTTTAATACTTTTAAGTTTTATAATTTAACTATTAAATGCTAATCAATGAATTAACTTTTAAAAAAAAAATAGGACGATGGTTTTTATTAGAGAGAACGTGCATTCCATTCTCCATGAAGATCAAATTACTGTGGGGGAATCCAACAAATAAGCTTTTATGCATATGCACAAGTTTCAGCACCGGGTTTTTGCATTTACAGCACCCTTTCACCCTCCACACACACCCCCCCTCAATCTCTTAATCTTCGGGACAGACTCCTACCTGGAAAGCCCTTTTGCCACCATGTTTCTGAAGTGCTCCACGCGGTGAAGTCTTTTTTTTTTTTTTCCAATTCTACTTTCATAATTTGACTAACTTTATAGATTACCATTGAAAGCTCCAACCAAGCTGAATGTCTCAGTCTGTTTTCAAAAGAGAGAGAGAGAGAGAGAAGCGCTTATAGGTTCTTAATGTGGGCCTTCGGCTAAGATTTTCACTCCTGCTTGATTTGTTTTGTATCTTTATTTTCAGTATCAATATTATAGAAATCTTGACCCTTTGTTTATGGAGAAATATAAAAACTATGTTTTCTTTGGAAAAAACTCCTATTTTTTTTGATGTGACCGATCTTCTGGTGGTTACCCGGCACGTTACTTCCTCTTGAATTGGTGCCAAATGCTAGTTTGGAGTGCTTACTTGCTTGTCATGCTCGGAACCGTCTATCTACGACTAGAGTGGTTCTGTTGAGGTGGCACTCCCATTAATGTTTTGCATTGGATTGACTTAGTTGCTGGCTTTTGGCATATATTTCTTTTTGTTTCTTTCATTTTTTTTTTATTTGGAGACATGTACCAATGTACTTGGGGTATATTCCAACATCTTTGTTTTTTTTTTTCAAGTCGATAAAACAGTTGGAAATAGAATATTAAATTTGTAATCTTTTATTTTTTCAATTTAATTTACTTAATTACTAAAAAAAGATATTTTTTTTTACAGAAAAACAAGAATTATTTGTGGATTTATCAAAGATTTTTTTATTGTTTTTAAAAATATTAATCCACTCTTTTTTTTAAAAAAAAAATACATCCGGTAGACAACTAAAGTTTTTGAAATATCGAATAAAAGAATAACTTATGAACAATTCACGTCAGATTGTGAAAAGTATTTTACCACGTTACTAAGTTTCATATGTAATTTTATAAAAAAAGAGTTAGACATGTAGGACCCACATGATTATATTTTTTTCTCCTGCACTTTTTTTTTTTTTTTTTTTTGGGTAAGTTAAAAAAGGGGAACAACTCTCTGACTCTGTCCTCAGGTGTCTTTGCCTTCGACGGGCATTTATACATACATCATGGCCCGAATTTCAAGGTCTCCTAAAAAAATTACAAATAAAGAGGTAACCACCTTTTTCCTTCGATTTCAGAGCTTTCCCTCCTGTACATAATACCATCGCTGAACTCCATGCTATTACCCCGCCCTTAATCCATCACAATAATCATTCCTCTATACCCTTCATAATCTAGGTTTTTTGCCGAGTCTTTGCTGCAGAGTACGTAGTGGAAGATGCTGAGAATGGAAGAAGTAGTACGTGAATGGGACGGGGGAGGAGGAGAGGTGAACGAGCAGGGATTGCCTCCGGGGTTTAGGTTCCACCCAACAGATGAAGAGTTGATCACTTTCTATCTAGCCTCCAAGGTCTTCCATGGCACCTTTTCTGGTGTTGACATTCCCCAAGTTGACTTAAACCGATGTGAGCCTTGGGATCTTCCTGGTACCTCCTGCCTCTGCATTCCTCCACTTTCTTCCTCCCTCCCTATATGACACACACACACACACTGCGCGCGTGCTAGCTTATAATTTTGGCATTACTGCCTTAATTTTTTTGATTCACATTTACCGTGTTATGAGAGCGGGCCTTTGCTCAATCAATAACCCTTAGGTTAGTAGCTTCTGTGGGTTAACGCAACCTTACTTTCTGGGTAAATGATAATGTACTCTCTGCTCCCATATTATTATGGCCAAGTACAATTTGTTAAAAAAATAGAAGAAAAACTTGTTGAGGGCTGAGAAATTTCCACCAGGTGTGCAAGAAAGCAGGACCGTAACAAAATCTACTTACTTTCAGCTCTTGGAATAATCTATATGGGCAAAACCAGGACGGAAAACCAAGGCAATTGGTTTTCTTAAATGTCCCAGAGATTGCAAGGGTAAAAACTTTCATACGCACTCAATCATTCTTCTGGGTGGTGACAAAGCCCTTCAAAAATGGGTATTGTGTATTTCGACATTGACAAAGCAGTGTTTGGAATATTCTACTAATTATATCCAATTCCTATACGTGAACGCATGGCAGAGAGCGCGAAGATGGGCGGGATAGAATGGTATTTCTTCAGCGTGAGGGACAGGAAGTACCCAACGGGGCTGAGGACTAACAGGGCCACTGGAGCCGGATACTGGAAGGCCACCGGTAAGGACAGACGAGTGTACGGCGCCGTCAACGGAGCGCTGCTTGGGATGAAGAAGACCCTCGTCTTCTACAGGGGAAGGGCCCCCCGCGGCCTCAAGACCAGGTGGGTCATGCACGAGTACCGCCTCGATGGCCACTTCTCGTGCCGCCACACCTGCAAGGTACATCTTCCCCTCTTCATTTTTTTTTTAACTCTAATAACCTTCGGTAAGGGCCTGTAAATTGGGTTGGAATTCTCGCTCGGCGGAGCAGGGTTTTCCCCTATTTTTAAATTTTTTTTAATGTAAATTTTATTTTTTTAAAAAAAATTAAATTTGAGGTAAAACTCCCATTCTGCAAAGCCAGTAAATAGGTGGGGAATTCAGAAAAACTCTTTTTTGTTACACAATCTTTTGAACAGCTCCATTAAATAATATTTTATACAACCATTTGATAATTTACTTCTATACAATTATTTTCTAAAGTAATAATACTTGCTTATTTATTTACTATTCATCAATAGATTATTGTCTACGTATAGGATTCTTTAAAATTTAAAAATTATAATAGCCTCTAAATATAAAAAAAACTATAGACAAGTTATTGGTAAATAAAATAAAAATCATTTTCTATTTTTTAATTACACCCAAACTTTCAGCTCTCCCAAGAAAGTAGAGCCTTGCTCGTTCAATATTTTAACCGTTTAAGATTGTTTAAAGTGGCATTTCTTAGTAAAAGTTTATGCCTTAGATATAAATTTCCTTGATGTTAAATTAATATTATTAAACAATAAATAATTAAATTTTATTTTATTCAATTGGAATTTTATAAAAAACAAATAAATATGGAAAACACAATTCATGGAAGAGTTGAAAGAATAAAAAACGAATTTCCATTTCCTAATCAACCGTGAGATCAAATTACTTATAATTTAATAACCCAAAATCCTATATAGTTTTCTGGGTTGACTTTTGTGTGGATAATCCATTGTGTTTGGAATTCTGGGAAAATATATATCATCAATGCAATGAAACAAATGTGAATTTAACGTTTTATGGTAATTATTAAATATTTAAGTATAAGTAATACAACATTATAAAATAATTTTTAATATAATTTTTTTTTAAATTATAAAATAAAGTCGGACTAGATCCATTATAAAAATAATCGATTATAAAAAAAGGAACTCTCTTCAAAGTTTTTACTACTATTGAATAAATTACTAATTGAATATAATTTAAATATATAAAGTAACTAAAAAAAGAAAAAAATATGAAAAAAAAATCAAATAGTAATATGTCTAAAAAAATAATAATATCAATTAGTTATTGGATCTTCTTATTTTTTTTCTTATCTTTCTTCATGTGATGCTCTTTATATTATAAAATAATTTTATATATTTTAAAATTATATCAAATGTTATTTTATTATAGTGTCAAGACACAAGCATTCTTTAGGTATATATTAGATAAAATTCACTGAAAAAACAGCACGTATGTGCCTTTCAAATGCTACCTATATGGGGAAACAGCATGTGTGCTCTTTTTAGGAGTTAATTATGCATCACTTGGTTGAATATGGGTCAACTTTAATTGATCATCGCATGAATATTGTAAAATCATTCAGCATAATTTGTTGTTTAATGTGACTCTTGATCGATCTTTGTATAAATATTATCCGATCATTATTTAATTTTTTTATTTATATATTTTTTGTATGAATAATATAAACATTTTAAATGTATGATAAAAAAATTTTAAAATCTAAAATTATATATATATTAAAGGCGAGGGGGACAAATTCCTTCAATCAAAATCAATGAGAATAGACATATTGGATATCCAAATCCGAAATTTAGCTTCCATGCCTGTAGGATTTTTTTTTCTGTTTATTATTGGGTGGGTGTGTGGGTGGGGGAGGAGATAAATAGATTGGGTAATTTTAAAATATTTAAATGGATATATTCTAAAGATGCTTCCAAAATTCCAAAAAACCTGACCACACAACTAATACTAAGTAGTCAGAATTTTGTAAAAGCTAAGACAAGCACAAATATTATATGTAAAAGTTTGTGTTAAAATCAATATTTATATATATATATATATATATATATATATATATATATATATATGAGGACGCAGATATCAGAAGATGGACAGATGGCAGATAACAGTAGCCAATTCCCCGTGTTTAGCAATGCTAGTGATTTTCAAGGGTGAAGGCAGGCTGGCTGGCTGGCTGGCTGTCTGTCTGTCTATGTACCAACTAAGATCAATGCTTTTGAAAGTAATCTCTCTTTTCTTTTTTCCATGTTGTACAAAAACCTTTATGCAATCAATAGTGGTTAATTTATTTGTGCAGGAGGAATGGGTGATATGTAAAATATTTCACAAGCCAGGACAGAAGAGACGCCCACAAGTCCAAGCACAACCACCTCCGTCACCTCCCCCCTTCCCTAACATCATTAATTCCCCGCCCGCCTTGCTTGAACCACCACCACCACCACCACCACCGGATTCCCTCCATCTAAATCCTTTCTTAATTCATCAACATCTCAAATATCTGCCGACCTCACTTGATCATCTCTCATCCGAACCTAACCTGTTCCTGTTGAATTCCCCCAAGCCTCCTGTCCTAGGCCCACAATCCCGCCATCAACCACCACCACCACAACCGCAGTTAATAAAGTCACGGCCACCAACCACCACCTGCCATCTATCAACTCCAAGTCACTTCTTTGGCATCAAGATTATTGCTGCACAAATGGGAAGGAACAGTATCAACCACAACAGAAGCAGCCTACTGCTGCTGCGGCCACTGCTATTGCCAAGCAGTGTAAGACAGGGGCCAACTTTTCCCGTATCTTGCAAGTACCTCGTGACTCTCATAATATTAATAACAATATCAACCTCCAATTCTCCCAGTCACACTGGCTACACAGATCCTCCCAAATCTCACCGCCGCCATCTCTCTCGCCTTGTCCACCTCAATACCCCTTAGATTTTGGGACAGATTGGAGCGGTTTTGACTTCAGGGCCGACGTGGCAGCTTTGGAAGTGGCTGCAAGTGGCGTGGAGCCGAGACTTTCGGTGGAAGCTCCTCACATCGAAGTGACCGGGGAGTCTTGGCCGTAGATTATTCTGGGAAGAAAATCTTCTTCTAGCTACTACTGTCTATCCGCGTGCATTAATTGCCGCAATGAAATCTGAAATCTATCCCCGCACGCATCCATGTGTGTAAAATTGAACTGGTAACTAGCGTACTAATCAATATTTGAACCTGTAGGTACGAGAGTAAGTTATTTCGGATAGCAATTTTTTTTTATTTTTTTCTTTTGGTGATGCGGAGGATGGAACTGAGGAGGAGTTGTTGCCGTCAAATTATGACGTCACTGGTTATTTAAGAGTGCTGGTGGTGGCAGGCCATAGGGATGCAGATTGTTTGGGCAGCAGGAAGCAACTGTGTAGGCAGGTAGGAGCTGACCGGCCACCGCCCACTGGCTGTAGATGCGGATGCGATGTGTGTATGTGAGGAGTCGGGCAGACATCTTACCTCACCCTATTGAAAAAACAGCTCAAGCAAAGCATGCGTCAACAAAATCAAATCATGGGGATTGATGGGTTGCAGTATCAGTACTGCAGATTATCAATTTTCAATTTTTTTTTTATAAAAAAACATTGTCAGTTAAATCTTGTTAAAAATACTTTTTAAAAATACCGGGCATCTTAGACATCGCCCCAGTAAGTTTTCAAAGAACTTTTTAAATAAACATCTAACGTGCATCGGTTTTTTCAAAAGCAATGACAAGTAAGATATAACATACCAAGTTACTTGTGAATTATGTTCTTATTTTATTTGAAATCTAGCAATGGTTTATTTAAATATATGTAAATTTGACAAATGAATACTTGTTAAGTAAAACATGCATTAAGAGATTTTAATAGCCAGGATAGGTAATTATTTTTGTTAATGTTTTTTTTGGTAAGTATTTGTTTTTTTTTTTTTTTTTGTTAATACAATCCCATAGATGTGCTTAAATTGTGGTGCCGTGCGCTGAAAGCAGAGACAAGGTATGAGAAGTCAGAATTGGACAATGTTACTTGGTCGGCACCTGCTATTGCCATGCTCTTGGGAAAAGGGGTACAAGCGTTGACCAAGGGCGACAGGGCCATGGTATTGTTCTCTTTTCATGACATAGCTATATCATAGGAGAAAAGAATATGAAATAAAAGGGAAATGAAAAGAATATGCATGCTGATGGTGGTTATAATATGGGCAGATTTAGAAGCTGATTCGTTTGTCGAAAGGACCCAAGAAATAACGAAGTCTAAAAGATTCCATGAACAGCCCATCTCCAACGGATGCGTTTTAGACCAAAGAAGGTAACGACGGTCCAAACCCAGCAGGCAACCTCTGTGGTGTGATTAATCACGGCCCAAGTCTACCCTCCACCTTAGCAGTAGTAGTCTAGCAATGCAATGGTGTCGGCATAGCAGGCATCGACCAATGGTAGTAGAGGTCAACTCTGGAGAATCCTTACACCTGTCGACCTACAATAGCCCAACAAATTCATGTAGGGATAGCCTGGTCCCTGTCGGTCACAACCAACTACGATCACGCCACCACCACAAATGTCACCTGACAACGGTGGCTCCCATCAATACTCAGCGGCTAGCAAATCCTGGCAAAATGCCTATTACCAGCCTTAGTGCCAATTCTACAATTGGCCACACCTACAAATATCCCTCTCCTCTGTCAAAGAAGGAATCGATTCTGATCAATTGGCAAGAGTTCAAAAATAATCAAACTCTCTTTCTGGAAGTAGCTCTCTCGCTCCTCGATACTTCAAAAGCCACTCTCCAAGGACAGCATGCTGGAGCCTTGCCCTCCAACCTTCTCGAAGCCACTCCCCTCGAGCACATTCTTGGAGCCTAGTTGTAAGGTATGGGTACCTAAAACATATTAATTTTAGTAATTAAATTAATATAATTGATATAATTAAATTTAGGATAAGTAAAATTAAAAAAATTAAAAAATTAGCCTTAGTACTACAAATTGTAGGGTTGGGCTCGTTGCAAGCTCAAGCCCAACAGAGGGAGCTGATTCCAGAAGCTGTCGAGCTTGCCGCAGGTTTGAGCCAGCAGAGGGAGACAATTTCAATAGCTGCCGAGCTCACTGCAAGCTCGAGTCAGCAGAGGGCGCCAAATCCAGTACGAGACCGCCTGATGCACGCTCGCTGTGTGTTCGAACGTTAGTTCGATAAATTGGTCATCGACTTATTGTTTCACGTTTTAAATAGGAAAAGGGAGAGAAGTTAGGGCTTGAACAAAGCAGAGCATGAAGGGAGAAAAAGAGAATGAGAAGGGATTCTCTACCAATTTTAACCCGATCAAAGTAAGAAAATCGGTAAATTAGGTTGAGAAAAGTGTACCATAAGTTTTATTCTATCTTGTTGTTGCTTCTTGGTATCTTCATTTGGGTATTATTATTCTACTATCCTCATTCTCTAAGATTTGTCAAGTATAATGCATATTTTCTAAATTTCTCGTGAATTTATGGAGAGATTTCATACTTAAGTATAAGTATTATGATTTATGATTCCGATTTCATTGTTTGGCTTACATTTCATACCTGATTTATGTCTGGAATATTTCTCCCAAACCCTAATTCAAAAATGAAAGCATAAAATTGTTGTAAACTTTGAGTTATGAAGTAAAAATATTATTTGATGAATTATCTAAGCTTATTAGATAATTTTATCTGAAATTTGCTAACAAGTTATATTGTCAAAAAGATACTGAGAATTCCAAGACTATCTAAAGCCTTAGTTGCATGAACTTGAAGTGACTTTTGAAGAATGATGAATTAAGGCCATGAATTAAGAATAAGAATCAAGATTTTCCAAGTTAAGCTAAAATCAGTAAAAAACTAACCAAGGATTCGATATTCAACATGTAACATTCTCTGGCAATGTTGTGATATTATAGTAAAAACTCAATAATTATCCTAATTGTGTATGGTAGCGGATAATATTCCTTAACAAGCCTTCTAATATTACAGTAGTAATTGAGGATAAATTCGTCCATAGAGTGATATGTGGCCCGCCTTTTCTCCGAGCGTTACTATGGAAGATAAGAATTTATGATCATCCTATTCCTCGGAATGTAAATAAAGAGAATAAGAATTTATATTCATCCTATCCTCAGGGTGTAAATAAGGAGGAATCCATGACATTAGATTGTATGGGGTGAATATAATCTATCATCGATTATTTACTCTCTTTGCTGGTAGGACCTACTAGCCCTACTCCCTCAAGATAGAAAATGTTAATTTAAAGGACAAGTAAGTTTTGAGCTAATTTGTTATTTTTAGTATATTTTCTGACTAAGATAAGGGGAAGGAATAATTGAACAAAAGGATAAACAAAACAAAAATTGAGATTTTGTCTCCAAGTTTATGTTTATGCATCGTTTCATACTTTTATCTTATCCATTTGCATTTTTGGTTCCTAATCCCTTCTATGTCTTCCTTTCTATCTATACTTGTATTTTATATAAAAAAATGACACGTTTTTATTACTATAATACTTTACTAAATAATTGGCTCACACCTTATTATTTTATCTATCATTCTAGATGAAACTATTGAACTGATATCTGATGAAAAAGAGTAAATATAGGTATTAGCTAAGAAAGATTACTGAATCTTGAAGACTTTGACATTTTTGGAAGTGTTGATATTATGAATGCAATCAATTAATATTTTGGATGAATATTGTGTATTAAATGGCATAGCATGTTATATATTATTATGGATTATTATTTTGCTTCTGCAAGTTATTTTATGGATATAGTTATATTTCTACAAGGTTGATTTTAGATTTATATAGGTTCCTAAATGATATCTCTATTTAGATCCAATATGATAGTTGTGAGTATTGTATTGGAGTCATGGATGATATGGCATTGATGTTGATCCTATGTATGAGTGGTATATATGTGTGGTTGAATAAATGAATAAAATTTTTAGGTTTGGTTGTTTATATGTTTTATACAGGTTTTATTATTTAGGTTGTATGTATGATGTTTGTCCATATTTAGGGGAGAGTTTGCTCAATATTCTGTAGAAATTTTCTTAGGTTCGATTTGAATCTTATGCAAAAATTTAGGTTAGATTTAGACAGATCAAATAAGTAAATGTAGGCATAGGACAATTAAGTTAGATCGGATAGTTTTAGTTATCCTAGTTGACTAACTTAGATTAGAACTAAGTTAGGAATAGTAATTAAGTTTGGGTGTCTAGCTTTTGTGTCCTAGTTAGTGTCCGAAGTATGATTTAGCCTATGTATTTTATTTTAGAAAGAATATTAGCGTTGGCTTCTAGATGAGAGTCTACTCGTGGTGAGGGTTGGCCGCAAGGTCGAGAGGAAGAAATTGTTAGAGGCACCTTAAGGTGTAAATTTGATCAACGTCGAGCTAGAGTTTGAGTACATCAACATAAATTCGAGGCCTAAATAATCGATTTTAATTTGAAGTTTAAGTTTGACCGGCTCTGGGCTGAGGTGTGAGTCCCAATTCCGAAACATAATAATTTAAAAGTAATTAAGATAATAATAATCAAGATGAGGCTAAATATACTTGAAAGAATGAATTTCGGAAGTGGAAAGAGTGAAAATCAGGCTGCTATATACTGATCCACCACATAACAGTATGGCGCCTGCTGTGTGCTCAAGCATGGCAGCAGGCACCAAAAACCAGTGGAGCCCCGCTCGCTGCTTGCCTGAGGTGCTCGAGCTATCCCTTGGCAGAGACCCGGCGCCCGCTGCGGGCTCGCTGGGCGCTTGAGTGCATACTCGATTATTCCCCACCGACCTACTTTCATTTTGTTTCAAAAAGGGAAGGGGAGGTGAGAGAAGACCATGAACGACGAACAGCGAAGGAGGGAGAGGAGAAAAGGGAAAAAAACGGAGATTTTGGCCGTTCTACTCCGATCCGAGTGAGAAAAATAGTAAATCGGATTAAAGAAAGTGTACCTCGGACCTTGTTTTCCATTTTTACCGCTTTTTAGTTTCTCCACTTTGATGTTTATACTCTAAAACCCACGTTCTTTAAGCTTTGTTATAAATCTTGCATGTTTTTCATGATTTTAGGGCTAGATTTTGTGATTTTGCATGATTATTGTGGATTTCGACTTCGATTTCTTATTTTGTTCATGTTTCGGCATTCGTTTTGTGTCCGACCAGTGTACTTGGAACCCTAGCTTGAAAATTTGGGGATTTATGGTTTAAATGCATAATTTTGTATATGTATTTTAATTTATGACATTGATTTCATGAATGAACATGTGTTAGATGTTCGATTATTGTCTGGAAGTTTCACACGAAACCTTAGCATGAAAAATTTGGGAATTTATGTGGAAACTTGAAATCTTGAGATTTAAATGTTAAATTGGTGCTTTGTTAAAGTTTATTAGAAGATTTTATATCTGAAAACTTTGCATGAAACTGTATTATTGAATTATGGAGATCCTTTGAAATTGTCCAAAAGACTGATTGTATGAGTTTGGACTTGGCCTTCTAATATGATGAATTCTGACTATGAAATTATGAGTAAATGTGTTCAGTTAAGTAAATTAATAAGAAATCGGACCTAGGATTATTATTCAGTCAGATAATGTTCTTCGGTATGTCTTAGAACGTCACGGTGGTAATCGAGAATAATTCTGTCTATGGAGTAATACGTGGTCTGCCCCTCCTCGGGACAAAATCGAGGATAGAGACTATTAAACTTTTGAATCATGAAATGAAATGAAAATAAATGACTATCGAACCTTTGGCCTTTGATTATGTGGATTGAATATAATTTATCATCGATTAATCGTCCCCTCGGCTAGTAGGGTCTACTAGTTGGGTCCTTAGAATAATGAACTAGAATTCTAAGAAACAAGTGAGATTTGGAACTATTCTACAAATTTTGATATATATTGAGATTAAATTATGCTTTCTTCCTGTTTCCATGGACGCTTTTGTTCTCGAATATTATCATAATTTCTGTTCTATTGTATTTATAATCTGCATGAAAGAATTTTATTTGCATGTTTTATGGTACCTTGTTGGGTTTCGACTCACTCTTCTATTTTTTTTTCCTCTAGATAAAATAGTAGAATTGATTCCTAACGAGCAAGAATAGGTAAAGCTTAGTAAGGAAGATTTGGAGCCTTAAAGTTATCATCTTGAAGATAATTGGAAAATTTAATAGTCTTACATGTATATAATGTATTTTGTGGATGGAATTTATGTGTTTATAGTTATGATGTGACGGAATGAATTTTTTTGTCATCAGAATAGTTTTGTCAATACAAATCCAAAACTAAAACCCAAAAGATAACTTAAAGTTCTAAGAAAAATGGATAGAGTTTTCCTTAAAACTGAGCTATCTGATACATTTAACCTAAATAACACTTGCAAATATACAAAATAATATCATTTTTTTTGTAAGTAATTAAAATGTATTAATAAAATGAAAGAACATAGATAAGATGTTCAATCTCCAAATAGATTGGGGATAAACACCTACGCTAGGGCATACCCCGAGCCAAGAAATACAAGATTCCAATGAGAAAACAGAAACAGACTCCGGCAGCGATATACTTGCAAAGCTAACAACGGAAAACGCCATTCATGCAACGGCAGGAGAACAGACATTATAGAGATCTGACGATACAGCAGAACATGAAGTAGCCAACCCTACATCGGTAGCAATCAATCTGAGCTAGGAAAGATACCCTCCCCCAACAAGTTAGTCCTGAAATCCAACTCGTCACATCAATCGGCAAAGAACCAGGGATAGATCCGCGCCAGGAGTAGTCGCCATGTCAAGGGTCCGAACGTCCACGCTAAAGGGAGTAGCCAACCATACATCGGCAGGAAAACATGAAAGCAAGTGATGCCCGCATGGCCAACCATTCCTCTTTTTTTTTTCCAAGGAAGAAGAAGAAAAAGAAGAAGAAGAAGAAAAGCCCTAAGCAACCGAACATCACACCGGATGGTCAAGGGATTATTTTTTATATTTTTTATTTAGGAGAAGAAAAAGAGGATGAATAAGAAGATAAAGAATCAACTAACTGAACCACACCGGATGGTCAAGGATTTTTTTTTTTTTTATTTTTATAATATAGAGAAACACCAAACAAACAGGAGTAGAGCCCGCCCTGCCCGACTACCTAAATTATTTTTTTTTTTTTTTTTGAAGAAGAGACCCTAAAGAATAGGAAGGCACAAGGGTTTATATATATATATATATATATATATATATAGAGAGAGAGAGAGAGAGAGAAACCAAATCCGAAGAAGCACACCCTGAGCTAGCCAGTGCAATCCTATCGATAAGGAGAAAAAAAAAACCTAACAACTCGGAGAGGCACTCCAATGAAGAGGAGGTCCACAAATCCCAAGAAACACTCTAGTCGGACAAGGTCAGGGCCAGCCAGTGCAATCCCCCCGCCCTTTTTTTTTCCAACCCGAAAGCAACTCGAGTAAAAGGCAACAAGCTCCAATATCCGCCAAAGCCATACGCCAGCCAGAATAAACCATTCCTGTGCCAGACCATCCCGGAATCCCAGCGAGCCAAGGCTTAAAGGGTAAGGTTCCATCGGTCCTTAATGTGCTTGTAATATTGATTGCGTCTAGGGATCAATGTTTCTAATTTATGCCGCACAATATCTGTGATCTAGATAACCAACTGTTGCTCAGAAGCCCAATTGGAGTCATTGAAGATCCTTTGGTTGCGTTCCTTCCAGAGATGGTAAATCGACGCTGCCAGTGTTAGATGGAAGGATAGCCCTTTAGGGTTAGAACCTTTCCATCTTTTGGCAGCCCACTGAATGTTCAAATGCAAGTCCATATATGGCCATGATATCCCCGTTCTCTGGCGCATCTTTTTCCAGACAGCACCAGTGAAAACACAATTGAAAAAGAGGTGATAACGATTCTTCATCTCAACTTGACAATAAGTGCATTTATCCGAAATATTAGTCCATCGGCTAACCCGATCAAGTGTACTAAGTTGACGTCGGATGCACAGCCAAGAGATGAAAGCTTGGGAAGGAATATGGTAAGGACCCCAAATTAGTGAGGCCCATGCCACTTTTTCTTTTGGCGCACGATAAAGATCATACGCAGAGCGGATCGAAAAATGACCGTCCCTAGAAAGACTCTAGCTAATAGAGTCTTGTTCGTCCTGACGGGGCTGGTAATTGGGCATTTTGTCAAGAATGCGCCTTACATCCTCATCTTTGTCATTCGGCCATCTCCACGCCCCATTCTTGATAATTTCCATCAACACATAGTTTCATCATTGACACAAGATCATCAGGTGCCGTATCAATCCCTATGGCTTTTCATTCAACATTCCTATCCACTACATTGAAGTCCGAAATAAAGATGCCTGTTAGGACCTGTAATAAACCAAAAAAAGATAGCAAAAGTTAAACTATATCCAAAATAATTATACCTGTGGAAGCATATATCCCTGTTTCATCACATTCATAAATTACATTTCATATACAAGATCCATACACGCAAGATCCATATACAAAACCAATTATTACATTCAAGCTAGTCTTCTTAGGGTCCTTAAAATAATTTCAAGTCTTCCAAAATCTGCAGCTAATCTTTGATTACTTCCTTCTCGTCTGGAATTAGCTCTACTGTACCATCTGGAGGAAAAAAATAAAATAGTGAGTTGAAATCCAACAATGTATATGGAAACATGTAGTATAAATCCTTTTATGCAAAACATGTATACATATAAGCTAAATCACGGAAATATGCAAGAACAGAGGGGCACATGAAACATGAGAAATCATGAACTAACATCAACATGCTTCAGAAATCATAAAACGGTATAGCAAGACTTAGAAATCAGAAACTGATATCAAATTCTACAAGTTCTGAAAATTACTATAAATTTGAAAAATCCCTTTTTTACTATCAGAAAGGATTAAACTAGTAGACGTTACTAGCCGGGGGAATAATCGAAAATAAATTGTGTTCACTCCACACAATCCAAGGCCAGCTACGAGTATAAGAATTGTAAGGTTTCGGGTCTAAAAACTTGATAATAATGAGGTGATTAGTATGCTAATGATTAATACTAGGCCTATGGAACGAATAAGGTTGGGTAACGGAAGAAAAATCGAGAAGAATTCGGATTCATGCTGCTGAAGCACTGCCAGTAGGTTTGCGCCTGCTGCGTGCTCGAGCCATGGCTCTAGCACAATTTCCAGAATTGTGCCCGCCCGCTCGAGCGGGAATTCCCCAATCGCGCCCGCCTGATGCTCGCTCGAGGAGCGCTTGAGCGGTGGTGCTTTTTTAAGTCGCGGCTGCTTCTCTTTTCGTCATTTTTCCCACGAGTGGAAAGCTTCTAGAGAGAGGGGGAGCTCCGATTTTAGTGAGAGAAAGGTGGAGATCAGGGTCGTGGAGTCCGAATCCGTTCGAGAGCTAATTATAAAAGTGAAAGCACGCGTCGAGGCAAGTGTTCTTATACTCACTTCTCATTCTCTTTCGATGTTTTATTTGATTTGATTGGGTATTTTGTGTCGATACACATTATTAATATCAGAATCTTGAAGCCCATGATTAATGACCAAGGAAAATGTAGTTAGTTGTTTGAATCATGTCCGATTCACTCGGTTTGATTTTACCGAAACCCTAACCCACGAAATTAGGGATTTCTTGTTTTCCTTCCGCGTATCGTGAAATTGACCTCAAAATGTGAATCCCCACATCCTAAATATGTATATATGTTGGCCGCGAGTTCGATCTCGCACGTTTCGACCCGATCGCAGTGTCCGGGTCCTCTAAATTGGCCCTGACACTGTTCATCCAAGTGTAAATGGAAAAATTGCATGTTTCTACCTTCGTTGTATGTTGAATCAACCCCAAAAGATGAATCACCATGTCCCAATTGTGCATATGTATCAACTAGACGCCCGATTTCACAAGTATCGAACCGTTCGCGGCGTCCAGATGCTCTAAAAGAGGCCTGACACTGTTCATCCAAAAATAAATAGGAAATTTACATGCTTTGCCCTCGTTTAATTGTTATGAAAGTGATGTCTAAATGTTTCAATATAATGTAAGCCCCGAAAAGGTGTATCCGTGTACCGAAAGCTAGGGAATGAGCCCCAGACGCTTCTAAGACAGTATTTGGTTATTGAAGGTATGAAATTCAAAATTCTCTTGTGACTGTGAATTGAATGGTAAAAAGAGAATTGAGTTCCACAGAAAGTTGTGAACGAGCAAGTGAATGGAAGAAAATCCACATTGTACATTGTGATGGAATGATCTCTCGGATGGAGATGTATGTGATGGGAATGAGATTTTTTGAGTTGTGAATGTGTCTGGCAAATGTGGATTTTCCTCTCCAAGTGTGGAAACTAACCTTAAAACTAGGACCATGATTCATAGGGGTAGTATTCTTTAGCTTACCATATCCATTGTGGTGTGAACCTGAGGAATACATGGCCACGTATTCTAGCTGCTCGTGGGAATGGGTGATGTTCGTGGTACGCTTTAGGAAACTACTGTGGAAGAACGAGGATTGCCCTGGTCCTCGGGGGAAATGAGGCGTGTTGAGGTGGCCAAGTACTGCAGGCCTAAAATGTAGCCGTTGGTTGAACGCTACATAGTGGAGATGTAGTTGTTCGTTGAGTGTTGCATAGTGGAGATGCAACCGGTGGTCGAGTGCTGCAAACCTAAAATGTAGCCGTGGCTTTAGAATGTGTAGCGAACACATTCATTTCCTCGTTCTCTCACATCGTTGGTTAGTACGGCCTACTAGCCCAGGTCCGTAAAGATGATATAATGATGAAAATGAATAATGCCTAATCGATGTAACCGTGAGAATCCAGTGATTCCAAATATTTCCTATTCCCTCTCCTGATTCATGATTATTGAGATTGCTTGTATTTTTCCCATTCCAGTTATTCTATTATTTGTATACGAGTATTAAGTATAATTTTATTTGCTGAGCTGTACGCTCACTCTTGCTGTTTTTCCTTCCAGATGAGAATGCTTAGTCGACGCTAGATTAGTTAGATCAATGAGAGAAACTTGCATTGAAGGGAGTTGCTGGACATCGAAGCTTGAAGATTGGGTTATGTTTATCATATTAGAATGTAAACAGCAACTCATGGATGGATGCGGCTTATTGTTATATTATAGTTTTGTTATACTTCCGCAGGTTTTTGATGATCTAGTTATGTTTCCGCGTTTGTGTTGATGTTTCTGGATTTTGTTTTTCCTAGACGGCATCTCTCTAGGTCCAGTTCCATAGTCGGGGATACTGTGACTGGAGCCATGGATGATATGGCTGATTATATGATCCTGTGTAAATGCGGAACCCAACTGGCTTTCCAGATAACAAATGCGGTGAGGGGCAAGCTGGAGTCAGCCCATCTTACTGATGCTTGTAAAGACAGATCGGTTTTGAGTAGATGGAATATCCCCCTTGCGGCCTTGAGATCGAGTGCAATCATCTTATCTTTTTGGGCTTGCTGTTGTTGGTTCATTACCCTGCCTTTGAGGAACTCCGGATTCCGGAGTTCTTTTGCTGGTGGTTTTTTTCACTTTTTGGCGGAGTAAATTGTATCCGGAATTGAAATTTGCGTAGGAAAAAAAAAAACCTCTTTGCCCTTGCTTTTGGGAACTTCGAAATCCGGAGTTTCTTTTACCGGCGCTGTTTTTTTTCACTTCTTGGCGGAGTGATTTGTTCCGGAGCGGAAATTTGCGTAGGTTGAATCCGATGCTGTTTTCTCTCTAGGCCGGACTGCTTTTGAAAAAAAAATAATAAAATAAAAAAATAAAAAAAAATACTTTTTTGGTCCTTCCTATTGGGATCTCCGGAATCCATAGTTCTCTTGCTGGTGCTAGTTTCGCTTCTTTGTGGAGTGCCTTGTTCCGGAGCTGTTGGTCTCCGGAATCCGGAGTTCTTTTGCTGGTGCTGTTTTTTTTTTCACTCCTTGGCAAAGTGAATTATTTCCAGAGCTGCCATTTTGTCTTTGCTTTTGGAAACTCCGGATTCCGGAGTTCTTTTCTTTTCGCCGGTGCTATTTTTCTGCTTCATGGAGGAGTGTTTTGTATCCGGACTTTGGTTGACTCGGAGCTTTTGAGGATTTCGAAATCTGGAGTGCTCTTTTTTTTCTCATTTTTGAGTGTTTTCTCCTCAAAAAAAAAAAAAAGAAAACATTTTGTCTTTGCCTTTGAGAACTCCGGTTTCCGGAGTTCATTTTGCTGGTGCTGTTTTCCACTGCATGGCAGTGTCTTTTGTATCCGGAGCTATTGGATTGACTCCGGATTTGTTGAGGACTCCGGAATCCGGAGTGAATCCTCCCAAAAAAAAAACCATTTTGCTTTTGCTTTTGGGAACTTCGATTCCGGAGTTCCTTTTGCCGGTGTTGTTTTTCGCTACATGGCGAAGTGTTTTGTATCCGGAGCTAATGGATTGACTCCGGAGTTGTTGAGGACTCCGGAATGCGGAGTGTTCCTTTTCTCATCTTAGAGTGCTTTCTCCACAAAAAAAAAAAAAAAAAAAAAAAGGCTGGATCATTCATCTCATTTTGAACGGAGCATCATTGTTAAAGCTTCCGGAGTGGATTTGTGCTGGATTTTTTAGACTCCTTGGACGAAGTGGATTAGCTGGGGTGAGGTGGCTGGAGTGTTTACCTCATTTTGGACGGAGCGTCTTTATTAGTGATTCCGGTGTGAATTTGTTCTTTTTCTTGAGTGTGTTTTTTGTCTCCTTGGACGGAGTGTTTGTCTCACCTTGGACGAAGTGAAATTTGCTCTCTTTGGACAGAGTGAAATTTGCTTGAGCTCTGGAGTGCAGTTTTTCGGAGTTTTTTTCGGAGAGCTGTTTTTCGCCCTTGGATGGAGTGAATGTTTTTTCTTTTATGGAGTGAGGTGGCTGGTTTGATTACCTCATTTTGGACGGAGCAACTTTGTTAGTGCTTCTAGAGTGAATTTTTTCCGGAGTGCTTTCTATGTCCCCTTTTGGACGGAGTGAATTTGCTATCTCTGGACGGAGTGATTTTGCTCGTGCTTCCGGAGTGCAATCTTCCGAAGCACTTTATTGTCTTCTGGACGGAGTGGTTTGTCTGCAAGGTCCGGTTGGGTTTTTTTACATTTAATGTAATTGAATATTTTTATAATTTTATTAATGTCTTTTGCTATGTTTCTTTTTCCAAGTCGGCAAAACACTTGGTAAAAAATATAGTTCCCTGTACATCTTATTTTAATTTAATGCAATTAATTAATTATCAAAAAAAAAATATGTGATCTTGTGTATTGTGTTGTAGGCTTTGTATTGATTATTTTGGTTAGATATGTGCTTATACAGGATGTATTTGAACAGGTTATATTTTTAGTTTCATCTAATTGTAGAGAAAATTCTGCCAAAATTTTTGTAGATTCCATAGATTAATTATGGGCTTTAGTTTGTGTTACAATTGACGGAGGTTATTTATTGAAAAAAATAATCTGGTCCGTCACAAGAATATCCCTTTTGGCGGGATTTTATACTAATACCTCCCGAAGGTCGGTGGGTTATATACAAATACCTCCCGAAAGGTTGGTGGATTATATACAAATACCTCTCGAAAGTCGGTGGAATAATGGAATTTCTACCCTCTAGACTAACGACTGAGGGAAGGGCATGTCGGAGATAAAATTATCCTCGATTACGATGATAACGTTCTAAGGTATGTCGGAGTATCTTACCTGACTGAATAATAGTCTTAGGTCTATTTTCCTACTGATTTAACAGAACTGAAAATATTTTTGTCATGATTTCTTAATCTTTACTTATATGCCTCAAAGGCCAGACAACTTATACAGAACATTTTTCGGATAACTTCAGATAGCTTCAAATAGCTTCAAAACATATCAATTTTAACACAGTATAACTTTTTGCTAAAATTTCGGATACTTAATGTTCCAACAAACTCAACAATAGGTTAAATAACATTTTCCATCATATTTCTCAAAATTTCATAACTGAAATCCCCAAATTTTCGAGTTAGGGTTTACGTTAAAACTTTCGGACACAAATTGAGCACAAATCGCGTATCAAACGATGAAATCGGTGGTATATATCATCATACATATGCATAAACTAAAATCTATCCAAGACATCACGGAGAACATGCAAAAATCGCAGCAAAGCTTCGGGAACAGGGGCTTTAGAGCAATAAAAATAGAATGGAGATATTCAAAACTTGTAAAAATGGAAAACAAGGTTGGAGGTACACTTACCTTAGCCCGAACTATCGTTAATTTTACCCTGATTGGATCGAAAGCATTAGAGAAACCCTTTCTCATCTCTTCTGCTTTCTTCTTCCTTTGCGCTTTCTGTCGTAGCCCCTTCTCTCTCCTCCTTCACCGTTTCTAAACTTTGCTCCTCGAATCCCAAACTTAATATTTATAAACTCAACTCCCCACTTTATGGAGGATTTTAGATCCTTCTAAAGCTCACCTTTTTGATATTTTTACCCATTTTCATCTCGGTCATTTCATCGTTTATTTATACTGGTCATTTTGGTTACAAGGCATATCGATTATTTTGCCACACTAGAAACTCATCCATACCGGTCACTACTACCCTTCATTCATACCGGTCATGTTACCTCAATTGCATGCCGGCCCTTAACCTCAAAACGCATACCGACGAATTGTGCAAACCCACCATTTTTCCGTTCCGGGCAAATTGTACCATATTGGGCAAATCATGCCATACTGGGCAAATTATGCATCCCGAGCAAATTGTGCCTTACAAAGAAATTGTGCATCCCGGGCAAATCGTGCCATATTGGGTAACTTGTGCATCCCAGCAAATTGTGCCATACTAGGCAAATTGTGTATCCCGAGTAAATCGTGCCATACTAGGCAATTGTGCATCCCGGCAATTATCATGCATTCTGGTTGTTCCTCTTACAAGCATTACGGTCAATATTATATCACCAATTTATCTCTAAATTTTTTGTCAAACTTCTCCAAAATTTCGGTCAACTAATACTACCAAAATTTACCTCCAAATTTTCGGTCAACACATATCACCAAAATTTCGGTCAGCTAATACTGCTAAAATTTACCTCCAAATTTTCGGTTATTCATCCATCCCGACCATTTTGGCCATACTCGGTAGAATGCCCATGCCGGCAATTTCCTTACATGTATACCAGTCAAGCATACCAGCATTTTCCTTTATAAGCTTACTGGTCATATTCCTTACAACCATACCAACCACTTTATTCAAAACTCATTCTGGTATTTTACCTATAGCCATTCCGTAATTTCATATCGTCCCTGCATCCTTGCCAATTTGCCAACTCAAATCGGTAAATTTTTTTTTTTTTGTTAAGTAATTAAATTGAATTAAAATAAAAGAAAGAACAAAAAAATATATTCTAACTCTAAGCGTTTTATCGACTTAAAGAGATAACATAAATGCTAGGGTATTCCCTGAGCACCACCATGAAACATATCATGAGATCGAAAAAATTACAAAAGGAAAAATCGGCTATAATGCCATCATCCAAACCGGTCACTTGCCTTCTACCCAATTGGTTAAGGTAACCCGAAACCAAACCGGGATCCACAGACATAGTCCCCACATTAGCGACCCATAGAAATACTCATTCCTCACACCAAACCGGTAAGATGCAAACTGGCATTCAAGAACGAGAGCTAAATCCAAACCGACAAAATGATCATGTCGGGCCTGAAGCAAACCGGCCCACACTACATACCAGAATGTGACCACAATACCTGCAGACAACCATATCAGCCAAACAGCACAGCCCTACCCACAATTGTCCATCACTGCCAATTGCAGACTAAACCGCCCAGAACTACCAATCTATATCGGGAAAAGCCTTTATCCTTTTACCAAACCATTCCATCCTTCTTTGCCAACCAGGTAAAACTATTCCACTTGTAGTGTTTTCTCTTTCCTACAGCCAAATCGGCCTTCCAAGCCAAAAGTTTCATTCCGTCCATTTTAGCCAACCCGGCCGCCCAAACCAGAAAATCCATTCTGCCCATATCTTTTTTTTTTTGTTTTAAATGTATATATAAACAACAGGACATAGTTGAGGGTAAAAATCAACCACCAACCAAATCCTCCCTGCAGCCAACTAGCAGCAACTCTCCTCACATTCATGCAACATGTCAAGAAGTAGATGAGAAGGCCACATCCACCTGCTTCCCCTCAAACTCCTCAACTATAGATCTCACAGCCACATCCACTTGCATGCCCACATATCAGCAGGGGGACGTGGCTTGGATCCGCAATCACATAGCAACTCAGTAGCTTCATCAACAGCACTCCAGCATCATCAATATTGTTCGGGCAAAAGCAACACCAGAAGGTAGATGATACTGCATCTGAATCAACTGCCCCGTCACAACCATAATCAAGGGAAGTGCACGTGTTAGTAAGAAAATCTAGCTGCATCCGAAAGCTGCTAATGGAAACCAAATGCATCCAAATTACAGATCCCATTTTGCAAAACATCTGGTGCCATTAGCAGATTCAAGAGAGCAGCAGAATAAGAAGTAAAAGTGGGACAACATCTCCATTACATATCAGAAAACGACAGTAACATCAGTACAGAGTAGCAGCAGCAGTTCTGCACCCAGGGAAAAAGGAATCGGGGATGCTGCTTCGCCTGGTGAAGCAGTGTCCCTTGCTTCGCCTTTCTGGGCCATCGGATTAAACCAACGGCCCAGATTTTCTTTTTTATTTTAAATTTAGGAAAACATATTTGGGCTGTTCATTAACCGACGGCCCAGATTTTAAAATTTTTTTTAAATTTGGGCCGTCGGTTTGAATTCTAATGATCCAACGGCCCAGATTTCGACAAAATCTGGGCCGTCGGATCTTTGACACGTGGACGGTCGAGATTTATATTTGATATGAAAAAATAAGAAATATTTGGGCCGTCGATTTCGAGACACGTGGACAGCCGTCGATTGAGATTTGAAAATTTAAAAAAAAATCCACTGATTTTGTCTTCCCCCTCCCTCCTCATTTTCTCAAACCGTTCCTTTGAAAACCCTAATCCTCTGTCACTCTCTTGCTGTCGCCGCTCGCCTTTGCCGTTCTCTCTTTCTCACTTTCTCAAGCCCTCACCGTCGACTTTCTCTCTCTCTCTATCCACTAATTGATACACTCACCACTAACTGATGTCGGTTCCGGTTGAAATCAGTGGAGGAATTTAGGCAGGGGAATTCAGACGAGGGAGCAGAGTAATAGAAAGAGGTAGAGAAGAGGTATATTCAGGGAGAAAGTCGGACTAAAAGAATGGGAAACGACCGAGATGCTGTTAGAGGGGAAGATACCGTTTCTAACGGTGACTTGGCGATGCCTGTAACACTAATCCTTGCCGTCACCGTTCTCTCTCTCTCTCTCTCATTTTCTTAAGCCCTTTTGTCCCTGTCGCCTCTCTCTGCATATCTCATTTGATTTTTTTCCTTCACAAAATTTGACGAAAAGAAAATATTGTCAACATTTGTGCCATTAATAAATTTTTTTTCCATTCCAAGTCCAAGGGGCAGAAAAATTGTAAAGTTTAATGGAGATGGGATTTGGGACCGTGGTCACCGGTAGTGATCGTTAGAGATGGAAATCTAGTTAAGAAATATTTTGTCCATTGCATTTGTGCTGAATGTTGCTTTATGCGGATGGTGGTGATTGGCAATGGCAGTGGTGGTCGTGGTGAGAATGAAAGGGAATGGCAGTGGTGATTGGCAATGGCAGTGGTGGCAATGGAAATAGGAATGGCAATGGTAATGTCCAGTTAATATCATGTTCCTATTATTAGTTAGAGGCAAGAAAGAAAGGGAAAGGATGATGCGCTAAATTGAGTTAAATGGAGGAAGCAGATTTGCAAAGTCAATCCCACTTAAGAAAGACACTATCTTGCAATTTTGTGAAAATTGAATAATAAGTTTCAATGAAAATGGAAACAAAGAAGTTTTATTAAAGCTGTATAAATGAACTTTGGGCTTGAATCTTCAAAATAGCTACATCACTATGAGTCGGAATCTCCTCCAAAATATAATTTACTAAGTACTTAAAAATGGACCTACATGTGTTGTGGAAGACACTTATCATTTGGACATAAAAAATGATAGTATCTCAAGGTAAGTTGTTATTTGGGTACTCCCATTATTTGCCTCTTATACACAGAAAATGGGGAAGTAAAAGCCAGAAATTTGATAGTTTTAATATATGAATGTAGAAGTTTGAGGATGCAATGCAACATCACCAACTGAACTAATGATTTATTGTCCATATTGTGTCTTAGTTGATCGAAATGTTATTGTTGCATTGTGGTGCAAATCTGTTCAATGTACTATTATCATCTCTTTTTTTGAAAAAAAAGAGAGAATGTTCATTGCTTTATAAGATTTCAGGTAATAAAACCTGCTTCCTAAAGATCTACGTATGACATATTTCTCGATCCGATTAGCTGGCGATGACGTTTCTCGGTTTTCTTTGGGTTATCTCTCTTTATTCTCTCTTTATTTCCAAAAAAAAATAAAAGGTCTTGACCATCCGGTGTGTATTTCGATTATACTAGGTCTTTTCTTATCCAAAAAAAAAAAAAATTATTTTGGACCATTCGGTGTGTTTTCCGGCACTTTTGGGCTTACTCTCTTCACAATATATATATATATTATTATTATTATTAAAATTATTGTTTTATTATTTGCTGGTGAATTGGCTGGGCGTGGCTTCTCTATATGCTCTCCTGTCGACGCACTGTCGGTATTTCCTCTAGCTCGGACGATTTTACTGGCTTGTGCGGACTCAGATCTCCTGTCGAACATGTAAGGATCCTAGCCATGGTGACGGCCTCGGGCGTTGATTCATCACTGGTTGATTGTCGTTTTGCTATGATGAGCCGGATTTCAGGATAGACTGGTTGATTTTAATTATTATTAATATCAATATTTAAGTATATTTATATAAATAATATTTTTAATTGAGTAAAAGTTTAAAAAATATGAGAAAGGACAAAAATATTAATCCTCTAAATTTTAAATATTTGTAGAGATAATTAAGAGGTAAAATTTAATACACTAAAAGTGAAAAGTTTAAAAAATGACACAGCGTAGTTAATTAAATTAATCATGGATCTCACAAGTCTCAATGAACCCGCCCTTACGATTTACTAATATATTATTTAATTAATAAAAATAAAATTTATATAATGATCTCCTAATTAAAATCAGTAGGTCAACGTAATTATTAGTTGAACTGAATCCAAAATCATTCAACGTAATAATCTACAAAAATTTTGACAAAATTTCATCTAAAATTGAACAAAAATAAAAAATACAACCTGTTAATAGAAACACAAAATTTATCCATGTGGCACTTTACATGATATGTCCGTGGTTCTTTCCTACGTTGAGGGGAAGTGTCTACATTAAATTACAACAATATAAAGCAAGTAGCTCAGAGCCAAGGATTGAGAACTCTCCCAAAGCAAACTTTGAAGAGCTAGAAATACAGAAACATGGTTCTTTCCAATAGCCCTTAATGAAGGTTAGTCTCTTCAGCCACCTGAGATTGACTTCTCGGCTCCTTATCTTTCAAAAATGTAATTTTTCTCCATGACACCTAGACAAAAGAAAGAAAGAAAAATTTCAAGTAAATCTTTTCATTTTTTGTGGAATTTACTTTCCACTTGAAACCAAGTATTTTTATTTCCATGAAATATTTTTTTTAGATCTAAACAAACCTTAAATATAAACAACTTTCCACAACAATTTTTCTAGAGTTGATAAAATTAACAGCACAAAAATAGAAAACCCACCATCCGGAGGTCAAGAGAAGGCTAGTTTTTGTTTCTCCAGCAGCAGTTGTGTATGAAGCAACAATCTGCAAAAGCACTGGCTACTTTAAACCAAACATTGCAAGAAACAAGGATCCGAAAAAGGACCAAAGCAACTATGGCAATGAAGATAGATAATCAAGGGCAATCACAATAATAAAAGAACTGAAAATTTCGGTTATCCAGGGTTAGGCACCACCATGGTTTAAATCAGGACGGGTTGCTTAACTGGTGACACCTTTTCTATTTTTATTATTCTGCCTAACTTATTAGAAGAAGATGGTGATAACAATGATAAGTGATGAGGCACCTTTGATGGAGCTTTTCCCCAAACCAAGCACTTGCCGTTAGTTCTGCAAAATTCTTGCCTTTGTCGGTCGCAATCATAATTGATATAGATACAAAGAAGGCCAGCAACAAGGATACAAACTGCAAGCTGTATTAGAAGGACAACAGATATTCTTAGAAAGGAGAAAGATGAGGCTAGAATCATAGATGTAGGCATATAATTCCTCCAATGAAATTAGATCATAAACTTTTTTAGTAGTATAATTCCAACTAATTTTCCAGCCAATATTCAAATAAAATTTGTTCATCTCAAATTTAGCACATTTTGATCATGGTGCCTACTATTTTTTCTTCTTTTTTCACAGGTAAGGTGGGAAGAAGTTGTCAGAATCAAGCACAGGCCGTTGGTTCCCCATTCCCAGTCAGGATGCCTGCTGAATTTTAAATGGCATGAATATGCTGCACAGAGGTTGGAGAAGAGAGAGCGCAAGTCATGAAACACCATCATATAACAAGAGAGAGCGCAAGGTAAATTAATTAAAATATATGGATTTCACCAACATATCCTACAGAAGATTTTATTTGCAAGATGCAATATATAAGGAAGGAGCAAAATGAAATTGATTGCCAACTAGATACATATTTCAACCCAACAACAAATAACATTCAGGAACAGAATAATAATAATACAGAACACATTATTATACAAACCTGAGTTCCTAGGTTTACAGGATGATTGACTAAGTACATGCCGGGTGAAGTATATATTGGAGGAACCCATACCAAACAACCCCAACAAATATAGAATCCAGCTGCAGAACCCATATTGACAGAAGATTAGAGATTTTGATTGTTGAAGAGGTTGGAAATCACAAAGGCAAATAAAAGAAATTCAATCATAAACAATCCCGTGAGAGTTTAGTGAAATTAAAAGAACTCACTTTTAATGGAAATGAAAGGTTAGCAGTTCGCATAATCGCTTCAGCAATCCCATGAGCATACCAAGGCTGCAAAAAAAGTTGCTCACAAGATGATAGGAGACCCAAAACAGGAAAAAATCCAACATAACAAGGAAAGACTTATGATCCATTTTGTGAACTGAATATCAGAAGGAAAAGATAAGAAGAAGAAACTATGAATGTAATCATGGTTAGATATAAATACGCATAATTTTATCAGCTAGTACACCCTGAAGGGAAGGACGGCCAAACAACAGTGACTGCATTAGCCATATGTCAGGGCTACAGTTTCACCCGAGATCATGCCCAACATTGAAGGTTTCCAAACACTTAAAAATAGTATTAAAATTTAACCTATCAAATAGAGGGGGCACTAGGCTATTAGAAAGGACTCAAGCATGCATGCAAGCACCAAATTCCAGAAATAGTCAACTTTGTAGTCTCATGGTTTTGGTGCAAGTATGAGCATAAGTATGTACCGATGTAATTCCATTCCAAAAAATTAGATATGACAGATACTGAAATTCCAATTTAATGACACATTTAATGTGAATAATGCATCAGGTTCAAGTATATGTTGTTAGTATCCATCACATGCCGTTGCAGAACTATTTACCTTAAAAAGCTCCACAGGAGTAAACCATGATGTGCCACTCTCTTTGTAGATTTTATCCAAATGCTGCAAATAAGCTTTCCTGCCTGATTCCTTTCAAGTTCAGAATGCAAAGAACATAAAGAAGCTATGATATACAATAGATCCAATCACTCCCTTGTCCTACAATGTGTATTTTTTTTTGTTTTTAATATGCCCAATAATATATTATTGGTCCAGGAATAATTATCAGTATACTTTCTTCTGAAATATATGTTGCACTGTGCCTATCATATGAAGACCCATGAACCATTACTGCTTTACAAAGTTAATAAATCAGCGCAACATTTAGTAAATGAATTAGTAAATGTATCATTTTTCAGAAACCAAAGAGCTTCAATGGTTCCCGTGAATGTAAGAACTTAGAAAATAAGCTTTTAAAGGTAAAAACAGATGTCCAGTGTTTGTTGATGAATATTTTCCAACATTTCCTCTGCTCAACACCATATCGAATAAAAACAAGCATATTAGACTCGCAGGTTAGTTCTGTAATTCAACGAGCTTTATAACTTATTCGTTTTCATATTTTTCGTGAATTTAACACCCAGCAAAGAACAGCCCACAAAATATAGAGCCTGGAAGCATTAAAATCAGAAACATCGCCTCAATATATAGATATGATTTACTATATTCTCCAGTAGTACTGCTCAGCGCAAGAACGGAACAATCAGGAACTGTGAAAGGATGTACCTTGAAGCTGATTGTACTTAACACTTGTATCTAAAACACCAACGGAGGCTGACCTTTTTGACAAATACCCATGAGTTGGGTCACATAGTGCTGAATGAATAAAATCACGAACCTGATAGCCCAATAATAACAATGGCTGATAGAATTTTTTAATCCCACCAGAGGCAGCATTATCTATTTTCTCGTCTCATATATCAACATAAATTATTAGCTGATTGAATAGTTATATATTGGCCCATCAGCAACCCCAACAAATATAGAATCCAGCTGCAGAACCTATATTGACAGAAGAGAGATTTTGATTGTTGAAGAGGTTGGAAATCACAAAGGCAAATAAAAGAAATTCAATCATAAACAATCCCATGAGAGGTTAGTGAAATTAAAAGAACTCACTTTTAATGGAAATGAAAGGTTAGCAGTTCGCATAATCGCTTCAGCAATCCCATGAGCATACCAAGGCTGCAAAAAGTTGTTGCTCACAAGATGATAGGAGACCCAAAACAGGGAAAAAATCCAACATAACAAGGAAAGACTTATGATCCATTTTTGTGAACTGAATATCAGAAGGAAAAGATAAGAAGAAGAAACTATGAATGTAATCATGGTTAGATATAAATACGCATAATTTTATCAGCTAGTACACCCTGAAGGGAAGGACGGCCAAACAACAGTGACTGCATTAGCCATATGTCAGGGCTACAGTTTCACCCGAGATCATGCCCAACATTGAAGGTTTCCAAACACTTAAAAATAGTATTAAAATTTAACCTATCAAATAGAGGGGGCACTAGGCTATTAGAAAGGACTCAAGCATGCAGGCAAGCACCAAATTCCAGAAATAGTCAACTTTGTAGTCTCATGGTTTTGGTGCAAGTATGAGCATAAGTATGTACCGATGTAATTCCATTCCAAAAAATTAGATACGACAGATACTGAAATTCCAATTTAATGACACATTTAATGTGAATAATGCATCAGGTTCAAGTATATGTTGTTAGTATCCATCACATGCCATTGCAGAACTATTTACCTTAAAAAGCTCCACAGGAGTAAACCATGATGTGCCACTCTCTTTGTAGATTTTATCCAAATGCTGCAAATAAGCTTTCCTGCCTGATTCCTTTCAAGTTCAGAATACAAAGAACATAAAGAAGCTATGATATACAATAGATCCAATCACTCCCTTGTCCTACAATGTGTATTTTTTTGCCTTTTAATATGCCCAATAATATATTATTGGTCCAGGAATAATTATCAGTATACTTTCTTCTGGAAATATATGTTGCACTGTGCCTATCATATGAAGACCCATGAACCATTACTGCTTTACAAAGTTAATAAATCAGCGCAACATTTAGTAAATGAATTAGTAAATGTATCATTTTTCAGAAACCAAAGAGCTTCAATGGTTCCCGTGAATGTAAGAACTTAGAAAATAAGCTTTTAAAAGGTAAAAACAGATGTCCAGTGTTTGTTGATGAATATTTTCCAACATTTCCTCTGCTCAACACCATATCGAATAAAAACAAGCATATTAGACTCGCAGGTTAGTTCTGTAATTCAACGAGCTTTATAACTTATTCGTTTTCATATTTTCGGGAATTTAACACCCAGCAAAGAACAGCCCACAAAATATAGAGCCTGGAAGCATTAAAATCAGAAACATCGCCTCAATATATAGATATGATTTACTATATTCTCCAGTAGTACTGCTCAGCGCAAGAACGGAACAATCAGGAACTGTGAAAGGATGTACCTTGAAGCTGATTGTGCTTAACACTTGTATCTAAAACACCAACGGAGGCTGACCTTTTTGACAAATACCCATGAGTTGGGTCACATAGTGCTGAATGAATAAAATCACGAACCTGATAGCCCAATAATAACAATGGCTGATAGAATTCTTTTAATCCCACCAGAGGCAGCATTATCTATTTCTCGTCTCATATATCAACATAAATTATTAGCTGAAATAGTTCTATAGGCTTCAGCATCCGGCCCATTAGCTGAGTCCGGCTCATTAGCCGAGCGAGCCGCCAAGCCAAGCCGTGAAGTCGGCTTAATCAAGCCGTTTCCGAGCCGAATTCAAGCCGCAGAAGGGTTTCGTTTCGTTTCATCTTCCTCGACTGATTCATCACCATTTGCTGTTTAACTCAGTTAATTGCTGAAACATTATTGGTCCATTTAGTGATGATAACTCTCCCATTAACTCAATTATCAATTCTCGGCCGGTTTGAGTTCGAAACGTACGGTTGAAGTGAATGATGGTTTCGCCTATAAATTGAACATTCTGACTTTGTTTCTGACACCCAACTCAAACATTACACCATCTAAAGGAGTGAAGGAGTGTCCAGAAGCTCGAAAACAGAGCACGCAAATGGCGGGAGGTATAAAAGTCGATTCAATATTCCGCTTTAGTGGCTGTTTTAGCCACATAATTTACTTACATTTGGTATTAGAGCAAGGCATCAACTCTGCCTTTGCTGTTATGTATATTTTCGGATTTTTTTGAAACTTGAAAAAACCTAAAGTTCTCATTTTTTTAAGATTCAGTTCAAACGAGCACTGAAAATTAATGAAAAATTAAATTTATGAAATTTTCATATATTTTTCATCATTTATGGTGTTCATATAGTGCTGTTTAAATCGGGTCTGAAATTCGGGTCAAATCTGTCGTTGTCGGGTTCGGGTGAAACCGACAAAGGTAGACGACGATTTGAACGGCGTCGTTTTCTGTTTATACAGATCTAAACATCGTCATTTTGGCTTTGGTTTTGAGTTTCTAAACGACGTCGTTTCGTGGAAACGTATTCGATTATAAAACGACGTCGTTTTGCTGCAGTGTTTATATATATATATATATATATAAATGAGGCTAATAAATTATAGAATTATGTTTTACAAATGTAAAGTATACATCATGAATCAACAGATAAAAAAATTACCTGTGAGTTAAATTTTAATTCCAATAGATTCATGTCCAATTTTATGATAAAACTACCAAATTATATTTCATTCTTTATCCCTGTGAGTAAATTAAGAAAAATAATTTTACATTTTATCCTGATTAATTAATTTTAATATAATAAAATTTTTTATGGGATACATTTTATTATATCAAAAATAATTATCTATAATTTATGTCTTTATACCACACGTGATAATAAAAAAAATAATTTTATTAATTAAAGGTGCTGTGACTAATCCCCAATTAATTAAATTAGTTTAATCACAAGACATTATTTATACATATATATAATTATATTCTGGATATTATATTTTATTTTTTATATATAATAATATAATAATATATATATATAAATATATACGTATATATATAATATATATATAAACAGTATAAATGTATAAAACAAATTTAATGGGCCAAATGAACGCAAGGTGCTCGGCAGCACAGTGGCAGAAGCCGCTCCTTTTCCCACCGCGTCCAGAGTTCGAATCCCATCCGCAGCGTCCGATTTTTAATTTCTGTTCTGTTATAGTAACGGGCCAGAAATTCTGGGCCGCACTCGAAATAGTTTTGGGCCGAGAATGTAAACGGCCCAAAAAACCGATTATATAAATTAAGGGTGTGCGTGAGCACATAATGCAGATGAGGGATCTTGCAGCTCAATTAAAAAGCTTAGAGGTGAAAATGTCTGAACCTTTCCTTATACATTATATTCTAAATTCGCTTCCATCGCAATATGGACTTTTTAAAATCTCTTATAACACACATAAGGATAAATGGTCAATCAATGAACTCATGACCATGTGTGTTCAAGAGGAAAGAAGGCTCATGATGGAGCAAAGTGAGAGCGTCTACATGTTTAAAGAAGAAAAGTTCAAGACGCAAGCCAAAAAGAGTGGGAAAGGTAAAGTACCTCCCCAATCTGATATCAAGGAATCCAAGTGCTTATTCTGTAAAAAGAATGGACACGTAAAGAAGGACTGTATCAAGTATCAGAATTGGCTTGAAAGGAAAGGTAATCCATTTTCTTTTATATGTTATGAATCTAATATGGTTAATGTTGCACAGAACATATGGTGGATTGACTTTGGTTCAACAATTCATATTTCAAATTCCTTACAGGGCTTACAAAACTTGAGGAAACCAGTGGGCAGTGAACAATGCATCTTCTCCATAAACAAGATGCGTTCACATGTGGAGGCCATTGGCACATGCAGTTTAATTTTGAGTAATGGTTTTGTTTTGACACTTGAAAAGACCTTTTATATTTTAAATTTTTCTAGAAATTTGATTTCTGTTTCAAGACTTGTACCCTATGGATATTCCATAATATTTTTAGACTCATTCTTCAGTTTATATTATAAGTCTGATATTGTTAGAAATGGTACACTATCTGATGATTTTTATTATTCAAATTTATAAAACAATACCTCTTTTAATACTGTGCATGTTAATACTGAAATTAAATGATGTGTTATGAATGAATGTTTCTCAATGTTGTGGCATAGGAGATTAGGCCATATCTCCATTGATAGAATCAAAAGATTGATAAATGATAGAGTACTTAGTACTCTAGATTTTACTGACTTTGAGACTTGTGTGGACTGTATTAAAGAAAAGTAGACCAACAAGACTAAGAAAAATACCAAGAGGAGTTCAGACATATTAGAGATCATACATATTGACATTTGTAGTCCTGATATAGACTCACATGGTCCAAAATATTTCATCAACTTTATTGATAACTTCTCATGATATAAGTATCTCTACTTGTTTCATAATAAATATGAAGCCTTAGATGCTTTTAAATTGTTTAAAGTAGAAGTAGAGAAATAATCTGAAAAACATATCAAAATTATGAGATTAGATAGAGGTGGAGAGTATTATGATAGATATACTGAAGATGGACAAATGTCTGGTCTATTTGCAAGGCTTCTTCAAGAATATAGGATTATTGCCCAATACACTATGCCTGATTTTCCAGACCAAAATAGTGTAGTAGAAAGAAGAAACCAAACATTATTGGACATGGTGAGAAGTATACTTAATAACTCCGAACTTCTAAAATTCTTGTGGAGTGAAATTCTTAAAACGACAGTGTATATATATTAAACCGGGTCCCAACAAAAGCTGCTCCAAAAACTCCTTTTGAGTTATGGAAAGGTTAAAAACCGAGTTTGTAATATGTATGCGTATGGGGATGCCCATCCCGAATAAGAGTTTATAACCCACAAGAGAAGAAGTTGGATCCGAGGACTATAAGTGGACATTTTATTGGATATGCTGAACGGTCCAAGGGATACAGATTTTACTATCTATCTCACACCACTAGGATTGTGAAATCAAAAAATGTAAAAATTTTTTGAGAATGACTTAATGAGCGGGAAAAAACGATCAAGAACTGATCATTTAGTTTCTAAACCTTTCATTTCAGATGATTGGTTGATTGTTGTACACAACACCCTCAAGATCAATCTTGGTGTTACACAACCAATCAATATCATTCTACAAAATGCTGATTCTATTCCAGTTGACCATGAAATTCAGAATTTGTTTAAAATAGTTGTACAATATACTCCTATTGAGGATGATGATATAATATTAAGAAGGTCTTCTAGAATGAGAAAGTCAGCAATCCCTAGTAATTATATTGTATATCTGGAAGAGTCTGACTATAATGTGGAGCCGAAAATGATCCTGGAAACGTTTTCACAAGTTATGAGTTGTAATGAATCATAATTATAGTACAATGCCATGAAAGAAAAGATGAGTTCCATGAGTAGTAATGGAGTTGGAATCTTATTGAATTGCCTAAAGGGACGAAAGTCATAGGGTGTAAATGGGTCTTTAAAATAAAGAAAGACTTATTGGGTAATATTGAAAGATATAAGGTAAGACTTGTTACTAAGGGATATACTCAAAAAGAAGGAATTGATTACAAGGAGACTTTTTCTCCTATATCTAAAAAGGACTCTCTTCACATAATTTTGGCATTGGTTGCTCATTTTGATATGAAATTATAACAAATGGATGTGAAAACGATATTTTTAAATGGTGATCTAGAGGAAGAGATTTACATGAAACAACCAGAAGGATTCTCCTCTAGTGATAGTGAGCAATTGGTATGCAAATTAAAGAAGTCAATATATGGATTGAAACAGCATCTCGTCAATAGTATTTGAAATTTGATAAAATTATCTCTTCATTCGATTTTGAAGAGAATATTTTTGATCAATGTATATACCAGAAGGTCAGTGAGAGTAAGATTTATTTTCTTATCTTATATGTGGATGATATTTTACTTGCATCCAATGATAAAAGGGTTATTGTATGAGGTGAAACAATTTCTCTGTGATAAATTTGAAATGAAAGATATAGGTAATGCATCTTATGTCATTGGCATCAAGATACATCGAGACAGACCGCGTTGTGTTCTGGGTTTGTCTTAAGAGACCTATATCAATAAAGTTTTATAGAGATTTCAGATGAAAGATTGTTCACCAAGTGTAACACCTATTGTGAAGGGTGATAGGCTCAATTTGAGCCAATGCCCGAAAAATAATTTGAAACGGGAACAGATCAAAAACATTCCGTATGCTTCCGTTGTTGGAAGTTTGATGTATGCTCAAATATGTACAAGACCTGACATAGCATTTGTAGTTGGAATGTTGGGAAGATCTCAGAGTAATCTAGGTATCGAATACTAGAAAGCTGCCAAGAAAGTCATGAGGTGTCTTCTAGGTACTAAATACTACATGCTTACATATAGACGGACTGACAATTTGGAAGTATTGGGGTACTCTGATTCAGACTTCGCTGGATATGTTGATTCACGTAAATCAACATCCGGTTATATATTTTTGTTTGCCGGTGGAGCTGTACCCTGGCGGAGTGCAAAGCAAACTTTGATTGCTACTTTCACTATGGAGGCCGAGTTCGTTGCTTGTTTCGAGGCTACAAAGCATGGTGTATGGATCAGAAATTTCATGTCTAGGCTTAAAGTGGTTGATTCCATCTCAAGGCCATTGAAGATATTTTGTGATAATTTAGTTGCTATTTTTCTGGCTAAAAATAATAAAAGTAGCAGTCGAAGTAAACACATCGACATTCAATTTTTAGCCATAAAGGAGAACATTAAAGGAAAAGAAATTGCTATTGAGCATATCAGCACTGAATTGGTGATCGCTGATCATTTGATGAAAGGTATACCGCCATTGAGGTTCAAGGATCTTGTAACTGAAATGGGATTGAGTTCCATTTTATAATTTTCATTGTATGGACAATGATGTTGTAAATTCCTATTTTATTATTGTGATATTTCTCAAAATTGTGTACACATTGATTGATTTGAGAATATCATTAACTATTGGACAAAGAATAAACATAAGGTTTATTTATAAAGTAAAGTTACCGGATATAAAATGACTTGAGAAATATAATATATAGCAATACATGGAAGATATTACTCATTATTAGAGGACTTATTACCATGATTCGTATATTTATTTCTTAAGTATGAGAATTGATGAGTTTGGTTATCACATCAAGTTAAACATGGACTAAGTGGGAGAATATAGGCTTCAGCATCCGGCCCATTAGCTGAGTCATGCCTGTTAGCCGAGCGAGCCGCCAAGCCAAGTCGTGAAGTCAGCTTAATCAAGCCGTTTTCGAGTCGAATTCGAGCCGCAGAAGGGTTTCGTTTTGTTTCATCTTCCTTCAACTGATTCATCACCATTTGCCGTTTAACTCAGTTAATTGCTGAAGCATTAGTGATCCATTTAGTGATGATAACTCTCCCATTAACTCAATTATCAATTTTCGGCCGGTTTGAGTTCAAAACGTACGGTTGAGGTGAATGATGGTTTCACCTATAAATTGAACATTCTGGCTTTGTCCTTGGCACCCAACTCAAGCATTACACCATCTAAAGGAGTGAAGGAGTGTCCAGAAGCTCAAAGTCGATCCGAATCTCACGTTCGAAAACAGAGCACGCAAATGGCAGGAGGTATAAAAGTCGATTCAATATTCCGCTTTAGTGGTTGTTTTAGCCATATATTTACTTACAAGTTCAACTTCAGAAATTATTTCTTGGTAAAGTTACCGTATGGACTATGTATGTAGTCCATTTTATTTATAAGCATAACGGGACCATAATTGTAACATCCCGGATTTTTTTTATCTGAATTTATTTGGGATTAATTATTTTTGGGTAATTCAGGTGTGAGAAAAATTAGTTAAATATTATAAAAATTTTGGAGAATTTTGGATCTAATGGGCCGGCATCCGAAGTGAGCCCGTTTGGCCACCCGAATATCGATTTTGGGTTTTTGTGATTTAAAAAATAATAAAAAAACTAAAAAAATAGATGTATATATATACAATAACGTGTGTGTGTGTATATAATATGTATATATATAATATATAATAACGTGTGTGTGTTTGTGTGTATAATATTAATAATAATAATAACAATAATAATAATAATAATAATAATAATAATAATAATAATAATAATAATAATAATAATAATAAGATGAAATAGGGGCAGAAGGGAGAAAACGAAATAGAAGCAATCAGGGAGAGAGAGAGGGCAGCGTGAGGGTTAGGGGTTCGTGGGTGACAGCGGGAATGGCTGGCGGTGTGCGGTGGCCGGCGATGGTCGGCGTTGGCTGTCTGGCGACAGCAGCACGCGGGCAAAGCGGTGGTAACTGCGGGTGAGGCAGCTGCGTGCATAGAGGCCGGCGCGAGGAGAGGAACCACGCGAAGTAGAAGAGGAGAAAATAGAGGCTTTCGGGTCCGATTTCGAGCTCGAGCTAGTTGGAAAAGTTGTAGATTAGGTCGAGACAAGTGTACTATAACAGTTTATTTTCGTTTTTATTAATTTTAGTTTATTTGAAAATCTCTCTCTTTCAAAAATTATATGTAATACCCCATATTTTTCATATTTCTCATGATATTATGAATAAATGCATGAATTTTCATATGTATTGTGATTGCTGCGGTCATTTTCAGTGTAAATATTACGTATCGCGTTCAAAAATCCTTCCTAGCACCGTTCATTACTGTTCATCCGAGAATTAAAAAAAGAATATATATATATATATATATATATATATATATATATGAAAAATATATGAAAAATAAATAAAAAGGGAGTTATGGGTACATCATATTGTGAAGTCCTTAAGCTAAAGGATATATTAATTACATTATTATTAAAGTTAGATGGTGAAATGCTATTGAAAGAATTCAAAGATTATGAAGAAGAATATGAAAAGGGCATTGATGAATAAAAATAAGGATTCTAAGAAGTAAGAATTAAAGATTAAATAAAAATAATAAGAAAATTGGACCAAGGATTGTTCTGCAGGTAACCTTCTTTGGCCTGCCATGAATATTGCGGTGGAGACCTAAGGATACTCTGGCCACGTGTCATGGCCGTTTAAGTGAAGCGGGTGGTATTCCTGGCAAGCCTTAGGAAGTTACAGTGGTAATTGAGGATAACTCTGTCCATGGAGTAATACGTGGTCCGCCGTCCTCGGGGCGTTGTACAAGGAGGAAAAGAATCAATATCGCCATCATTGGGGTATCGTACAAGGAGGAAAAGAAATAAGAATTGTGAATATGAAGGATGACTTCCACGAAGAGAAAGACATATGGAATGATGCATGTATGATTATAAACAAAGGCCTTTGATTGTGTGGATTGAATACAATCTATCCTCAATTATTCGCTCCCTCCGCTAGTAGGGTCTACGAGTCCTGGTCCCTCAAGATAAATAAAGAATGAGAATGAAGAAAACGAACTCAAAAATGATTTAAGTGTCATATGAAAATATGCATTCCATCATTTACATAATGCATACATGTTACCCTCCAAGCTTTCTTATAATTTCTTCCTATATATGTATATATATACGGTTCTGGTCAATATGGTTATGGTATCTTGCTGAGCCTCCTCCTCACCCTTCTTTTGTTTGAGTACCCTCAGATAACCCCGATGAGTTGATTCCTGACGAAAAGGAGTGAAGATAAAGATTATCTGCAGGAAAAGCTATTAATTTTGAAGACTAGTGCATAGTGTAGTAGTTATATTGATGTATGTATATGTATGGTTCATGTTTTGTCTAAGTATTGTAAACCTATGATATGATGTAGATGTATGTGGTACTGTAGACATAGTATGCTTCCGCAGATATGTTTTGGGTTATGCAGGTTAGACGGTATCTCTCACGATCCAATATAGTAACTGAGCTTACTGTATTAGTTTGTGATCCTGTGGAGGAGTGTTGATTATTCATTGCAGATGAGTAGTGATGGATTTTTGGATGTGTGTTGATATGTTGAGAATTTGAAAGGGTTAAAATTTGTGTTGTTGATATTTGATAAGTATTTACAGGTTATTATTTGTTAGGTTGTATTTTTAGTTTTTATCCAATTATGGAGGAAACTCTGTCGAAATTTCTGTAGAATCATTAAGTAAATAAGTTTATATGTCATTAACGGATGGTCTTAAAAGATAGGACCCGTTCCGTTACAAATGGTATCAGAGAAAAGAGAAGCCTTAGATTTTTATTTGGATCTCGTGCGGAAGCTTAGGTTTGATTGAAATTGTCAGAATGATTAACTGAAGGTTTAGGTTAATTAAGTTAGATTGAGATGTCTTGGGTATCTTTGTTTACATAAGTTAGACGAGAATTTCATTGCGAAACTAGTGTCTAAGTTAATTGACATCGAATGCAGTCCTAAACTGATTATTTTGGGCATAAGGTTTAGGTTAAGCTACTCTAAGCTGAGGTAAGATAAGGATCGGTGGGATTGAATGGGATGTTGAGGTTTCGGCCCTGAGATCATCATCATGAATGCATTAGTTAATTCTAATCTATGTTTAATATAATTATCTGAGGTTAATTAATATTGTGATATAGCATGGTTGCAAGGCAGAGATCTGCCTCGGAACATTGGTTGACCACGGGAATAAGGAGAAGAAATTGTTTGAAGGAACCTTATGGATTTAAATCAAATCAATGTCGAGTTAGTATCGGATAAGGTAGCACCTAATCAAGGTCTAAGTAGCCAACTTAGTACAAGTTAAGAATTTGATTGGTCTCGGGTCAAAATTTTCAGGTAGAAGGGATGTTTAAATTCGATGATTTAATATTATGGATAAGTAGAATGGATCACGTAAAGTTAAGAAATGCTGAGGACTTTGGACGATTGATATAGGAAGCGTCATGGATCTCGAGGATAAAGAGATATGTCAGAATATGCTGTGAATGCTGAATGTTTTAAAAGAAATTCTGGATGCATAGTTTGATTGAGGGTGATCTTTAAGGAGAGAGTTTGGCTGACTTCTTTTCTATTACTTGGTGATTCAAGGCTGCATCGGGGGTTACCTCCGATACCTGAAATTGATGTAGAATCGGAGGCATATCGATTAATGCTCATTATGAGCTACCTTAGGATTTTTGGGGTAAATAAATATGATGAATGAAGAGTATATGAGAATGATCAAGGACGTGGTTGCCAAAAGATAAGTAGGTAGTTCGGTCATAAAGAAACGATTGGTGTTGTCATGATATATGGCTTTCTTAGGGTTTAGCTAAATTGAATAAGCAATTCAACAAGTATTTCCTAAGGATAGCAAAGTTAAGAGATGCTTGGCTTTGGCTTAGGAATGAATGTGTTAGGTAAAGAAAAATCTTCGAGGAAATCAAGGGTAAACTATTGGTTGTTTTGTTTGGGTTGACCCCTGATGGGTTTGATAAATTACGATAGCACGTAATATTTTGAGAAATGATGAAATTATGTAAATTTTGCACTGCAATAGGATCCTACCTTAGATTTAAGTGGGGGAGGAGCTTGTGATTTGGAATTGTTTGCCCATAACCTAAAATTAGTCGCTGAGGTTTTCACCATGAGGAATTATAGGTGTTGTCCCATGAATTTGAAAATTGAAGAAATATGTCACAAAGAAGAGATGAGATGTGAGATGAAGCCTTATGAGGAAACTCTAGGATTATATTATGTGGATGCTTGACCTTGTAATAAGTAAATGAGGAAATCCATAGTTAGCGTTACCCCCACCGTAGGTCAAATAAATAATTAAGGTTTCCTTTCGGTAAATTTGTGAGTATTACTATCAAAGATAGTTTTTGTCTAACAATTTTAAGAAACAAATAGATGCACCACTAAGAAAGGGAGATCGTGTAAAATTGTAAATGGACCCTTGAATTGGCAAATAATGTAACTATATTCGAAATGTTAAGAGTCCTGAAGTGTTGAAATAAGATGTCCTTATGGTTGTATTTTAGGACAATTAGAATGACCCAATTGGTATAAATTATAAAGGATATGTTTGGATTTAATTCGTAGGCTCATCGTGAGGCCGGTAAGATCTTGTGAGCACTAATATTTGGGTTTGAGATCTAAGTGATAAAACTGTACCAAGTTTTAAGGAAATGGATATGATTGAGATTTTTATCTTAGGGATTCTGTGATAAAGTGAGGATTGTGTAATGGCCGTGTCAAGAAGTAATTGAATGTGATTGAAAAGAGCTAATAATGAGTGGTCGTGTATTTCAAAAAAAAAATTTATGTAAGTATTTGATGACTTTTTGACAAATCATTCTTTCTTATTAGTGTGGATTCTAAATTTTTGGAAAAAGTCAGTTTGAGGACATACCAACGAAAGAATGAGAATGAAAGGTGCTCCATCTTCAAGGTTTACTTATGAATAGAGGCTTGTGTCCAAAAAAAAAAAAAAAAACTTAGCAAAGCTCAGAAAAACATTGGGTATTGGGCTAGATTAAATAAAATGATAACGTATAACTGCATGGGTTATAGTCAGATGAAACAATCAGAGTTGCGTAGCGAAAGTGTGGTGAGCTCATGTATCTTAAGGATAAATTTGAGGTTCTTAACGCTTAACGTGAATGAAGATAAAAAATTTGCTTGAGGTTTTGAAGAAAGCGATGAAATTGAGCTGCTTTTGGGATGTTTAAGGTTCCCCAGGATTGGATAAGAAGCATGCGATATTAAGAGAAAGATAATTCATTTATATAAGGCCCTAGGATGAGTTATAATCATGGATGTGGCATAGAATCGTAAAGAACTCAAAAAGGATTTTTTTCCTAATTGTAAATATTGAGGTTCGTCAAATTTCGACGACGAAATTTTTATAAGTGGGGGAGAATGTAACATCCTGAATTTTTTTTATCTGAATTTATTTGGGATTAATTATTTTTGGGTAATTCAGATGTGAGAAAAATTAGTTAAATATTATGAAAATTTTTGGGAATATTTAGATCTGATGGGCCGGCGTCCGAAGTGAGCCCGTTCGGTCGCCCGAATATCGATTTTGGGTTTTTGTGATTTAAAAAATAATAATAATAAAATAAAAAAATAGATGTATATATATACAATAACATGTGTGTGTGTGTATATAATATGTATATATATAATATATAATAACGTGTGTGTGTTTGTGTGTATAATAATAACAATAACAATAATAATAATAATAATAATAATAATAATAATAATAAGATGAAATAGGGGCAGAAGGGAGAAAACGAAATAGAAGCAATCAGGGAGAGAGAGAGGGCAGCGTGAGGGTTAGGGGTTCGTGGGTGACAGCGGGCATGGCTGGCGGTGTGCGGTGGCCGGCGATGGTCGGCGTTGGCTGTCCGGTGACAACAGCACGCGGGCAAAGCGGTGGTAACCGCGGGTGAGGCAGCTGCGTGCGTAGAGGCCGGCGCGAGGAGAGGAACCACGCGAAGTAGAAGAGGAGAAAATAGAGGCTTTCGGGTCCGATTCCGAGCTTGAGCTAGTTGGAAAAGTTGTAGATTAGGTCGAGGCAAGTATATTATAACAGTTTATTTTCGTTTTTATTAATTTTAGTTTATTTAAAAATCTCTATCTTTCGAAAATTATATGCAATACCCCATATTTTTCATATTTCTCATGATATTATGAATAAATGCATGAATTTTCAAATGTATTGTGATTGCTGCGGTCATTTTCAGTGTAAATATTACGTATCGCGTTCAAAAATCCTTCAAGCACTGTTCATTACTGTTCATCCGAGAATTAAAAAAAGAATATATATATATATATACATATATATATATATGAAAAATAAATGGAAAATAAATAAAAAGGGAGTTATGGGTACTTCATATTGTGAAGTCCTTAAGCTAAAGGATATATTAATTACATTATTATTAAAGTTAGATGGTGAAATGCTGTTGAAAGAATTCAAAGATTATGAAGAAGAATATGAAAAGGGCATCGATGAATAAAAATAAGGATTCTAAGAAGTAAGAATTAAAGATTAAATAAAAATAATAAGAAAATTGGACCAAGGATTGTTCTGCAGGTAACCTTCTTTGTCCTGCCATGAATATTGCGGTGGAGACCTAAGGATACTCTGGCCACGTGTCTTGGCCGTTTAAGTGAAGCGGGTGGTATTTCTGGCAAGCCTTAGGAAGTTACAGTGGTAATTGAGGATAACTAAGTCCATGGAGTAATACGTGGTCCGCCATCTTCGGGGCGTTGTACAAGGAGGAAAAGAATCAATATCGCCATCATTGGGGTATCGTACAAGGAGGAAAAGAAATAAGAATTATGAATATGAAGGATGACTTCCACGAAGAGAAAGACACATGGAATGATGCATGTATGATTATAAACCAAGGCCTTTGATTGTGTGGATTGAATACAATCTATCCTCGATTATTTGCTTCCTCCGCTAGTAGGGTCTACTAGTCCTGGTCCCTCAAGATAAATAAAGAATGAGAATGAAGAAAACGAACTCAAAAATGATTTAAGTGTCATATGAAAATATGCATTCCATCATTTACATAATGCATGCATGTTACCCTCCAAGCTTTCTTATAATTTCTTCCTATATATGTATATATATACGTTTCTGGTCAATATGGTTATGGTATCTTGCTGAGCTTCCTGCTCACCCCTCTTTTGTTTACGTACCCTCAGATAACCCCGATGAGTTGATTCCTGACGAAAAGGAGTGAAGATAAAGATTATCTGCAGGAAAAGCTGTTAATTTTGAAGACTAGTGCATCGTATAGTAGTTATATTGATGTATGTATATGTATGGTTCATGTTTTGTCTAAGTATTGTAAACCTATGATATGATGTGGATGTATGTGGTACTGTAGACATAGTATGCTTCCGCAGATATGTTTTGGGTTATGCAGGTTAGACGGCATCTCTTACGATCCAATATAGTAACTGAGCTTACTGTATTACTTTGTGATCCTGTGGAGGAGTGTTGATTATTCATTGCGGATGAGTAGTGATGGATTTTTTGATGTGTGTGGATATGTTGAGAATTTGAAAGGGTTAAAATTTGTGTTGTTGATATTTGATAAGTATTTACAGGTTATTATTTGTTAGGTTGTATTTTTTATTTTCATCCAATTATGGAGGAAACTTTGTCGAAATTTCTATAGAATCATTGAGTACATAAGTTTATATGTCATTAACGGAGGGTCTAGGACCCGTTCCGTTACAATAATTCTACCTACTAAGTTGGATGCTTAGTTTGATCTATGACCAACCTTCTCAGGCGGGAGATCAATGCCCAAGTTTCCATGGGAACGAATGATACCATCTCCTTCTTCTAGGATTTCGTCAAAATGGGTTAAACCCTGGAGCAACAATAAAAAAATAAACATGCATCATTAGAATCATAAACATCTATCATCAATACTACATTACCTTGACAAGCCAAGGAAGAAAACACCTATCATTAATAAGGGGACACCACTGACTCAAGTCCCAGTTTAAATCCTTCAAAGTATTAACCTCTGGTAGCTTATGAGTTCATGTTTATTACTAGTTGGGTACATTTCATTTGGAAAGCTGCGAAGCATCAATATGTGAAGCTGTAAACCCTTCGGCATGTGCAGGTCCATACAATGGAATATGTAATTGTTGTCCCTATGATATACAAAGAATATTTCACATAACTTGCCTTTCACAAGTAAAATAAAATAAATTAAGGTTTAATGATAAGTTTGAGACAAAATCAATATATGGCATTACTGTACAATGTATGATATGTAATCAATGTATATTTACCGCTAACAACTGCATATATGTCATCGGCTGCTGATATTGTGTGGTTTGAAGCTGTTGTATGGGTGACGCAACATGTAACTATGATGATGAACTACCTAATTCCTACAAGATGACAATATCTTCATCATTAGTGTATAACACATACAGTATACAAATATATTAGCAACAAGACGTTATAACAATTATAATTAATAATGAGCAATATAGTAAATAAATATACCCGCTTCTTGTGTTTAGTTTTCTCAAGACAACTTTTAGGTCTCCTTGTCACTTGCCGTCCAACATGTTTTTTCATTCCTTTGATTGATCCATCCATAATTTCCTCCATGGTGTTCTTCACAGGTAAGGCCTCATTGCTTATCCCTTCTTCGATATTTAGATTATAAAATTCGTCAACAACTTTATTAACTTCTACAACAATCTCTTTCATTTTTGCCTGACCACTTGATGTGGATTCCATCCGAATATAATTTATCATAAAATTATCAGCCAATCTTGCAGACCATGTACGCAAATCATCCTCATTGTTTTGAATTTCAATTGCAACAACAAATTCAATACAGCATTTTGTATTTTGGTCCACCTTCTCATAATGTAGTGGTCGTGAATTGCAGTCAAACCATAAACATTAAAAACAACAAAAGCATGAAAACACAATATTCCAACATTTTAAAATCTTTTACAACTACAATCAACGTTCTTACTCAATTCATCAAACAAAACTACAATCTCATTCCTCAAGTCCGTATAATAAACCATTACATGTATAGGATCAGCACGAGATATGATACACCAACCTGATACTTCAAGCAATTCTTTTTGCACCATCTTAAATATTGTTGGGGTATAAATCTTTGAAGCATGAAGTATAAAAGGACAATGGTTCATAATAAGAAGTGAAATTTTCTGTCTGCATACAAAATCAACCATGAGCTCTTTATGTCTCTTCTTATCAACTACTCTATCAAAATGATGGAAGAAATCCTTCATATTTAAATCACATCTCAAGTGGGTCTTTAGGTCACTATTTAAGCTTTCTGATAGTTGTGCGCTTTGTCTACCCAATGTGAAGACATTTTTCATATAACATGACCCCCACTTAAAACGTATACTATACATGCCTTCTAGCCACAACAGTGCACGGGAAGCTTTTTCATTAGAGACCATTGTAGCCCATGCAAGTTTAAAATCTGCGAGATGATCAATTCCATGCATACATTTACTAAATTCTTTTTTTTTTGGTAAGTAAGAAATTTGGATTATAGGGAGAAAAAATATTATATAATCCATGTTTTTACTCCAAGTAATTTGACTTGGAGTAAAAACATAAACTGCTAGGGCATTCCCCAAGCATGTAATACATCAGAAAGGAAGTACATTTACTAAATTCATGAAATAGTTCCGGATAGGAAGCCAAATGCTTAGTTGCATTTTGTAAAATATGCCATGTACACAAGCCATGAAATGTACGAGGCATTATCAAACAAATAGCTTTGGCCATAACGGTATCCTGATCAGTAAAAATGGTAATGGGTGCGCGCCCACCATGACATTTCAGAAATGTCTCAAACAACCACATAAAGGATTCCGCTATCTCATCATACAACAAAGTAGCACCAAATACAACCATTTGCCGATGATGGCTAAACCCCGTGAAAACACCGAACGGCCTCAAACTTTTGTTTGTTCCATATGTTGTGTCGAATGTCACAACATCTTCAAATGTTGCATAATCAGCAACCATCTCCGCATCAGCCCAGAAAATATTAGTAATCAGGTCATCTGTGTCAAGTTGAAAATCATTATAAAATTGTCTATTTTTCATTTCTTGATCGTGAAAGTATGTTAATATGGCCCCTGCTTCCCCACAATGCATACTGCGCTGCCTCCTAGCTCGAAGGTATGATTTTTGATCTTCTGGTATATATCCAACATTTTCCCTACCACCGGCCTCCATCACCATTAACTCATGGGTGTCGCAAGGTCTCAAACCGGCATCTTGGGCCATCTCAATAACATGACCTTGCAAATTTGACACATTCCTTTGGGACCTCAATATATGGCATGTCTCAGGAGGCTCTAGTTCATGATTATGGTCCCCCATGAAATGTTTTACAATAACAGTCATATTCTTCCTTATTAACATGCATTCCATCCTAGCAGGACACCCACATCTTGTTTCCCAATGCGGTTGCATGCCCTCCTTTCTTTTATCAATTTCACGTTTGCCTTCTTTAGAACAAAAAAATATTCAAAATATCTCAACGTTATTTTTTTGGATTTTCTTACAGCCATTTTTCTCACAGAGAAACCCATTTTTTGACCATATTGTTTCCAAAAATTTCAAGCATCATCCATACTTTGAAATGTCATATCAACGGAAGGAGTCCACTCCGCCATTGAATATGAATTTGCAAATAATTTTTCTTTATTTATAAACAATCCATTATAAATAATTTACTAATAATTTGTACTATATACACATTATAAATCCATTACAAATCTGGCCCAGATTTTCTGGAATATCATTCATTACAAATCAATTACAAATCTGGCCCAGATTTTCTGAAATATCATCCATTACAAATCCAAACAATCTCCTTCATTTGTAATATCATCATTGATAATCTGGGATTTGTAATATTCCAGATTTTCTGGAATATCATCATTTATAAAAAAAAAAGCACAAATCTGGGCCGTCGGATGAAACCGACGGCCCAGATTTGTGTTTTTTTTAAAATGATGAAATTTAAAAAATTTATTCCAAATTTCATCCGACGGCCCAGATTTTCTATACACAAAACATGGATCGGGTAATGAATGGTACAAAGAACACACCCTTATTTTCTATACACAATTTTTGTGCACAACAAACACAAACACAACACACCGATAATGTTTTTTTTGAACTTTGTAATGGAAAAAAAATTCTATTAATGAAACAAATGTAGTTTCATCTGTACACCCAGATCCGGGAAAAATATTACAAGAAGAAATAAATTAATAATATTTTTATTTTAGATTTTGCGAAGCAAAAAAAAACTACAAATAGTAACGGAAAGAATGCCATTACCTGCTCTTCGACCTCTCAGTTTTCTCAAGAATGTACAAATCGGCGGTAAGAAAGGTTGCTGATGAGTACCGGCAACAGTTCTTCGGTCCCTACCGTCCGATGACTGAGATTCGCAGAGAGCAGCGACGGTGAGAGGCGACGGTGAGGATTAGGGTTCGTTGAAAGAGCGTTTGAAAAAGTGAGAGATGGTGAGGAGATTAGGGTTCGTTGTGAGAGAGACGAGAGTGAAAGTGAGAGAGGAGGGAATATGAAATTTGGGAGGCAATTTAGCTAATTGTCAAAAATCATATCTGGGCCATCCACGTGTTTCAAAATCGACGGTTGAAATCTTCGAAGTTGAAATCTTCACTCATCCACCAACCAGCCACCACCAATCCTCCGAGCTGGTAAAATCTACAAATTGCCACCCGCCAAAACAGCCCCACCAACCAATTCGAGCTAGGTCAAAGCAATACGAAGGAACCAAGTCTCCAGAGCATCATAATTGTTTTTTGGAAAAGCAGTGCCCCAAAGAAAAACCCGAGCAAAAGCTAAAGTGCTTTTGGGGGAGTCTCAAAATGAAGAGATAGGGGGACAAGGCACCTGCCTCTGAGCAAGGCAGCAACACAAGACTAATTTTTTTTTTTTTTTTTGGGACTCAAAATGAAGAGTTGGGGGGACAAGGGATCTGCCTCTGAGCGAGGCAGCAATGCCATTTTTTTTTATTTGGGAGAAAAATCAAATTGAAGATAAGGGAATCAAGGCAACTGCCACTGTGCAAAGCTACGCTAGAAAAACCGATCATTTTGTTGTCTTAATTGGTTAATGTTTTGACTGGGTACTTTGCGCATCTGGTCAGTTGGCTGCATGGTTCTTCAGCTCACAGTCGGTCAACGAGTGTTGATCGGGCAATTCTCCAATCAAATTTAGCCGGTCAATGGGGTGTTGACCAGATAATTCTTCTCTCATTTTTAGTGTGCTTGTGAGGTTCCAAGTCTAAAAATATAATAAATACGAGAAAATCAACATGATAATAATTAATGCTAGACCTATTTAATGTATGAGTATGCGTATCAGAAGGAAAATCAGGTTGTGAATTGCTAAAATGCTGCCAGTAGACCGCACCTGCTATGCACTCAAGCGCAGGCTCGAGTGCAAAAAGCAGTGGCGCAACCAGCAGGCTACGCCTGCTGCGCGCTCGAGTGGTAAAATCCAGTAGCTCCCCCGCCCGCTGAGCGCTTGTGTGCGCTCGAGCGTAGGCCGACAACGAGGCCATGCTCGCCACTTGCTCACCCGGCGCTCGAGCGCCGCGACGGGTATAAAAACGCGACCTGCTTCGCGTTTCTTCCACTTTTCTCATTTCCAGAGGGTTTTTACAGAGGAGGAGAGAGAAAGAGCGCCGGTTTTAGAGAGAGAAAGGAGAAGATCGAGCTGTAGAGTCCGAATCCGTTGGGGAGCCAGTTATAAAAGTGATAGCACGCGTCAGGGTAAGTGTTCTCATACTCACTAACTTTCTTCTTTCGATGTTTTTCAATTATTGTTGGGTATTTTCGTCTCAATATCCACCCAAACTATGGAAAATGTGATACCCTTGACTTGAGACCAAGGATTATGTAATTTATTGTCCAATTTACTCAACGATCCGGCCGGTGGAGTACCGTCAAATCCTAACCTACGAAAAATTGGGGGTTTTCCATTTTCGCACCTCATTTCGTTAAATTGACCCCAAAATGTGAATCCCCACGTCCCAAATGTGTATATACGTTAGCCGCGCGATCGATCTCACACGTATCGACCCATTCGCCTCGTCCGGACCCTCTAAATGGGCGCTGACACTGTTCACCCGAGACAAAGTGGGGAAATTGCATGTTTTTACCTTTATAAAATGTTAAAATGATTCTAGAATATGAATCCCCGCATCCCAAAAGTATGTGTTGACCGGATAACCGATTCCACAAAATTTGACCCGTTTGCGGCATCCGAGCCCTCTAAAAGTGGCCTAACAATGTTCATCTGAAATCGGAAGGTAAGTGTGTATGCTTTAGCTCTCTTCAACTGTGATGGAACGCATGACAAAATGTTTTGTCTAATTGTAAGCTCTAAAATGTCTAATTGTGCACCGGGAGCAAGGGGATGTGTCCCGGGGGCTTCTAAGGTGGTGTTTGACCCATAGAGGTAAGTATAATCAAACTCTCTTACTAGTTGAACTTATTGGTTGAAAGATCTAAGCTCCAAATGAAAGAAAGGAACCGAACGAGTAAATCAAAGGGAATCCACAAATTGTAAGTGATGGATTTGGTCTCCCGGTTGGAGACATGTGATGGGAATGTGATTTCCCAGTTTGAGAATGTATATGGCAATGGTGGATTCCCTTTCGAGGATTAAGACTAATCTTGAAATTAGGACCACGAATCATAGTGGTAGTACCCTCTAGCTTACCATGTACATCATGGTGGGAACCCAAGGAATACTTTGGCCACTCCTAGGGACGGGTAATATTCAGGGTACGCTTTAGGATACTACTGTGAAAGAACGAGGATTGCCCTGGTCCCTGGGGGATATGGGACGATTGAGATGGCCGAGTGCTGCAGGCCTAAAATATAGCCGATAGTTAAGTGCTGCAGACCTAAATATAGCCGATGGTCGAGTGCTGTAGACCTAAAATGTAGCCGACCTTAGAATGTGTGGCAGACACATTCCTTTCCTCGTTTTCTCATATCGTTGGTTATACGACCTACTAACCGGGTCCACAAAGATTGATGAAAGCAATGAAAGTGAATGAACGTAACTAGAATAAACATGCGGACTAAATGATTCCCGATACTCCCTCTCATCGTATGCTTTCTTTATCTAAGTTATATGATTTTTCCTACCTAGTTACTATCTTTCCTATAAAATACTGTAGTTAGTGATGTATGATTTTATTTGTTGGGCTGTATGGTCACCCTTACTATATATTTTTCAGATGAGAACACATTGATGCCCGACGAGGCAGAGTAGACCATAGAAGTGCGATTGATAGCTGATATTGCACACAGGACTCGGGGTTGGGATTTAGCTGATTTTGTATATGAAAGAGAATTTTTGGTCCTACTTTTGTAACTATATAAAACATATATGGTGATGATTGATGATGTTTAGTATAAATGAATGATGGATTAGTTTCTGCTCTATATTGTGGTTTTTATGTTTCCGTAGGTCCTTCTCATTGTGGTTATAATCGAGGTTCTTAGTTGGCATCCTTCCCCACCGACATTATATTGGAGTTATGATGTTGGTGCCGCCCGGTTGATGTGGCGATTAGATCCTGTATAGTGTGTTGAGCATCAAGACTTGTAGTTTTTTTTGTGGATGGTTGTAGATTGTTGTATAGGGTTGATTTATAGGTGTTTGTATTTTGACAAATGCTCGATTTATAAATGAAAATCTGCCCAATTTTCTATAGAAATTAACAATTTTAATTAGAAATTCTAGTTTATTTTTATCATTGATGGAGGTTATTTAAGGAAAATAACCCGGTCCGTCACAGTTGGTATCAGAAAAGGGATGCCTTAGGATGAATATGAATTTATGCGGAAACCTAGGGTAGTATGGGTTAAGGCCGAATGAGTTAACGTGGAAAAGTTAGGATAATTAAACACCCTCATTTCGAATGTTCTCTTTAATTGCATGAGTATTATCATATTGGGTAATGTCGTTGGGGACAGTTAAACCTTTGGCTCAACCTTTGTTGTTTCTTTTTCAGTGGTGACTTCTAAAGTTGACGATGCCGCCTAGACGTCAAGGTTCGCAAAGGGATGAGCCGCCCCGAGATCGAGAGGCAGAGTATTTGAATTTGTTGGGGCATCTCATGAACATCATTGAGAATATGGAGTAGCGACATCTGACCCCTGTTTATGTTTCGGCTCCTGTTCAGGCTCCTGCTAATCAGGCACCATCTGCTTATGATCGCTTCGTTCAGGAGTGAGTGCCGGCGTTTATGGGAGAGCCTGACACTTAAGGCAGATTCGTGATTGGAGAGCCTTAAGAGGGTATTTGCCATGATCAAATGCCCAGCGGAGGATCGGGTGCTGTTCACATCTTACCAGCTGGAGGGTGAGGCTCACCATTGGTGGCAGATGAGGAAAAGAGCATTGGGTGTACTGGAGGCTGAGATTACTTGGAAAATGTTTGAGGATGCGTTTCTAGAGAAGTACTTTCCATCTAGTCTCCGTGTTTAGAAAAAGGAGGAATTTCTCAAGCTAAGGCAAGGGAACCGAATGGTGGCGGAGTACGATGCCAAGTTTTCAGAGTTGTCACGGTTCGCTCCCTATATGGTCAAAGATGAAGAAAGGAGGACTAGGAAGTTTTTAATGGGCTTGCGGGCTGACATTCATAAGTAGTTGGTGACCCTTAAATTGGCCACCTATACTGATGTATTGGATCAGGCCTTGATTTATGAGTAAGAGCATGCAAAGGATGAATTTTTCATAAAGAAGTTGGCTAGTAAGAGCGGGACAAGTGCCAGCACCGGGACTAGTTCGGGGAGACCATACAAGAAGCTGAGGTAGCCGGTTTCAGGACAGAGTGGTCAGAGGTGTGTCCAAATTTCATCGTCTTTTCAAGCCTCGGTGGGTTCATGTTAGCACTGTGGAAGAATGCATAAGGGTAAATCGTGTCCCAGGTTGACGGGTGCTTGCTTCACTTGTGGCCAAGTGGGGCATAGAGCCAGGGAGTGCCCTCAGGCATCAGGCATCGAGGTTTAGGGCTCCGAAGCCAGCGATGTAGGGTAAAGCTTTTGTGGTGTCTGCTAGTGAGGCCAGAGCATCAGATGAGGTGGTGGAAGGTATATTTCAAGTTTGTGGTATTTCTTGCCCAATACTTTTTGACTCTGGGTCCACGCACTCCTTTATTTTTCCTCGGCTGGCTTGTTGTATTATACCCTCCTCTGTGACCCTTGATTTTTCTTTGGTTGTATCCGCGCCCACGGAGTCCTCTATTGTGACCGATGTACTCTATCCAGGGTGTATTATGAAGGTGAAGGGACTTCTTTTGGCCGTTGATTTGATTCTTCTAGATATACGTGATTTTGATGTTATATTGGGTATGAATTGGCTGTCCATGTATCATGCCAATATTGATTCTTTCAAAAAAAAGGGTGGACTTTGCTATTCCGGATTGCGAACCCTTCTATATCCAAGGAGTTCGGAGGGTGGAGCCGTCTAGTTTTGTTTCTACTCTACAGGTTTGCCATTTATTTAATAGCGGATGTGAGGCCTTTCTTGGGCTTACGTTAGTATGGTGGAAAGTTGGGATTTGTCCGTAAATGACATTTCGGTGGTGTGTGAGTTCGAGGACGTGTTTCCCAACAAGTTGTCTGCCTTGCCACCACATCGTGAGATTAAATTTGGGATTGATCTCGTGTCGGGATCGGCACCCATATTGAAAGCCTCCTACCGCATGGCTCCTGTTGAGTTAAAGGAGTTGAAACAGCAGCTGCAGGACTTGCTTGATACGAGTTTCATTAGATCTAGTGTATCACCATGGGGAGCTCTGGTCCTATTTGTCAAAAAGAAGGATGGGGCCTTGAGGTTATGTATAGACTACCGTGAGTTGAATAAAATTATAATCAAGAACAAGTATCCTTTGCCGTTGATCAATGACCTCTTTGACCAATTGCAAGGATCCTTAGTATATTCCAAGATTGACCTTCAGTCGGGATATTATCAGCTTCATATTAAGCAGGAGGATATTGCAAAGACGGCTTTCTGAACGAGGTATAGTCACTATAAATTTTTGGTGATGCCGTTCGGGTTGACTGATGCTCTAGCCGTGTTTATGGACCTGATGAACCAGGTCTTCCAGCCATTTTTGGATAAGTTTGTTGTGGTTTTCATTGATGATTTTCTGATTTATTCTAAGGATCGCGTCGAGCATGAAGGGCACCTGAGAATTGTGCTACAGATTCTTTGGAAGCATTAGTTGTTTGTGAAGTTAAAGAAGTGTGAGTTTCGGCTTGACAGGGTGGTATTCTTAGGCTATGTAATTTCTCATGGAGACATCTCAGTGGACCCGCAGAAAATTAAAGTGGTGGTTAATTTGAGTCGGCCGACGACCGTATCTGAAGTTTGAAGATTTTTGGGAATGGCTAGCTATTGTTGTCGTTTTGTAGTGAATTTTTCTCTGATAGCCTTACCCCTCACTTGTCTGACAAAGAAGGAGGTAAGTTTCACCTGGACTGAAGAGTATGACAAAAGCTTCCAAGAGCTGAAGAATCGGTTGACAACTGCCCTGATTCTAACTCTTCTTGATAATTCCGGTGGGTTCGAGGTGTATTGCGATGCGTCTAAAGTGGGACTCGGATGTGTTCTTATGGAAGGGGGAAGAGTAGTTGCTTATGAGTCTCGACAGTTGAAGACTCACAAGAAAAACTATCCGACCCATGACTTAGAGTTTGCTGCGGTGGTTTTTGCTTTGAAAATCTGGAGATGCTATCATTATGGCGAGAAATTCCTGGTGTACTCCGACCACAAGAGCCTCAAGTATTTGTTCTTGCAGAAGGAGCTAAATATGAGGCAGCGATGATGGATTGAGTTTCTAAAGGACTATGATTGTGAGATTCAGTACCGATCGGGGAAAGCAAATGTGGTCGCGGATGCCTTGAGTCACCGAACCTATTTGGTGGCGACCATGCAGATTAAGTAGATGGATTTATTAGACTGCTTGAAGTCTTGCCATATCCAGCGCTACGCTAAGGGTAATCGGATGATGTTATCCTTTCTGCAGGTACAGCTCGAGATTTTTCAGAGGATCAAGGAAGGGCAAGTGAGTGACCCATTTTTTATGGATATTGTGGGGGACCTTGGCAGAGACTCTCAAGTTGATTTTAGTGTGTGTGCCGATGGAGTTTTGAGATTTTGAGAGCGGCTATGTGTACCAGATCTTATGGGACTGAAGAAAGAAATAATGAAGAAGGCTCACAGGACTCGGTACATGGTTCACCTCGGCATAAACAAGATGTATCAGGATTTGAGAAAAATATTCTTGTCGAGAAACATGCGGAGAGAGATCATGGCTTTCATTAATCGATGCCTCATCAGTCCGCAGCTGAAGGCTGAGAGGAGGAAGCCTTCTAGATTATTACAGCCCCTACCCATTCCCAGCTGGAAGTGAGAGGACATCTCGATGGACTTCGTGTCAGGATTACCATGAACTCCGAAGAATCATGATACGATCTGGGTCATTGTTGACCGGTAAACCAAATCTGCTCATTTTATAGCTATTTGGACTACGTACTCCCGTAATCGTCTGGCACAGTTGTACATCAACGAGATCGTGAGATTGCATGGCTTGCTAGCATCAATTGTGTCCGATCACGATCCACGATTCGTCTCTAAATTTTGGGAGAGCTTGCATCGAGAGTTAGGGATGAACCTGAAGTTTATTATGACGTATCATCCTCAGACGGGTGGCTAGTCGGAGCGGACGATCTAGATACTAGAGGATATGCTTTGGGCTTCGGTATTGGAGTTCCATGGGAATTTGGATGATTTTTTAGCGCTGGCCAAGTTCACTTATAACAATAGTTTCCAAGCGAGTATCGGAATGGCTCCCTTTGAGGAACATTATGGTATAAAGTATCGATCCCCCATTCATTAGGTGGAGACCGGGATAGGTGGTTGTTGGGCCCGGATGTTAATCGAGAGACGTCGGAAAATATAGTGGTGGTTGTGGAAAAGTTGAAAGTCGCCCAGAGCCGACAGAAGAGTTTTGCTAATCAAAGGAGGCCCGAGGTCGGATTTGAGGTTGGAGATTTCGTCTTCCTTAAGGTCTCGCCGTGGAAGGGGATTTCCAGATTTGGCGTAAAAGGGAAGCTGAAGGCGCGTTTTATTGGACCGTTTGAGGTTTTTGAGTGAGTTGGCGAGGTGGCGTATAGTCTAGCTTTGCCACCGAGTTTGGCCGAGATGCACAATGTTTTCCATGTTTCTATGTTAAGGAAGTACGTATATGATCTATCTCACGTGATCGATTATGGTTCTTTGGCTATCGATAAGGATTTTGCTTATGTAGAGGAACCGGTGGAGATCTTAGATCGGAAGGACCAAATTTTGTGCTCCAAGATGATTCCTCTTGTGAAAATTTTATGGAGGAACCACTCTCATGAGGAGACGACATGGGAAAGAGAGGACGAAATCCGGGAAAATATCCCCATCTATTCCGAGGTATGTAGCTTATTCAAGTTTTGGAATCGTTAAATTTTGGATCGAAATTTCTATAAGTGGGGGAGAGTTGTGAGGTTCTGGGTCTAAACATATAATAAAAACGAGGAAATCAACGTGATAATAACCGATACTAGACCAATTGAATGTATGAGTATGCATATCGGAAGGAAAATCGGGTTATGAATTGCTAAAATTCTGCCAACAGACCGCGCCTGCTGTGCGCTCCAGCGTAAAAAGCAGTGGCACAACCAGCAGGCTGCGCCTGCTGCGCGCTCGAGCTGTAAAATCCAGTAGCTCCCCGCCCGTTGAGCGCCTGTGCGCGTTTGAGCACAGGCCGGCAGCGAGGCCGCTCTCGCCGCTCACTTGCAGGCGCTCGAGCACCCCGATGGTATAAAAACACGACCTGCTTTGCGTTTCTTCCACTTTTCTCATTTCCAGAGGGTTTTTGAGAGGAGGAGAGAGGAAGAGCACCGATTTTAGAGAGAGAAAGGAGGAGATCGAGCCATCGAGTCCGAATCCGCTCAAGAGCCAGTTATAAAAGTGATAGCACGCGTCAAAGCAAGTGTTCTCATACTAACTAACTTTCCTCTTTTAATATTTTTCAGTTATTGTTGAGTATTTTCGTCTCGATACCCACCCAAACTATCGAAAATGTAATACCCGTGACTTGAGGCCAAGGATTATAAAATTTATTGTTCAATTTACTCATCGATCTGACCGGTGGAGTACCGTCAAACCCTAACATACGGGAAATTGGGGGTTTTCCATTTCCGCCCCTCATTTTGTTAAATTGACACCAAAATGTGAATCCCCAAGTCCCAAATGTGTATATACGTCGGCCGCGTGATCGATCTCGCACGTCTCGACCCATTTGCGGCGTCTGAGCCCTGTAAATGGGCATTGACGCTGTTCACCAGAGACATAAAGGGGAAATTGTATATTTTTACCTTCATAAAATATTGAAATGACTCTAGAATATGAATCCCCGCATCCCAAAAGTAAGTATGTGTTGACCGGAATACCGATTCCACAAAATTTGACCCGTTCGCGGCGTCCGAGCCCTCTAAAGTGGCCTAACAATGTTCATCCGAAATTGAAAGGTAAGTGTACATGCTTTAGCTCTCTTCAATTGTGATGAAACTTATGACGAAATGTTATGTCAAATTGTAAGCTTTAAAATGTGTAATTGTGCACCGGGAGTAAGAGAATATATCTCGGGGGCTTCTAAGGTGGTATTTGACCCACGGAGGTAAGTATAATCAAATTTTCTTATGAGTTGAACTTATTGGTTGAAAGATCTAAACTCCAAATAAAAGAAAGGACCCGAACGAGTAAATGGAAGGGAATCCACAAAGTGTAAGTGATGGATTTGGTCTCCCGATTGTAGACATGTGATGGGAGTGTGATTTCTCGGTTTGAGAATGCATATGGCCATGATGGATTCCCCTTCAGGGATGAAGACTAATTGTGAAACTAGGACCACGGATCATAGGGGTAGTACCCTCTAGCTTACCATGTACATCACGGTGGGAATCCAAGGAATACTCCGGCCACTCCTGGGGGCGGGTGATGTTCAGGGTACCCTTTAGGATGCTGCTGTGAAAGAATGAGGATTGCCCTGGTCCCCAGGGGATATGGAGCGATTAAGATGGTCGAGTGCTGCAGGCCTAAAATGTACCAATAGTCGAGTGCTGCAGACTAAAATGTAGCTAATGGTCGAGTGCTGCAGATATAAAATGTAGCCAATGGTCTAGTGCTACAGACTTAAAATGTAGCCAGCCTTAGAATGTGTGGCAGACACATTCCTTTCCTCGTCCTCTCAAATCGTTTGTTAGTATGACCTACTAGCCTGGGTCCATAAAGATTGATGAAAGCAATAAAAGTGAATGAACGTAACCAGAACAAACATGTGAACTAAATGATTCCCGATGCTCCCTCTCCTCGCATGCTTTCTTTATCTAAGTTATATGATTTTCCTACCCAGTTACTATCTTTGCTATAAGTTACTGTAGTTAGTGATGTATGATTTCATTTGTAGGGTTGTACGTTCACCCTTACTATATATCTTTCAAATGATAACACATTGATACCCGACGAGGCAGAGTAGACCATAGAAGTGTGATTGACAGCTAATATTGCACGTAGGACTTAGGGTTGGGACTTAGCTGATTTTGTGTATGAATCAGAATTTTGGTCCTATTTTTATAATTGTATGAAACATGTATGGTGATGATTAATGATGTTTAGCATGAATGAATGATGGATTAGTTTCCGCTATATATTGTGGTTTTTATGCTTCCGTAGGTCCTTCTCATAGTGGTTATGATCGAGGTTCTTAGTTGGCATCCTTGCCCACCGGCAATATACTGGAGTTATGATGTCGGTTCCGCCCGGTTGATGTGGCGATTAGATCATGTGTAGTGTGTTGAGCATCAAGACTTGCAGCTTTTTTGTGGATGGTTGTAAATTGTTGTGCAGGGTTGATTTACAGGTCATTTATATTTTGGCAAACGCTGGATTTACAAACAGAACTCTGCCTAATTTTCTATAAAAATTAATAATTTTAATTAGAAATTCTAGTTTATTTTTATCCTTGATGGAGGTTAGTTAAAGAAAATAACCCAGTTCGTCATAGTGCTGACTAGTTTTTCTCCCAACTTGCCGGACTCTCTTTCTATCTTTTTAATCAGGCGCTAAGGCACCCAAGTTCACTTATTCCTATCTTATTGTATTAATTTAATTACCGAAACTTACACTGTTTTGAAAACTAGTACCTTACAATTCTTCCCCACTTGTAAAAATTTCGTCATCGAAATTGAACGATCTTGAAAATTTTAGTAAACAAAAGGGTTATTTCTCCCGAATTTCTTCTTACTTTCCCAAGACATTTCCTAGATAAAATTTGCCCAAAGAATTTTATCTAATTAAATTGTTTTGATTCTTTATATTTAATGCTTCTTCCTTGATTTGAGATTGAGATTCTAATCGTAAGACAAATTTCTGATTTTTATATAACAATTAAACCCAATAACAAATCTACTTCCTCAATTATTGATACGCAGGAACTTTAGAATAATTCACCCATCTTCAAAACTAAGTCCATTGGTTGGCCAATATAATATTTTAGACGGTTTATTCAGACTCTATTTTGATTCAAGGATGATTACTCACTTGGACCTTTAGTCTCATCCTGGAACTTACGAGCAAAGGCTCACATGTTTTTGCTACGCCACTCTCATTTTCTATCTATGAATTGTCCAGTTGTTCAATCCGATTTAATTTGACACTCAAAATTTTCTAATCAAGTTTGACGAAAGTGTTGGCATAAATCTTAACATACAATCATGCTTCAAATCGGACATATTTTATATCCTCATTAACTCGTTGGTATGACGACAAATTGTCATTTCCTGAAAGTACATAGCTCATATTAAATACTTAGTAAACAAATCCCACAAATCCTCGAATTACAGCCAGATAAGGAATTCTCCATCGTAGTGATTGCCCAAAAATTTACCCTTTGCGCATCTGGTCAGTTGGCTGCACGGTTCTTCATTGATAGCGGTTCAACATGTGTTGACCGGGCAATTCTCCAATCTAATTTAGCCAGTCAACGGGGCGTTGACAAGATAATCCTTCTCTCTTTTTTAGTGCACTGATCGGTTTTTCTCCCAACCTGCCGGACTCTCTTTCTATCTTTTCAATTAGGCACCGGACACCGAAATCCACTTATTCCTATCTTATTGTATTAACTTAATTACAAAAACATACACTATTTTGGAAACCAGTACCTTACCTATGACATATTATGTTTTGTGTTGGGTTACTATTTTTTCTTCTGCAGGATTACCTTATGGATCTAGTTTTTCTTCCGTTATTTTATTTTGGTTTTGTACATGTCCTAGACAGCATCTCATTTTGAGTTTGAATAGCGAATAGGATGTGTTGTGTTGGAGACATGAATGATTTGTCATGTGTTGATCCTGTGTTTTGAGATGTTGGATTTTAAGATTTAAATAGTTAGTATGTCTTAAATAGCTTGTTTAATATAGGTTATTTGTATGGGTTTTAATTAGTTTTAGAGGAGACTCTACCAACATTTTTGCTGAATTTAATGATTTAAATTTATGGATATTCCTTTTGGTTGTTTATTGACGGAAAGTCTTTAGAGGATAAAGAGCCATCCCGTCATAGCTGGTATTAGAAAAAAGAGATGCTTTAGGAATGATTTGAATTATATGCGGAAGCTTAGGAAATGATTATGATTGATCGAATAAGTAGGGATAGACTTAGGATGATTACATCTTAGGATCGAATAAGTTAGACCAGAAATAGACTGCGACTTAGTGATTAAGTAGAGTGATATTGATTTTAAGTTTAGGCTAATCGATTTGAGTTGAAGGTTTAGGTTAAATTATTTTAAATTGAGGAAAGAGAAGAGTAGTTAGGGTTAGAGAGAATAGCTAAGGGTTGGCATTAAGGATTTTATTCTGGATAGCACTGATTTATTTTAACCTCTTTCTTTGATCTGATTGTTTGAGGTCGGCTAATACTATGATTATTTTTGGTTATAGGACCTAAAATGGCTAGTAGAAGAAGTAGAAGAAATAACCGTGGGGGTGCTAGTACTTCCCACGAACGAGAAGCCAAGTATGTGAATTTGTTGGGAAGGATGACGAATATTGTTGAATCGACCTACACTAGAGCCAGTCCCAGTAAATTCTACTCCGACAATGTATGATAGGTTCACAGTGGAGAGAATGCTTGAATTTTCGAGTGATTTTGATCCGATGAAGGTGGACATTTGGATCTGTAGGATGAAGAAGATTTTTGAAGTGATCCAATGCTCTGACCAAGAAAAAGCCATGCTTGCATTGTCTAAGTTGGAGGGTGAAGCCAATAGCTGGTGAGCCATGAAAAAGAGGTAGTTAGGTGTGCCTAATAATGAGATTTCTTGGAAAATATTCGAGGAAGTTTTTTGGTAACTAATTAAATTATATTAAAATAAAATAAAAAAAATATAATTTTGATATTCTATCTCTAAGTATTTTACTGACTTAAAAAGAGAAAAAAGACACTGGGATATATCCCGAGCACAGTGGTACACGTCTCCAAAGTAAGAAGAAACACGAAAGAAGCAAAAAGATACAATTCCATTATAATCACCGCCAATCCACTCCAATCATAAGAATCAAGTCAGAACATTGAACAGACCGGCCAATGCATCATATTAACAAGAAGCTTTTCAGGCAAGTGACAGGAGATCGGTCACATTGCCAAAAGTAGCAAAAAGATACTTTTCAGCACACCGAAAAGTATTTTTCGTCTAGTCTTCAGGATAAGGAGCAAGAATTTATGTGACTTAGACAGGAAAACAAAACTATAGTGGAGTATGATGTAAAATTTATTAAATTGTCTCGTTATACACCATATTTTGTGGAGGATGAGTTGATGAAAGCAAAGAAATTTTAGCAAGGATTGAGGGATGATATTAGATGGCAGTTGTTGACTCACAAGCTCCAAACGTATGCTGATATTTTAGATCGAGCCCTAATTTATGAGGAGGAATTGGAGACACAAAAGTTCTTTACTAAGAGAGCCGCTAGCAGGACGAGTTTTAGCACAGGATCAAATATAGAACGCTCAGGGCTAGATAAGAAGGTGTAGACGGTAGATATAGGGAAGGGCGTTATGAAAGTTTTATCGATAACTAGCTCTCAGACATCAGCCGCTGAATGTGCATATTGTTGGACAAAGCACACGTGGATGCCCTTTTATAAAGCGATGGGAGCATTTATAATTACGGGCAGCGGGGACACCTGATAAAAGATTGTCCATTACCTAAGAGGTTGGAAGCAAAGAAGCCAACTGTTGCGGCTAAAGCATTTGCGGTGACGGTGCAAGACCCTGAGATACTCCCGAAAGTGGGTGAGGTATTTTCATTATTTGTGGAATTTTGATTTTTGTTTTAATTTACTTGGGAGTTATGTATTCTTTTATTTCCCATGATTTGTATGATATGTCTCCGTCATCTTGAAGATTCTTGACTGTTCTATAATTGTGTCTATGCATTCTTTTGTGGATTGTGGATAGTTGATGACCGAATGCCTAATTGAGGAAGTGATCGGTTGCGTATTTTTGGAAGAGAAAATATTTGATTTTTTTAGTAAGTAAAATTGTATTTAAAAAAAGAAAAAAAATTACACAACCTATGATTTATCTCCAAGTATTTTTTCGACTTGGAGTTAAAATATAGACGTTAGGACATACCTCGAGTACCATGGAACATCACATGACACCAAAATAATATAACGAAAACCTTGTCCCGCAAGATGGACTACATTCTTCAACAAAAACCAACACAAACTTAATAATCAGTAAAGTCAGCAGTAGATTTAAGAGCATGCTATAGCCCCTAGGGAAACAGAAAACAATAAAATAGCTGCTTGCTTCAGCATGAAAACGACTACATACTTCAATAGTTCCAGCAGCAGCATCCAGCAGCAAGGCAGGAGTATTTTCCTTAGGCAACTGCTGAAAATCACCATTCGGCAAGAATCACCATCCTTGGGCAAATTACTTTATCCTAGTAGGAAATCCAAACTGGAAGGAATCACCATTCCGGCAAACCAGGGAAGTAAAGGCAAACCTGCCGGAATGCCAATTCTGTTTTTTTAATAAAAAAGGCACCATACTGGCAACAACAATCAAACCGGCAACAGGATGCATATCGGTACAATAGCCAAACCGGCAGACAAGGCCAAGAAGCCACCAAATCGGTCAAAAATATTTGGTTAATTGGTCCATATGGTAGATAAGCGAAATGGGTGATTTGGAGATGGGATGGAATCGGCATTATTTCTACGAAATTTGTATGGATTTAAAGGAAAATCGTTTGGGTGCTGTTAAGAATACTTTTTGACCTTTAGAAAGTAAGATTTATTGATGGGTCAGGTAATTCAACATAGATGGTAATGTTCTTCTGAAAGAGAGATTGGAATTTTGTTTTTTTTGTATGAATAAGTAACTATCCACGACCAAAGTGGGGAGGAGTCCATGGTTTGAAATTACTTCACCTGTAATTGAAATTTTGCGATGAAGTCCTTGCCTTGAGGATCTATGGGTGATGCTTTTAGAAGAGCTGTAATAGGTGGATCTTTGTATCTTTCGACGAAGGTGAATGTTAAGATCGATAGTGATATCAAAAGTTTCTATTTGTGAACTTGTGGGATTGCCTCAAAGATAACTCTGATCTAATAATTTTAAGGATTGATATAGTTATGTTATAATGGAGAAGTAACCATTGGAGATTGCAAGTGGATTAATCTATTTAAGAATTGTTAGGATAGATTCTAATTATCGTTAAGGAAGCGGACTTAGAATAGGCTATTGATGTTGAGAATCTTTGGACTTGATATGCCTCCGGTTCTTCGTAAGAAATGTAAAAGGTAGATTGTGAGTAGGTTTAAATGCTTGGGAAATAGGAAGTCATATTTTTGTGTTGGGAAGCGGAATCGCATTTGAAGTGTGGAAGTTATAAAATTTGAAATGGGAAGCCCCTGTGATTTCGTATCAGAATAACCCACTCGACATGATTGTAGAGGACGTGTTTGGGTCTACTCGGTTGGCTCCTTAGTGTACCAACAGGATCTGAGATTCCTCAGTATAGGGGTTCTGAGACCTTGAGGTTGCTAATTGTTAAGGTCTTGAGATTTTAGGTGACGATCTAAAATCGTATCGAATCTATGGTGACTGCTTTAGTTAGGATTTCTAGTTTTTTGGTGAAATGAGGATCTGTGAGAATATTTTCATAATAGGGATATCTTAAAATAAATTTTTATTATGGCTACCATGTAAATTGGGTGTTCGAAAGGGGATGTGTATCTCATGGAAATGTAAATTTGAGGACATACCAACAAAATAATTAGAATATAAGGTGTTCTACTTTTGAGGTCTAAGTGTGATTTGAGGGTTAAGTCGAAATCTTAGCTAAGCTTGATAAAAGAATTGGGTGTTAGGTCAAATTCATTGTGGTGGTAAATGGTAATTAGATGATTTGAGTTTGATGATTAATCAGAGCGTGCAATGGAAGAATAATGAACCCTTATACATTTTGAGGTTTAATTTGAAATTCAAAGGAAATGCTCAATCTTGAGGTTTAGTATGAAAGGAAGTAATGCGTTTTGCTCATTTAAGATTTAAAACCAAGTCGAAAAAATAATTAATGAATAGGGTTTACCTTTAGACTTAGTGGATTGACACTTTAAATAGGATACATCAGATAATAAGGATTAGGACAATTCGGAGGTTTAAAGTCTTAGAATAACCATTTTAATCTAAAAGTGATTTGGGAACGTTTGGAAAGTTCCTTTAATTTAGGAAAATTCGGAGTTCGTTAAATTTCGAGGATGAAATTTCGATAAGTAGGGGAGAGTTGTGAGGTCCTGATTTCAAAACATGATAATTTAAAAGTAATTAAAATAATAATAATCAATATGAAACTAAATATACTTGAGAGAATGAGTTTCGGAAGTGAAAAGAATGAAAATCGAGTTGCTGTATACTGATCTGCCGCATAGCAGCATGGCGCTTGCTGCACGCTCGTGCATTGCAGCAGGCGCCAGAAACCAGTGGATCCCTACTTGCTACTCGCCTGATGTGCTCGAGTAAGGCCTTGGTAGTGACTCGGCACTTGCCACGCTCAAGCGCACGCCCGATTTTTCCCCACTGACCTACTTTCATTTTCTTTTAAAAAGGGAAGGGGAGATGAGAGAAGACCATGAACGACGAACAGCGAAGGAGAGAGAGGAGAAAAGTGAAAAAGAAGGGAGAGTTTGGCCGTTCCACTCCGATCCAAGTAAGAAAACGGTAAATTGGATTAAGGCAACTATACCTTGGACCTTGTTTTCCATTTTTACCGCTTTTTAGTTTCTCCACTTTGATGTTTATACTCTAAAACCCACGTTATTTAAGCTTTGTTATAAATCTTGTATGGTTTCTATGATTTTAGGGCTAGATTTTGTGGTTTTGCATTATTATTGTGGCTTTCGACTTTGATTTCATCTTTTGTTCATGTTTCGGTATTTGTTTTGTGTCCGAACAGTGTACTTGGAACCCTAACTCGAAAATTTGGGGATTTATGGTTTAAACGCATGATTTTGTATATGTATTTTAATTTATGCCAATGATTTCATGAATGAATATGTGTTAGATATTCGGTTATTGTCCGGAAGTTTCACACAAAACCTTAGCATGAAAAATTTGGGAATTTATGTGGAAACTTGAAATGTTGAGATTTAAATGTTAAATTGGTGCTTTGTCAATGTTTACTAGATGATTTTGTATCTGAAAATTTTCGATGAAACTTTATTATTGAATTATAGAGACCCTTTGAAATTGTCTGAAAGACTGATTGTATGAGTTTGGACTTGGCTTTCAAATATGATGGATTCTGACTATGAAATTATGAGCAAATGTGTTCGGTTAAGTAAATTAATAAGAAATCGGACCTAGAACTAGTATTTATTAAGATAAGGATGTTCGATATGCCTTAGAACATTATGTGGTAATCGAGGATAATTCTGTCCATACAGTAATATGTGGTCCACCCTTCCTCGAGACCAAATCAGAGGATAGAGACTATCGAACCTTTGAATCATGAAATGTAATGAAAATAAATGACTATTGAACCTTTGGCCTTTGATTGTGTGGATTGAACAAGTGAGATTTGGAACTATTCTATAAATTATGATATATGTTGAGATTGAATTATGCTTTCTTCCTATTTTCATGGATGCCTTTGTTCTTTGAATATTATCATGGTTTTTGTTCTATTGTGTTTATAATCTACATGACAGCATGTCACTTTCATGTTTTATGATACCTTGCTAGGCTTTGGCTCACTCTTATGTTTTTTCCCCTCCAGATAAAACAGTAGATTTGGTTCCTGACTTGCAAGAATAGGCAAAGCTAAGCAAGGAAGATTTGGAGCCTCGAACTCATCATGTTGAAGATAATTAGGAAATTTGATAGTCTTACATGTAAAGAATGTATTTTGTGGATGGAATTTATGTGTTTATAGTTATGACATATTATGTTTTATGTTAGGTTACTATATTTGCTTATGTAAGATTGCCTTATGGATCTAGTTTTGCTTTCGCTATTTTATTTTAGATTTGTACAGTTTGAGTTTAAATAGTTGATAAGATGTGTTATGTCGGAGCCATGAATGATATGGCGCGTGTTGATCTTGTGCTTTGAGATGTTGGATTTTAAGATTTAAATAGTTAGTATGTCTTAAACAGGTTGTTTAATATGGGTTATTTGTATATATTTTGATTAATTTTAGAGGAGGCACTATCAAAATTTTTGCAAAATTCATTGATTTAAATTTATGGATATTATTTTTGTTTATTTATTGTCGGAAGGTCTTTAGAGGATAAATATCCTTCCCATCACAGTTGATATCAGAGAAAAGAGATGCCTTTGGAATGATTTAAATTGTATGCAAAAATTTAGGAAACAATTATGATTGATCAAATAAGTAGGGATAAACATAGGATGATTACGTCCTAGGTATCCTAGCTAGCATAAGTTAGACGAGAAATAGACTACGACTTAGTGATTAAGTAGAGTGATATTGATTTTACTCTTAGGTAATTGATTTGAGTTGAAGGTTTAGGTTAAACTATTTTAAATTGAGGAAAGATAAGAGTAGTTAGGGTTAGAGAGAATGGCTAAGGGTTGGCATTAAGGATTTTATTTTGGATAGCAATGATTTATTTTAACCTGTTTCTTTCATCTAATTGTTAGAGGTTGGCTAATACTGTGATTTTTTTTTGGTTATAGGAACTAAGATGGCTAGTAGAAGAAGTAGAAGAAATAACCGTGGGGGTGCTAGTACTTCCCATGAACGAGAATCCGAGTATGTGAATTTGTTGGGAAGGATGACGAATGTTGTTGAATCGATAGAGCAGTGCCATATGATTTCGGTCCCTGCACCTGAGCCGGTTCCAGTAAATCTTGCTCCGACTAAGTATGATAGGTTCACGGCGAAGAGAATGCCTAAAATTTGGGTTGAACCTGATCCGATGAAGGTGGATATTTAGATCCGGAGGATGAAGAAAATTTTTGAAGTTATCCAATGCTTTGACTGAGAAAAGGTCATGTTTGCAGTGTATAAGTTGGAGGGTTTTTTCTTTTTTCATTTCGGGCTTCAACATGGGCTCGTTTCGAGCCTCAACATGTGGCAGGAAATGATATGGGGTTTTTTTTTGTTTCTCCTCCATTAAAATGCTCGACAAATGCCTAGCAAGCGGCCCAATGGAAGCCTCCACGGTGTACTCCCTTGGAAAGAAAGGGGACGCGGCTCCCTCAACCAAATCGTCGTGGGTTTATAAGGCTGTGGGTAAGCCCCATGTGAGCCCCCCTCTCTCCTTCTAAATCTTCATCTTGTCTGAAGGCCCCTGCAGTTGCTGCCTCCCTCACAGGAGGTATCGATTATAAGGCCTTTTCTATATCCAACTCCTTCAGTGTCCTTCAAGAGCCCATTCCGATTGACCCAATCGAGAGTGTTGAACAAGCCTTGATTCGTCAGTAGGATGAAAGTATCCTGGCTCCTCCTCTCAGACAAACTGATGTTGTCTATTCCTCAGGAAAAATGTCTGCATTGGCTCTGATCGGTCAAGTAAAGCTCTGTAGCCAAGATGAGGATAGATTGCTAAGTATGGATGAACATTCCAAGAGTCTCCCTGACTTTGATGTCCAGCATTCGTGCACTGACTCTTATTGTCCTCTGGATGAGGAGCCTGCTCGGCCCTCTCCTGGCCCTGGCTTGAATGGAGCCCTAAGCTCGTTGTCTAATAAACAAAGACCCACCTCCACCTCCGGCTCTGTGGTAAACACCACTCTGAATCCTTCCATGATTCCCCCACACTCTTCTTGTTTGTTAGGATCTAATCCTAGTATTGACAAAATTGTCAAGAGTAGGGGACGAAACTCCTTAAGAAACCACAAAAAATCCCAGGGGCCTAAAAAATCTTCCCCCCTTTTGCCCTCAACCCATGATTAACATTGCCTGTTGGAATGTGAGGGGACTAAATGAGATAGTTAAAGCCCATGAAGTCAGTAACCTCATCAGCTCCCATGGCTACAATATTGTTAGATTGGTTGAACTAAAGTAGCGGAGTGGAACTTGCTTCCATCTCTGCTAGGATTAGACCTCAATGGCTTTGGTTCATGGATTATTTTGATTTTTCACTCGGGTGGATTTGGGTTGGCTGGGACCTCCTCGGGTGGTGGTAAAAATTCTCCTATGGAAGACCAGGTTATTCATACCGAAGTCCTGGTTCTCGAGGATAATTTCCGCTGCCTCCTATCTTTTATTTACGGTGCTAACTCAGAAAGTCTTCATAGGCTCCTTTGGGAGAGCCTTAGGAAGATGTCTAGTCAACCAGGTGACCTCCCATGGGCTGCTCTTGGTGATTTCAATGCTATCAGATCACCATCCGAGGCCCTTGGAGGTATCTGGCACTATAAAAGCTCTTTAGACCTCGATAAATGCCTCAGGGATTGTGATCTTGAGGATGTCTGCGATGAAGGTCTACACTACACCTGGAATGACGCCTGGGACCCATCTATCCGCATATTCAGAAAGTTAAATAGAGTCGTCGCAAATGGGCATTGACTCAATCACTTCAGAAGGGCAAAAGCCCTTTTCCCTTGCTAGACTTTCAGACCACTGCCCCTGCATTCTTCTCCCTACTGATAGGTTGATAAGAAAGCACGGTTGTTTCATTTTAATAATTTTCTTACTAAATCCCCAAAATTTCACCTTGTGGTTAAGGATGCTTGGACGGAAGAGATCACCGGCACACCTATGTTTCGGTTGGTGTCCAAATTCAAAAAGGTGAAATATGCTCTCTAGACCCTTAATGTTTGAGAAGGTGATGTTCATGAGGACGTTCTGCGAACCCGAAAAACTTTAGAGGATATCCAAGCTAAGTCTCCTTCACCTCTAGGGAGCTGCCATGATGAACGTTCGTGTAAGGTAACTTACTACTTTGCTATGGCAAGGGAGGCTGACCTTATTCAACAAAAAGCTAAGATTATGGGGCTCAAAGAGGGAGACCGGTGCACCAAATTTTTCTTCAAGACTGTTAATGGAAACAATAACAGGAACAGGGATTATCTCCCCCTTGATGAGTCTAGGAACCCAACTGTTGGCGTTGAGGATGTTCATAAATTGGTTGTTGATCATTTCAGGAGGGCTCTCGGCTCTGGTCGATCCCATGGATCGGCAGATGCCACTCGGCTTTTCCCTTTCATCCTCCATACTGTTTTGGATTTTCTAACTGGCCCCCTTATTGGCCTGGTTAGTTAAGAGGAAATCCACAAGGCGATCTTCTCCATTGGTGACTACAGAGCCCCCGGCCCGGATGGCTTCTCCTCTAAGTTCTTTAAGGACTCTTGGGGGATCGTTGGTCAGTTTGTCTGTGAAGCTATTCATGATTTTTTCAATCATGGTTTTCGACGCATGGTTTCCGACTACCGCCCCATATCCTGCTGTAATGTCATCTATAAAGTGATTTCAAAGATCATTGCAAAATGGATTAAGATGACATTACCCTATCTTGTCGATAAATGCCAAACGGCCTTTGTAGCTGGGCGACAAATTAGTGACAATATCCTTTTGATCGAGGAGCTTCTTCATAAATATCATCTTGGTCACGATCTTCCCAAATGTACTATGAAGATTGATCTTATGAAAGCGTACAACTCCGTCCACTGGGATTTCATCATCAATATACTGACCCTAATGAAATTCTCTCCTCAAATGGTCGAATGGATTAGTCAATATATAACCACTCCTTCATTCTCCATCAATATTAATGGGGAAGCGGTCAGTTTCTTCAAGGGGACAAAGGCCTTCGTCAAGGTGATCCTATCTCTCCATACTTATTTGTTCTTGTTATGGAGGTTCTAAATGGTATTATTGAAATAAAGGTTAGGCGGGAAAAAACTTTAAATTTCATTGGAAATGTGATGAGACTCAAACTGTCATGCTTGCCATTGCATATGACCTTCTTCTCTTCTCTCATGCCGATGTCAACTCTACTCGGATTCTAAAGGAATGTCTTAAAGAGTTCCAATTGATATCTGGCCTCTCTGCAAACTCGATTAAGAGTGAAGTGTTCATCTGCTCAAAAGACATCCCTCCACTAGGACATTTCTAATATTATGGGATTCAGAGTGGGCAAACTTTCCATTAGATACTTAGGAGTCCCACTGATCACCACTAGACTCTCAATTTCGGACTGCAAATCTCTCACTGATAGAATTACTCGTTGGATCACGTCCTGGAAGAATAGGTGGCTTTTGTTCAGTGGGCGGTTGCAACTCGTCGTCTCTATCCTTTCGTCCATCCACCTCTATTGGGCCTCAATTTTCATTCTACCCCAGTCTATCCTCAAAGTGATCGATTGCCTCATGCGTCGTTTTCTTTGGAATGGCTCTACTGAAGGAAAGGTAAATGCAAAAGTAGTATGGGATGACATATGCTACCCGAAGAGCGAAGGTCGGCTGGGCCTTAAAAACTTGTAGGCCTAGAATAAAGCTCTCATTTGTAAGCTATTATGGCGTATCATCTCTAAGGATTCAGAGTCGGCCTGGTCTTCCTGGATCCACAAAAACAGAATCAAGGACCGATGTATTTGGACGCTAAAAGTCCTGGATTCAGCCCCCTGGAGTTGGAGGAAAATCATGAAGCTTCGCCCCTTTATGCGCACTCACTCCACTAAGATTGTTGGTGATGGCTTTGATACTTTCCTTTGGCATGATAACTAGCACCCTTTGGGCCCACTGAGCGATGTTTGTACTGACCATACACGTTTGGTCTTGGGTTTGCCCTGGGACGCAAAGGTTACTGACATTATTAGGAATGACCATTGGTTTTGGCCTAATTCTTATGATTTGGAAGTTTCTCGTCTTGTGGAGAATATGCCTCCTTATCTTCCTAGCATCAATCAAAAAGACTCTATGCGATGGGACGGAAACACATGTGGCAAATTTTCGTCTAGGTCCGCCTATTTTCTTATCCATCGCCCCAAACCGAAATTGAGCTGGGCAACCTTAGTGTGCGGCCCCTTCCATATCCCTGCTCACGCTTTTACTCTCTTGCTGGCCATTAGAGGCAGGCTCAGTTCCCTTGACCGCCTTCATGGTGTTCCAAACCTTTCCTCTAAATGCACTCTATGCAACACGGGTGACGAAGATCATGAGCATCTTTTCTTCTCCTATCCCTTCTCTAGATCCTTATGGACCAAAATCCAAAGACTAGCGGGACTTCATTGGCCTTACCTCGAGTGGTACCAAAACATCATTTGGGCCGCTCAAAATGGAAAGGGAAAAGTTTTGTGGTCCTTTCTAAATGTCTTTCCCTTGCGGCAAAGGTCTACTTCATTTGGAAGGAACCTAACAACCATTTTTTTCAAAAATTCCCCCTACAAGATATCTCCCATATTTTTTCGCTGATAATCAATGTCATTCGGAACAAATTGAAGACCACCATGGAAGCTAACAAGTGCGTATCTCGATTGCACCTGATTCGATGGAACATATAATAATAAAAAAAGATGCTCGTTTTTTTTTGGATAAGAAAAAAGAAAAAGGAAAAAAAAGGAAAAATAGAAAAATGAAAAAAACAAAGGCAAAATTCTTTTTTCTGCTCGGTGCATGGGCTCCCTTCTGGCAGCCAGCCTGCGGGTCTTTTACCTTTCTCTCTTTGTTAACCCTCCTTTCATTGCCTTTAGAGGCTTGGCCTATCTGCATCTGTATCGAGGTCAGCCCTAGGGTTGGATTTTTTTGGTTTCTTCCTGGAGCCCTCTCTATGCTTTTTATTCACTCACACACACTCACTTACACCCCCCCCCCCCCAAAAAAAAAGTGTTTTGGGTCTACCCAGGCTTCTCTAGTCTGCTGGTTTGTTGGCCTTCCTCTAGATTAGGTGTCGGATGTTAATGCCTATAGGTACACTAAAGCTATACTGATGATCCCCTTTGCTCCAAACTGATTAATTCCGGGTTGTGTAATGGAATAGTGATGATATTGGTTCCTTTTGCGGAGTGCATAAAATTGAATCCTTGGCCTTCCCGATCCTTCCTGTGAACCCCATCGATGCATTTTGTTTGTGGACCAAAAGGAGAGAATGCCTTTCTCTTTTGTTTGTGGCCCTTTTAGATGTTCCTGCTGCTTCACTGGGGCACTTGCGGCCTCATAAAAATGCTGCTGATGCCCTGCAATCGGTCCATGAATTGGGGGCTTTTGAGTACACCCCTGCCAAACCGGTTGAGCAATTATTGATGAAGTGGTTTTGCGTCCTCGTGGATGGTTGAGGCATAGTTGTTGCTGATACTACTGCTTGCATGGTGGAACTGGCATTGTTGCTGATGTAGAGCTTTTGGGCAGTGGTGAAGTTTGCATCTATTGGCTTGGCTTATAGTGATGATAGGGATTGCCCTTGTGCTGCTGTCGTCTGGGCATCAAACCTTCAGGTTTTCACAGGTGCGGGCCCGCTGACTTGAAACATACTATCGGCTATGAAGATGCTTAGCAGGATGTAGTCCTTGCAGGGCTATGAAGCTACTATCGGCAGTTGATGCTGGGCAATGGTGCTATGATCCAGTTGCGTTCTGTTGTGCGGGAGGATAAAGAGCTAGGCTGGGCTCTTCTGTCTTGCATTAAGGTTTTGTTTGATGAATTGGTCCGAAAAAGCAGTCGAGGGCTGCTAAATCTAGTGTGATATTGCTGTGGCACTGAAGCATTTAGGTGGAGTCATATTGATATCTTCCTTCATGTTGCTGATGCAGCTATTCCTAATTATTGAAGCGTTCTGAGATGCTATCTGACTGCGGAGTGTATTTGACCCGACCGGGATGCATCGATACTGTATGAGAGGCAATGGGCATAAACTGGGGTCCTAAACGGCCGAGATGGTTTTATGTCCAAGTTGAGCTCTTCAGAGCTGCCTTTGGCTGAGATGGTGCCTCATATCCGAGGTGCTAGTGGTGTAGACAGAACTTAATCTTATAGCCTGCGTGTCTTGCCGTTTTGTAGTATGGAGCTGCTCGTAGTGAAGCGGTGATGCTGTTCGTGGTTGTCTGTGATCAGAATAGGAGAACAGTTGGGAAACTACAAGCTGGCGTTGCAAAAACAGATGATACCCGCCAGTGTGTCCCCTATTGCAACAATGCCCGGGGCGTAAGTGATGGTTTCTTGCAAAAAAACAATCAAGCCTCAGTATGGAGCTGCTCATAGTGAAGCTGCCGTCAATATCTGTATTGGGTTACTTGGAGCAGATGGCTTCCTTCTGTTCAGTTTGCAGTTTTGTGTTTGAGAATCTGGGTTTCCTACATCTGAGCTCAGATGTAGGAAATGATGGGTTTGTTGGTGGCTTTGAAGGCTAGAAGAACTGAGCTGGGAGCTGTGATGTTCGGGTGGCAGTAGGAATGTCGTTGAGACTTTGGGTTGTGAAGTTGGTAGAGAATTGCCCGAGATGCAGTGGGCACGCTTCTTTTGTCCGAGGTCTGGATGAAGAGTTTGAGATCCCTCTGCACATGGCCAGGTTGCTGGTTTTGCCCGAGACGATGTGGCTGCGTTCTGTGAGCAAACTCAGTTCGGGGACCTTTGCTGATGGTTCGAGGTGCTGTGGGCACTTTTCTTCTCATCCGAGGTCATTTTGAAATGTCCAAAATCCCCTACACATGGACGAGTTGCTGATTCTACCCACGATGTTTTGGATTTGGCCGTGAGCATATGGCCGGTCTGGTTGTGGCGTTTTTTTGCCGGGTTTCCTTTTTTAAATTTTCTTCGGTCTCCTGATATGTGGCCGGTTCGGATTTGGCTTTTTGCTGGGTTTTCCTTTTGTAAACTTTCTTCGGTCTCACGATATGGTTCATGGCGTGCTCCGGGGAATGCCCTAGTATCTATGTTCTACCTCTAAATCGGAAAAACACTTGGAGTTAGAACATAATTTTGTACTTTTCTTTACTTTAATACATCTTTACTTACTTACCAAAAAAAAAAGTTGGAGGGTAAAGCCGATAGCTGGTGAGCCATGAAAAAGAGGGCGTTAGGTGTGCCTAATAATGAGATTTCTTGGAAAATGTTCAAGGAAGTTTTTTTGGTAAGTAAGTAAATTGTATTGAAATAAAATAAAAAAAATACAATTTCAATGTTTTATCTCCAAGTATTTTACCAACTTGGAAAGAGAACAAAGACGTTGGGATATACCCCGAGCATAGTGATACATTTCTCCAAAGTAAGAAGAAACACGAAAGAAGCAAAAAGATACAATTCCATTATAGTCACCGGCAATCCACTCCGATCATAACATTGAAGTCAGCAATGCCGAACAGACCGGCCAATGCATCATATCAACAGGAAGCTTTTCAAGCAAGCGGTAGGAGATCGGTCACATTGCAAAAAGTAGGAAAAAGATACTTTTTAGCATATCAAAAAGTATTTCCCATCTAGTCTTCAGGATAAGATGGAGCAAGAATTTATGTGACTTAGATAGGAAAACAAAACTGTAGTGGAGTATGATACAAAATTTACTAAATTATCTCGTTATGCACCGTATTTTGTGGAGGATGACTAATGAAGGCAAAGAACTTCTAGCAAGGACTGAGGGGTGATATTAGAAGGTAGTTCTTGACTCACAAGCTCCAAACATATGCTAATATTTTAGATCGAGCCCTAATTTTTGTAGAGGATTGGAGACACAAAAGTTCTTTGCTAATAGTGCCGCTAGTAGGACAAGTTTTAACACGGGATCAAATGTAGAACTCTCAGGGCCATCTAAGAAGGCGAAGACGGTAGATACATGGAAGGGCATTATGGAAGTTTTTATCAACAACTAGCTCTTCGGCATCAACCGCTGAATGCACATATTGTTGGAGAAAGCACACATGTGACGGAACGGGTCCTAATTCCCATGGGATCTTTCACAAGATAGAAACAGAACAGAATCCATAAATTTACATCAGTAAATTCTGTAGAAATTTCGTCAGAATTCTATAAAAAATTGGATGAAAATCGAAATATACAACCTTCTTATTTACATCAGTATAGAGCATACATAATATCTAGACCTCAAAATCTTGACCATAATATAAAAGCAGGATCAGTACAAGCACAAAATTATCCACAATACCATAGTTTTCCTACAATACGTATTCACAAGACCACAAGTACCATCCATGGCCTTAATTTAACAATCTTATCAACTATACCAGAATTCAGACAAGAGATACCGTTTAGGACTTGTACGAAAATTCAGAAAACATATAGCGGAAGCAACTATATAAACCTACGGAAGCATAATTTTTGTTCCATCAGAATACAAAACATATCATGGTTTTTAATACATAATTTCCTTTACAAGATTATATGGAATATGCAGAACTTATCGATCTCCCAAAATACTTAAAGATAAATCTTTGAGAGTTCATCGAGGCTCCAGAACCTTCTTTCCTAATCTCTGGCTACACATGGTCCTCTAGTGTCTTCTCATATCATTATCTGGAGGGAAAAATAAAACAGTGAGCCAAAACCCAACAAGGTACTAAAATATACAAAATATAATGGCTCATGTAGAATATAGATACAAATAGTTCTAGAAACTGTCAAAGAATAGGGATATGAACAAAAAACTTGAGAAAAACATGAATCAACATGAACAGGTTGCAAAAATCATTATTTATGCTTTCATGTAGAACATATGTGCAAATGAGCAAAACACATGCAACAATTATGATGAAATCATAATTTTCATATAAACAGGTCTCGGGAAACATAAATCATGCTAGGATAGAAAACCCCATGAATATCAGATTAGAAGAATAGAAGCAGTTCATGAAAACAGGAGCAAAGTATGATTATATTTAAACAGGCAGCAAATTCATAAAATAGTTCCAAAATCTCACTTGCTTTCATTAGAAACTCTAGTTAAATATCCTAAGGATCTAACTGGCATGCCCTACTAGCCGAGGGGGCGAATAATCGAGGATAGATTGTGTTCACTCTATACAATCTAAGGCCAAAAAGAGTAACAACAGATCACTTCTCATGGGATCGATCCCTTCCCTGGGATCCAGAACAGTATCCTCCGTGTACAACGCCACGAGGATGGTGGACCACTTATAACTCCATGGACAGAGTTTTCCTCGATTACCACCGTAATGTCTTAAAGCATGTCAGAGAACCTTCCTGGATCGTATGTCATTCCTGGGTCCTAATTAACTGTATCAGAAACAATTTTTTCTTATTTCTTAACTAAAAACCCTTTTCAATTTCAGAAGTCTGTTAGAGTTTCATAATAACTCTTGATTCGATTCGAGAATATACGTAATATTTGAAACCCTTGATTTAAGCGTAATATACAAGATATTAGCTTAAAACCCTTCGGTTTTGCTTCAGAAATCCTCAGTGATTTTTTAGTATAAGTTCGTATAAAATTTTCAGAAACAAATTACAGTAGGAGCTTTATTTCAGTTTAGATTATCTTTTATACAATAGAAATTTTGGGTAAAAATCACTAAAACCCATCATTTTTGTTTTAGTGATGTTTTGATTGTATTTTTGTTTTTTTGTTTTCATGACTTGTGTCATGGTGTATCGGGCTGCCCCTGCTACTATGTTCTATCTCCAAATCTTGGAATAGAACATAGATGTTGTATTTTCTTTCTTTTCTTTTTAATACAATTTAATTACTTACTGAAAAAAACCCATCATTTTTGTACCTAGGGTTTGGCCGAAATTACCGGACAATAAACGGACACTTAACATGTGCATTTTCATGAAATCGATACTAGGTATTACAGTATATATATGTAAACATAAAATCTGTCCGATTAATTTACGAAAATAGGCTCTATTTACAGTAAACATACAGAACCATGTATTTAAAGTATAAATATAATATTTGAGGCATTAAAACACTGTAAAGATGGTAAATAACGTCCAGAGTACACTTACTTGAAGTCGATTTATAGTTATTTTTACCTCGATTGGAGTGGAACGGCCGGATCTCTCCTCCACTCTTTCCTTTCCCTCTTCTCTCCCATTGCTCTTCGTGGAATGCCCAAAATGAGGAAGGAAAATCGAGCTCGGCGCTCCTCAAGCGCTCCCTCTTTGACACGGCAGCTGCTTCAGGCGCTAGTCGAGTGCCCTTCAGGCGTTGTATTCGCAAATGTGCACCCAAACAGCGCTCGAGCGGTCCTCGGTCGCACTTCTTGTAACCTCCCTCGCTCACGCCTTGCCTCGATCGAGCTTTGAGTGCCACATTTATAAAATGTCGCTTGACTTGCACTCGAGTGCTGATCGGGTGCTCTTCAGGCTCTCCTTAGGTGCACATCGAACCAGCAGCACGAAAACATTGCGTTTTCGTCATCCGGGACCCGTTTCGACCCTTTAACCCAATTCCTCACATCCTTAGACCTTAATTTTGATTATATACCCTTAATAGGCCATGATTATCATAATTTAAAGCCTGAAATCTTATTTATGAATTAACGTTTCTCGGTTTACAACTTTGGTTCTCGATTACCAATTTTGGATCTTTGGGCTTTTCGATTCGATTGCTCCCATACCCATTGATCTTAATTCACCTATTTTAAGTTAATTACTCATCTTTTATCATATTTTAGGAACCGGTAGCCCCACGGAGCCCATCTTTATCCTAATTATCATGTTTTGGAAGTTCGGGTCGTTACACTCTCCCTCACTTATCGAAAATTCGTCCTCAAAATTTGACGATCATTGAATTTTCATAATCAAGGAACTTTCTTACTGTCTCTTATTCATTTCTAAATTAGGCTGGTTATCATTTGACATGTTTTATTAGGATCCAAATCCACTAAGTCCAAAGATAAATCTATTTCATTAGCCATTTTTCTAGCTTAGTTCCAAATCTTATACAAGTAAAACGCTTTATTTCATTTCATACTAAACCTCAAGATTGAGCATTTTCTCTGAACATCACCTTAGGCCTTAATACATAGACAGGGTCATCACTTTTTCGCTGTGCCATTCTTATCAGTTATTTAGTTTCAAATTGTTCGATTTCAGTTTACCGTCACTAACACAACCTAGCATCTCAATTCTTTTACCGAGCTTAGTTAAAATCCCAACATAAAGTTTGAGTCACAATTAGACTTCAAAAGTAGGATACCTTGCATCTTCTTCATTTTGCTGGTATATCCTCAAATTGACATTTCCTTAAGGTACATATTCCATTCTGAATACCCAAATAATGCGGTAACCATGATTAAAATTGCCCTCAAGATATCCATATCACAGAAATAATCCTTACAAATCCTCTATTTACCACAGAATAAGAAGTCCTAACTATAGTAGTCACAAAAATTTCGATACAGTTTTGGATCATGACCTTAACAATTTCAAAGCCTTAACAATTTGTAACTTCAGAATCTTAAAACTTCTACACCGAGCAATTTTAGAACTCGTTGGCACATCGATGAGCCAACTAGTTCAACCCAAACACATCACCTGAAATCACCACGAGTGGATCATTCTGATCAACCGTAGGGTTTCTCACTTTTCAACTTTAGGATTTCCATACTTTAGACATGATTTTGTTTCCCAAACTTAGGGATACTACATCCTATCACCCCAACAAGTGAGCTTACCCATAAATTCACCATCAGAACTAAAGTTATAAACCCTTAACATTCACGATCAGTATTGATGTTCGTTGATCCTTCAAGATACCAAAGTTCATCTATACAATTTCCTTAGACAAGTCTATTCGCTTACAAAATCCCAATGTCCTCTTTTGTCATAACATAGCTATTCTGTCCCTGAATTTATTAGACAAGCTATCTCTTAGGACTGTCTCCACAATTTTTCAAATAGAGGCTTCTAATTGCTAATTTCAATTAATGAGATAGTAACTTTAACTAGGGATTCCTCCCCCTTTTATCCAAAAAGTATCGATCCACAAGCAATGTAGGAAACATAATCCTTAAATAGATTAATCCATTCGGGATCTCCTAAGGTTACTTTCTTGTCTTGACATATTTACTTTAATTCTTAAGATTATCATATCAAAATTATCTCCAAAGCAATTCTACAATTTCTCAAATGGAAGCTTTCAATTATCAATTATCAATCCTAACATTCACCTCTTCCAAATCATGCCGAGATCCATTGATCATAACCTTTAACTTTTAAGTTAACAAGTTTTTAATTTCTTCCAAAGAATTATCTCTAAATCCTCAAAAATCTCATCATAAAATTTTTATCATAGGAGGAGAAATTTCACCTCATACACACCTCCTCCACTTTGCTCGTGGGTGATTACCTATTGATATAGGATAACAGAATCCCAGTCCTTTTTAAGAGCATATCACTTATGACAACTTATCTAGCCATTAGTTAATTCTATCTTTTGGAGGCTCTACGGTTTCTTTAGCAGTATCTAGCCGATGCTCTTTTGATTTCACACAATTCCTTAGAAACCAATGTCAAATTCAATCCATCTCTGAATCGCCCATTAAAATGTATAGGCTTGGTCTTTTCCTTCAATTCTCGAATGGTCATCTACTGACTTAAAAAGGGCAGTACATTTCCAATTTAGACTCAATATCTATCCTCAATTCGATCGACTTTGCCAATCGTTCATAATGCATAACCTAATTACATGGTATCGCATCCCCTCGATATAGTTTACACGCGCAGCCTTGAGCACATCTCAATTCTTGAGAGGACCTGCATAACCTAAAAAGATTCTGAAAGGGTTAACATCACAATGGTAAAAATCCACAAATTCTAGATATTTATCTGGCACAAAACACTACTAAGACAATCATTCTAAAATTTTAGCACAGTCCCTAATTACCATCAAAACCCTAACATTTGTAACTTAATATCTCATAGTCAAGCGGATTTATTTATTCCATTCAGACCTGTGACGACCCGACTTTTATTACCATCAAAAGCCGTCGTCAAATCTAAAATTCTTACAAACAAAAGATAAAAAGGTGAACATAAAAATTTTTCTTTTCTTTATTCAAACCTGAGATGCATTCTAAATATTTATAATTTCATAAATCCCAAAAATGTCACGGAAACATTCTAACATTCATAAGTAGCGGAATTAACATTACAAATTTTCCCAAAATAAACAAAACTCCAAAATATGCTCCAAAGAAGCTTAAGCATTTAGCTACACCATAGGACTCTACTCAACCTCGTCCTCCATAAGCTTGTCATCCTTAAATTTACAAGAGTGAGCTTACAAAGCCCAAGAGATACTCACATGCAAAAACACAAGCATACATATAATCAAATTATAGACCATAATATAGCATAAAAATCATCATATCGCTTCTTCTTGGTTCTTCAGAAATTCATCAAAATCATTCTAATTCAGATTCATTTAGGGACCTCACGGGAGAGCTTTCAACATCGAGGATTCTTTGTGTGCTACCCCACAACCTAAAGCCGTATCCCCTATTTATACTCCCGGGCGGGAGGTAATGCCTTTAACCCGCATACAGATTCCATAGTTCTTCGCCACCAAAAGGTCCCTCCCGTGGCCCAGGAGGCATCATCGAGTGTCACTCCAATATCCTTCATCCATCTTTAACAACAAGTTTAATGGAAACTCAATTCGTTAAGGACTTATTGGCCAATCATCAAAGTTCAAAAGTCATAAGTTCCACTTGCTGTCCGTAAGTCTTTTTTTTTCATGTTCTTCATAGGCATTTCATGCAGACCGGTTCATTTCATGCGTAAGTCGGAGTTCATTTCATGCGATGCTATTCATTTATAAAGGACGGAGTACAAAGTCCGAGGTTCTTTTTCTTAAAGGGACGGAGTGGCTTCCTTTTCAAAAGGGACGGAGTGCTTATTTTAAAATGGAGTACTTGGATGGAGCTCTTTTTCTTTTTAAACGGGCAGAGTGTTTTTCATGGCAGAGCTCTTTTCAAAAGACGGTGTTCTTTTATTACGGCAGATTTCAAGGGCTGGAGCTCTTTCTTTACCGTATTTCAAATTTCAGAGTTCTTTAAAAGCCGGAGCTGTTTTTCTTCAAGACCGGAGTTCTTTTCAAAATAAAAAGACGGAGTGCTGCAAAGGACGGAGTTCTTTTTCTAAAAAAAAGTTAGTTTTCATAAATTTTCCGAGTTCTTTCTTTTAAAAGGACGGAGTGATTTCCTTTTAAAATCTGGAGTTCATTTTCTTAAATTTCTGAAGCTCTAAAATCCGGAGTTCATTCATTTTCTTTAAATTTCCTAAACTCTTAAATCCGAGTGACTTTTCTTTCATAGATCCGGAGTTCAAGGGCCGAGTGGCTTTTCTTTTAAAAATTTGAAGTGCTTAAAGGGACGAACTTGCATCATGGACGGAGTACTTTTCTCTTTTAAAATCCAAACTCATAAAATACAATTCATAAGTCGGAGTTTATTTCAAAACAAAGGAACGGAGTACTTTTAAAGACGTAAAGGCCGGAGTTCTCTTTTTTTCTACATGAACAGTTCTTTTTTTAAAACCTTCTTTTCACAAGAGGATTTATTCATGAAAAGGCCGGAGTTCTTTCTCGACAGAGTTCCTTATTTAAACTTTACGGAGTATAAATGCCGGAGTTCTAAATCATTTTCTTTAAAAAAATTACCGGAGGTCTTTTTACTTTAAATTCAGAGAAACAGAGTATAGTAGCAAAAATTCATGATTCTTCTTAAGGCCTAAAGTTTCTTTCCGTAATCATGCATTAGGCAAAAATTCATAATCATTGGCAAAAAATCATAACAAATCTAACATCATGCATAATTTAAACATGCATTTCAATGAACAATGGTAAAGCATACTCATATAGAATTTCATATAATTTCATAGCAACATAAATAAAACATGGGCTTTTAAATAGGGGTGAGTATCTTGCACGAGTTCTTTTCTACTTTTTCCTTAGCTTTTTGCCTTCTTCTTTAGGAAAGTTTCTAGTGGTGCCTTTTCTTGAGGCTCTTAGGCCCTTATATAAAGCCCTAGGTTTTGGTGGCCCTCATTTATGATTTTCCTATTTTTCCAAGATATCATTTATGATTGTACATTTTCCAAAAGTGATCTTACATTTTTTCAAGGAGGGTTATTTATGAATTTCGTTTTCCAACACGTCTCGGGAACAGCCTATATTCATGGTCTCCTTTCCCAATTTTCTTCCTTACTATGACCGGACTTCATCATTGCATCAAACAACTTCCGGCCAACTATCGAGCGTTGACCGTTTATTTCTATAGAAATCCGTCCCTAATCGGAATGAAATCCGAACTTCTTCAAAATCCGGATTGTTTTTCTTTCAAGCAAATCCCACTTCTTTTTACTTGAAAGTCCTAGTGGTTTTACTAAGGAAATCCGGACTTCATTTCTCCAACGAAATCCGGACTTCATTTAAGTCCGGACTTCTTTTCTCCAACGGAATCCGGACTTCTGTTTACCAAGGGAAATCCGGACTTGTTTTCATCAACGAAAATCCGGACTTCTTTTATCACGGAAATCTGGACTCATTTTACCAACGTAAAAATATCCGGACTTCTTCCTACCCAAGAAATCCGGACTAGAATGAAATCCGGACTTCTTATTTCGTTTTCCGGTCAACGTGCGTTGACCGGACTTGATGGTTAAAATTTTCTTATTAAAATTTTGGGTCGTTACAACCTCCCCCACTTATAGGAATTTCGCCCTCGAAATTTTAAATAAGGTCACTAACCTCGAGAAAATAAATATGGATATTTGTTCCGAATCTCTTCCTTTCGTTCCCAAGTTGCCTCTTCCGGTGTGTGATTCTTCCAGAGCACCTTTACTAGAGCGATTGATTTGGTGCATAATCACTTCGATCCAAGATTTTCACCGGTTTTTTTACCGTTAGAGGTTCATACTCAATTACATGAGTAGGATCATGGACATACTTGATGAAACACATCATGTACTTCAGCCAAGTTTGGAGGCATAGAGTCTCTGTAAGCTACTTCTCCAATCTTTTCCAAGATTCCAAAAGGCCAAAAACGAGGCTTCCTTTTTCCTTTTTACCCGAATCTGTATTTTCTTTGGATGGTGATACCTTTAGAAACACAAAATCGCCCTTTTCAAACTTCAATGCCGATCTTCTCCGTCTGCATAGCTCTTTTATTCCATCAACTTGTTCTCGAGATTCTCATGTAATATCTTTATCTTTTCGCCAACTCCTTGATAATGTCTGGACCCAAAATTCTTCTATCTCCGTGTTCCTCCCAATGAATTGGCGATCTACAGTTTTCTCCCATATAATGCCTCAAAAGGAGCCATGCTAATGTTGGCACTCGATAGCACCCCTTATAAGCGAATTCTGCAAGAGCCAATGAATCATCCCAAGTCTTTTTCATCTCCAAGACCGAGGTCCTTAACATATCCTCGAGAATCTGGATAGTCCGTTCCTATTGGCCGTCGATTTGCGGATGAAAAGCAGTACTAAATTTTAATTCAGTACCCAATTCTTTATGTAGACTTTTCCAGAATCGTGAAACAAAACGAGGGTCTCTATCGGATACAATAGAGGCAGGCACACCATGAAGTCTGACAATCTCGTTCACATACAGCTAGGCTAATTTATCAAGAGGGTAAGTCATCCGGATTGCCAAAAAGTGGGCTGACTTTGTTAGTCGGTCAACAATCACCCAAATAGCATCATGTTTCTTTGGTGTCATTGGTAAACCAGTCACAAAATCCATGGCGATATCCTCCCATTTCCAGCCGTGTGGCATTGGTTGTAATAACCCGACGGCGCTTTTTCTTTCAGCCTTTACTTGTTGACATATAAGGCACTTTTCCACGTAAGCTGCGATATCCCTTTTCATATTTCTCCATCAGAATGTTTTCTTCAAATCCTGGTGCATCTTGTTAGCTCCTGGGTGGATCGTATAACGGGATCGATGAGCTTCTTTAAGAATTTTCTCCTTTAAGTCTTTATTGTCCAGCACACATAACCGATTTCTAAATCTCAAAGCTCCATCTGGTGAAATCTGAAAATCACTTCGAGGTTCTTTATCCAGCTCGCCCATGATCTTTACCAGAAAAGAATCATTCGTTTGACACCCTTTCACCTCATTAATCAATTCTGGCTGAACTTGTAGATGCGCCAAAATCATCCGCTTCCTATGCACATAGCGCTGGACATCATAGTTCATGAGACAATCCAAAGATCTCCATTTGCTTAACTTGCATTCTAGCTAGCATCCCAAAGCCGCCTACTTAACGCTGGCGGCAACCACGTTGGCCTTTCCTTGCTCATATCCTCAATTTGGTGAGTCATAATCCTTCGAGAATTCAATCCATCGCCTCTGTCTCATGTTTAGTTCCTTTTGGGAGAACAAATATTTTAGACTCTTGTGATCGGAGTAGACCAAGAATCTTTCACCATATAAGTAATGCCTCCATTTTCAATGCAAACACCATCAGAATTCTAGATCGTGAGTTGGGTAATTCCTTTCATGGTCCTTCAACTGCCAATTCCCCATAGGCAATTACCCTACCGTGTTGCATTAGAACACAGCCAATCCAATCTTTGAAGCATCGCAATTAACAATCGATCCTCCCGACCCGTTTGGAATGGTCGACCGATTAACCCGGTCTTTAGCGTCGGAAGCTCTCTTCACAATCTTTGGTCCACTCGAACTTGGCATCCTTCTTAGTTAATTGAGTGAGTGGCACGGCGATTTGAGAAAAGTTCTCCACAAATCGTCCATAGTATCCAGCCAGGCCTAAGAAGCTTCGCACTTGTAGGATTGGTACAAGCACTTTACAACTGGCTGCCACTTTCATCAATTCCTTCCTTGGAGATGACATGTCCAAGGAATCCTACCTCTTCCAACCAAAATTTGCACTTTTTCAATTTAGCATGAACAACCGATGCTCCCTAAGAACCCAAGTGTAATGCGTAAATGTTCCTCGTGTTCCTCGAACACAAGGATATCATCAATAAATACAATCACGAACTTGTCCAGGTATGGTTGAAAATTGATTCATCGATCCATAAAAACAGCCGGAGTATTAGTCAACCCAAAAGGCATTACTACAAATTCATAGTGCCCATACCCGGGTTCGAACAAAATATCCTCCTTGCCGATCCGAGTCGATGATACCGGATCTAAGATTAATTTTTGAGAATATGCAAGCTCCTTGTAGCCGATCAAGGAGATCATCAATCCTCGGTAGAGGATATTTGTTCTTGATGGTGATTTTGTTTAATTCCCCGATAGTCCACACATAATCTCATGGTCCGTCCTTCTTTTGACAAAGAGAACAGTGCTCCCCATGGCGACACACTTGGCCGAACGAAACCTTTATCTAGCAATTCCTGCAGCTTGTTGTTTCAACTCTTTGAGTTCAGCCCGGTGCCATTCGTCACGGTGGTTTGGAGATCGATGCCAACCTCGTATCAATTCCACCCCAAATTCTAACTCTGATATTGAGGTGGCAATCCGTAATTCATCGGTGAATACATCTTCAAATTCCGTATCACCGGAATCTCTCCACTAGTCACACTAGCAAAGGCTAGATAAGCTTGGCATCCATCACTAATCGATGCCCGGCATGAAGAGCTGAAATAAAGCAGATGCTTCCTTTCGCCGAACACCCCGAATGTGGAAAGGCTTGTTTCTTCTACTCTTTTCCTTAATCTTGGGATGATATCGGGCTAACCAGTCCATCCCAAGATTGCATCAAAGTGTTTCATTTCAAGTACTACCAAGTTAACAGCATCAAGTATTCATTTACTTTTATTGGGCATTCTTAAAATGCTATATTTAATATTACGGACGACCACAATGGTGAGGCAACCATTAATGGGTATTCAAGAACTTTGGGAAGGGTTGTCGATGCTTCAAAATTCATGGGAAACAAAAGAATGAGTGGATCCAGAATCAAAGAGTACGTGACAAGAGATGCCATATAGAAAGTGTACCTTCTACCACCTCCGTGGACTTTTCACCTCCTTTGCAAAAAATAGCAAACACTTTGGCTGGAATAGGAGGCTTAACTCCCCGGGGCTTGTTTAGCGATTGGACAATCTCTCGATCATGTGCCCGCCTTGCCACGGGAACAAACTCCCGGCTTCTTGTAGTAAGGCTTCCCTCCATGTGATCTCCCGCAATGATCACATACATCATTAGCCGTAGTTCGAGAATTATGATTCTTTCCCCACGAACCCCGATGGTCTCGCCTTCTTAGAAGGCCCTTCACTAGCACTGGCCTTGGATGCCTGACTAAAAGTCCTTTGTCCGGACATTGCTCCCCTTTCCAATTCTTTCTCATAAATAATCGCCTTTGCAAGCACCTCTCCATAAGTTGTCAACGCCAGTGGAAAGGTGTCTCGATATCATCTCGTAATCCTTGAAAGAACCGTCGACATTCCTCTCCTCATCTTCCACCATGAAAGGGGCATAATGAGATAATTCAATACTCACCACCGAAAGCTTTCCCTTTAGGCGAAGGAATTCATCCTCCTTCGCCCACGAAGATTTGCGGAAAGTATTTCTCCAGAAAGCTGCTAAACATCTCCCAAATCTCCCGATCCGGCATATTAAAAACCTTTTATGCATCTCCCACCGTGTGTGTGCTTCCCCAAACTTATGAGTGGCATAAAGCACCATGTCCCCGGCGGGCATTTGATTACAAGAAATACCTTCTTCGGTTATTGAATCCATGTTTCATTTTAACGGATCGGGTTCCCTAGAAATTCAGGAATCCGTTCATTGGTGAACCGATCGTAGACCGACCTCTACTGATGGACAGGAATTGGGGTGGTCACCGGAGTTGGTGGAGTGGTCGGAGTCAAGGCTTCTATGACTTCGGCCATTCTGTCCAGTAGGTTCGCATATCTTGCCTCACGATCAATAGTGTTGTTAACCTGATCATTTCTCCTTCCTCTGTTAGACATGGCTGCGGAAACGTCTGAAAAGAACAATTTCGTTAGTTAAAAAAAATACTATCGTAATAGTCTTTTATCCCAAAGCGTAAGTAAGGATGATACTCTTCTTGCCAACACTAAACTTGTCCTAAGTTTCCGTGTTGATTCAAACTATCCTAAAGCATCTCAATTTTCTCTCGGATACCAACTGTGACGACCCGACTTTTATTACCATCAAAAGCCGTCGTCAAATCTAAAGTTCTTACAAACAAAAGATAAAAAGGTGAACATAAAAATTTTTCTTTTCTTTATTCAAACCTGAGATGCATTCTAAACATTTATAATTTCATAAATCCCAAAAATGTCACGGAAACATTCTAACATTCATAAGCAGCGGAATTAACATTATAAATTTTCCCAAAATAAACAAAACTCCAAAAATATGCTCCAGCAAGCTTAAGCATTTAGCTACACCATAGGACTCTACTCAACCTCGTCCTCCATAAGCTTGTCATCTGAAAATTTACAAGAGTGAGCTTACAAAGCCCAGCAGGATACTCACATGCAGAAAACACAAGCATACATATAATCAAATTATAGACCATAATATAGCATAAAAATCATCATATCGTTTCTTCTTGGTTCTTCAGAAATTCATCAAAATCATTCGGAATTCGTATCATCTTTAGGGACCGGACGGGAGCGGACAACATCGAGGACGGGTTGTGTGCTACCCCACAACCTAAAGCCGTATCCCCTATTTATACTCCCCGGGGCGGGAGGTAATGCCTTTAACCCGGCATACAGGGCCATAGTCCATAGTTCTTACGCCACCAAAAGGTCCCCTCCCGTGGCCCAGGAGGCATCATCGAGTGTCACTCCAATATCCTTCATCCATCTTTAACAACAAGTTTAATGGAAACTCGGTTCTTGGTTCGTGTTCTTTATTGGCCAATCATCAAAGTTCAAAAGTCATAAGTTCCACTTGCTGTCCGTAAGTCTTTTTTTTTTCATGTTCTTCATAGGCCGAAGTTCATTTCATGCAGAAGACCGAAGTTCATTTCATGCGGCAGTTCATTTCATGCGACATTTCTTTAATTCAAAGATTATTAAAACCGGAGTTCTTCATTTATAAAGGACGGAGTACAAAGTCCGAGGTTCTTTTTCTTAAAGGGACGGAGTGGCTTCCTTTTCAAAAGGGACGGAGTGCTTATTTTAAAATGGAGTACTTGGATGGAGCTCTTTTTCTTTTTAAACTAGGTGCCTTTTGTTTTTCATGGCAGAGCTCTTTTCAAAAGACGGTGTTCTTTTTTATTACGGCATTTTCAAGGGGCTGGAGCTCTTTCTTTACCGTATTTCAAATTTCGAGTTCTTTAAAAGCCGGAGCTGTTTTTCTTCAAGACCGAGTTCTTTTCAAAATAAAAAGACGGAGTCTTTGCAAAGGACGGAGTTCTTTTTCTAAAAAAACGGAGTGTTTTTCATAAATTTTCCGGAGTTCTTTCTTTTAAAAGGGACGGAGTGATTTCCTTTTAAAACTGGAGTTCATTTTCTTAAATTTCTCAAGCTCTAAAATCCGGAGTTCATTTTCTTTAAATTTCCTAAACTCTTAAATCCGAGTGACTTTTCTTTCATAGATCCGGAGTTCAAGGGCCGGAGTGGCTTTTCTTTTAAAAATTTGAAGTGCTTAAAGGGACGAATCGCATCATGGACGGAGTACTTTTCTTTAAAATCCGAAACTCATAAAATACGGAATTCATAAGCTGGAGTTTATTTCAAAACAAAGGAACGGAGTACTTTTAAAGACATAAAGGCCGGAGTTCTCTTTTTCTACAAAAGAGGCGGAGTTCTTTTTAAACAGTAGGCCGGAATTTTTCACAAGAGGACGAGCACTTTATTCATGAAAAGGCCGGAGTTCTTTTAACAGATTCCTTATTTAAACTGCATTTAGTATAAATGCCGGAGTTCTAAATCATTTTCTTTAAAAAAATTGCCGGAGGTCTTTTACTTTAAATTCAGAGAAACAGAGTATAGTAGCAGAAATTCATGATTCTTCTTAAGGCCTAAAGTTTCTTTCCGTAATCATGCATTAGGCAAAAATTCATAATCATTGGCAGTAAATCATAACAGAAATCTAACATCATGCATAACAGAATTTCCTTTAAACATGCATTTCAGTGTGAACAGTAAAAGCATACTCATATAGAATTTCATATAATTTCATAGCAACATAAATAAAACATGGGCTTTTAAATAGGGGTGAGTATCTTGCCTGAGTTCTTTTCTACTTTTTCCTTAGCTTTCTGTCTTCTTCTTTAGGAAAGTTTCTAGTGGTGCCTTTTCTTGAGGCTCTTAGGCCCTTATATAAAGCCCTAGGTTTTGGTGGCCCTCATTTATGATTTTCCTATTTTTCCAAGATATCATTTATGATTGTACATTTTCCAAGAGTGATCTTACATTTTTTCAAGGAGGGTTATTTATGAATTTCGTTTTCCAACACGTCTCGGGAACAGCCTATATTCATGGTCGCTTCCTTCCCAATTTTCTTCCTTACCATGGACTTACTTCATCATTGCATCAAACAACTTCCGTTTATCGAGCGTTGACCGGATTTCTATTTCTATAGAAATCCGTCCTTACAGGACTGGAATGAAATCCGAACTTCTTCGAAAATCCGGATTGTTTTTCTTTCAAGCAAATCCGGACTTCTTTTTACTTCAGAAGTCCGGAGTGTTTTTACTAAGGAAATCCGGACTTCATTTCTCCAACAAAATCCGGACTTCATTTAAGTCCGGACTTTTTTTTCTCCAACGGAATCCGGACTTCTATTTACCAAGGGAAATCCGGACTTGTTTTCATCAACGGAAATCCGGACTTCTTTTATCACGGAAATCCGGACTCATTTTACCAACGCAAAAATATCTGGACTTCTTCCTACCCAGGAAATCCGGACTAGAAAGAAATCCGGACTTCTTCTTATTTCGTTTTTCGGTCAACGTGTGTTGACCGGACTTGATGGTTAAAATTTTCTTATTAAAATTTTGGGTCGTTACAAGACAACTTAATTTTTCACAATAGCCTGACTAAAACCAAGGGGCCTTACCATTCGATCAACCTCAAACAAAATCATAGGAGTTCTCCTTTCATATCTTCATAATCATACTTGTTCCGATAGCGAAACCAATTCGTAGTGATTCTTCACCTATCTTACGAATATTCTCAATCTTAAGGACTCTCAACATTAAATCATTAATTCTTTAGTTAACAACATTTTCAGGGTTCGCCAAATATCTTCATCGATGCTATTCGAATCCTCAAGATCATTGCTAATATTGGCACAACTCAATAGCACCTCTTTTTGGTGGTCAGAAAATAAGATAGGCAAATCTTTTCCTTCAATAGTTTCCTCTGATTTCCTCATTCACTTAGTAACTCTCCAGGTATGGCCTAATATGCCATCTATACTTAGCAAATATCCCATCGGTTCCATTACTTCTTTTATAATTTATCCAACAATTTAAAACCTTAATTGCAACTCAAGTCATTCTTTTCAACACTATCAGTTCTGGTGTAGCAATTTGCCATCCAGATCATCTTAATACTCCATCAAGATTAATTTAATCATAATTTTCGACTGGACTTCAAAATTCGTAATTCCTTCAGACAAGGGTTGCTCCTCAGGGATTAACATCATCAGGTTTTTTTTATTCTGAAATTCGGAATATACACAAACTTATTCCTTTGTCATCATTAACCAGCTTCACCTTTTGGCCACCCCCCCCCCCAAAAAAAGCCATTACATAGTGAGAAGGGTTCCTTTTTTAAAATCAGTTGCTTCCAAAAACATCCGGAGAAATGAGGTATGACACTCAGAAATCCACTATCAGCCTTGCCTTACCTTAGCTAGCTGAACTTTACCTGGATGATCAAGAACCTTGAATACTTTCTTTAATACCCCAAGCTCAATTTATCATTAACCCTAAGGTTGATTAATTCAACTACTTTCATCCTTGCTCAATTCAAAACAGTTCCACCCAATCCTTCAACTTGTTTCGATTCGGCTTAGTCACTAAGCCGTCGGTCAATTTTTATCCTAAATCATTTTGGCCTTAGATCAGATCACCTTAAACTTAAGCCTAAAATTAAAATCAATCAACCTAGACCTGAGGCCATTATAAATCAATTTAATTGTTTAGCCTAATCATTAAATCCTAGCTCAAGTCAATCCTAACTTATACAATCTGGAACACTTAGGATTTCCTGACCTAGCTTAATCAGTATAAGTCTATCCCTACCTAGTCAGTCGGTCAGAATCAGTTCCTAAACTTCCACATACGATTCAGATCATTCCTAAGGTAACTCATTTTCTCTGATACCATTTGTGATGGAACAGGTCCTAATTACCATAGGACCTTTCGCCAGATAAAAATAGAACAGAATCTATAAATTTATATCAGTAAATTCTGTAAAAATTTCGGTAACGTTCTATCTAAAATTGGGCAAAAACCCAAATATACAACCTGCTTATTTACATCAGTACAGAGCATACATAATATCTAGACCTTAAATTCTTGACCATAATATAAAAGTAGGATCAGTACAAGCATACAACTATCCACAATACCATAATTTTCCTAAAACACACATTCATAGGACCAAAAGTGCCATCCATGGCCTTAATTTAACAATCCTATCAACTATACCAGAATTCTGACAAGAGATGTTGTCTAGGACCTGTATGAAAAACCAGCAAACATATAGTGAAAGCAACTATGTAAACCTGTGGAAGCATAATTTTTGTTCCATCAGAGTACAAAACATATCATGGTTTTTAATACATAATTTCCTTTACAAGATTCTATGGAATATCTAGAACTATCAGATCTTCCAAAATACTTAAAGATAAATATTCGAGACTTCACCGAGGCTCCAGAACCTTCCTTACTAATCTCTAGCTACACATGGTCATCCAGTGTCTTCTCTATATCCTTATTTTGAGGGAAAAAATAAAACAGTGAGCCAAAACCCAACAAGGTACTAAAACATGTAGAATATAATGGCTCATGTAGAATATCGATATAGATAGTTCTAGAAACTGTCAAAGAGTAGGGACATGTATAGAAAGCATGAGAAAAGTATGATTCAACGTGAACAGGTTATAGAAATCATTATTTATACTTTCGTGTAGAACATATGTATAGATGAGCAGAAACATATGCAACAATCATGAAGAAAGCATAATTTTCATATAAATAGGCCTCGGGAAACATAAATTATGCTAGGACAGAAAACCACGTGAATATCAGATTAGAAGAGCAGAAGCAGTTTATGGAAACAGGAGCAAAGCATGATTCTATTTAAATAGGCAGTAGTTTCATAAAATAGTTCCAAAACCTCATTTGCTTTCATTAGAAACTCTAGTTAAATATCCTAAGGATCCAACTAGCATACCCTACTAACTGAGGGGGGAATAATCGAGGATAGATTATGTTCACTCCACACAATCTAAGGCCAGAAATAGTAACAGTAGATCCCTTCTCATGTGATCGATCCCTTCCAGGGGATCTAGAATAGTATCCTCCCTATACAACACCTCGAGGACGACAGACCACATATAACTCCATCCACAGAGTTATTCACAATTACAACCGTAATGTCTTAAGGCATGCCGGAGAACCTTACTAGACCGTATGTCATTCCTGGGTCCTAGTTAACAGTATTAGAAATAGTTTCTTCTTATTTCTTAACTGAAAACCTTTTTCGTTTTAGAAGTCAGTTAGAGTTTCACAATAACTCTTCATTTCGGTTCAGAATATATGGTAATAGTTTGAAACCCTTCAAATTTTCCTTCAGAATATACAGTATTAGCTTAAAACCCTTCAATTTTGCTTCATAAATCCACAGTGATTTATCAGTATAAGTTCGTATAAAATTTTCAGAAACAAATTACACCAGAAACTTTATTTCAGTTCAGATTATCTTTTATACAACAGAAATTTTTGTAAAAATCACTAAAACCCATCGTTTTTGTACCTAGGGTTTGGCCGAAATTACCGAATGATAAATAGACATTTAACACGTGTATTTTCATGAAATCGATGCCAAATATTGCAGTATATACATGTAAACATGAAATCTGTCTGATTAATTTACAGAAGCAGGCTCTATTTATAGTAAATATGTAGAACCATGTATTTAAAACATAAATACAATATTTGAGGCTTTAAAACATTGTAAAAATGGTAAATAGCATCATGAGTACACTTACCTGAGCCTGATCTACAGTTAGTTTTATCCGGATCGGAGTGGAACGGCCGGATCCCTCCTCCTCTCTTCCCTTTCCCTCTTCTCTCCCACTGCACTTCGTGGAATGCCCAGAATGAGGGAAAATCGTGCTCGGTGCTCGAGTGCTCCCTCTTAGACACGGCAATGCCTCGGGCGCTAGTCAAGCACCCTTCACGCATTGCATTCACAAATGTACGCCATGACAGCGCTCAAGCGGTCCTCGAGTGCACTTCTGGTAACCTCCCTTGCTCCCGCCTCACCTCGGGTGAGTTTCAAGTGCCACATTCATAAAATGGCCCTGACTAGCACTCGAGCGCTGATCGGGCGCTCGTTAGGCTCTCATCAGGCGCACATCGAGCCTACAGCACGTAAACATTGCATTTTCATCATCTGAGACCAGTTTTGACCCTTCTAACCCAATTCCTCACATCCTTAGACCTTAATTTTGATTATATATGCTTAATAGGCAATAATTATCGTAATTTAAAGTTTGAAATCTTATTTACGGATTAACGTTTCTCAGTTTACAACTTTGGTTCCCGATTTACCAATTTTGGATCTTTGGGCTTCTCGATCTGATTCCTCCCATACCCCTTGACCTTAATTCATCTATTGTAAGTTAATTGCACATCTTTTATCATATTTTGGGAACTGGTACCCCCACGGAGCCCATCTTTCTCCTAATTATCATGTTTTGAAAGTTCGGGTCATTACAACACGTGGAAGCCCTGTTATTACTCATCTTGGAAAATATTGGAGGAAGTTTTTTTGGTAAGTAATTAAATTGTATTGAAATAAAACAAAATAAATACAATTTTGATATTCTATCTCTAAGTATTTTACCTACTTAGAAAGTGAACAAAGACGTTGGGATATATATCGAGCACAGTGATACATGTCTCCAAAGTAAGAAGAAACACAAAAGAAGCAAAAAGATACAATTCCGTTATAGCCACCGCCAATCCACTCTGATCATAACAATCAATTCAGCACACCAAACAGACCGGCCAATGCATCATATCAACAGGAAGCTTTTCAGGAAAGCGGCAAGAGATCGGTGACATTGCCAAAAGCAGCAGAAAGATACTTTTCAACACACTGAAAAGTATTTCCCGTCAAGTCTTCAGGATAAGAAGGAGCAAGAATTTATGCGAATTAGACAAGGAAACAAAACTGTAGTGGAGTATGATGTAAAATTTACTAAATTGTCTCATTATGTGCCGTTTTTTGCGTAGGATGAACTGATGAAGGCAAAGAAATTTCAGCAATCACTGAGGAATAATATTAGAAGGCAGTTGTCGACTCACAAGCTCCAACAGTATGCTAATATTTTAGATCGAGCCCTAATTTATGAGGAGGAATTGGGGACACAAAAGTTCTTCGCTAAGAGAGCCGCTAGCAGGACGAGTTTTGGTACAGGATCAAATATAGAACCCTCAGGGCCATCTAAGAAGGTGAAGACGGTAGATATAGGGAAGGGTGTTATGGAAGTTTTATCGATAACAAGCTCTCAGACATCAGCTGTTGAATGTGCATATTGTTGGAGAAAGCTCACGTGGATGCTTGGTTATAAAGCGATGGGAGCATATTATAATTGTGGACAGCGGGGCCACCTGATAAAAGATTGTCCATTACCTAAGAGGTTGGAAGCAAAGAAGCCAACTGTTGTGGCTAAAGCATTTGCGGTGACGTGCAAGACCCTGAGACTCCCTCGAAAGTGGATGGGGGTATTTTCATTATTTATGGAATTTTGATTTTCGTTTTAATTGACTTGGAAGTTATGTATTCTTTTATTTCCCATGATTTGTATGAGATGTCCTCGTCTTCCTGAAGATTCTTGACTATTCTATAATTGTGTCTATGCATTCTTTTGTGGATTGTGGATAGTTGATGACCGAATGCCTAATTGAGGAAGTGATCGGTTGAGTATTGTTGGAAGAGAAAATATTTTATTTTTTTAGTAACTAAAATTGCATTACAAAAAAGAAAAAAATTACTCAACCTATGATTTATCTCATTGTATTTTTGCAAAATTCATTGATTTAAATTTATGGATATTAGTTTTGTTTGTTTATTGATGGAAGGTGTTTAGAGGATAAAAACCTGTCCCGTCACAGCTGATATCTTAGAAAAGAGATGCCTTTAGAATGATTTGAATTGTATGCAGAAACTTAGGAAACGATTTTGATTGATCAAATAAGTAGGGATAGACATAGGATGATTACGTCCTAGGTATCCTAGCTAGCATAAGTTAGACCAGAAATAGATTGCGACTTAGTGGTTAAGTAGAGTGATATTGATTTTAGGCTTAGGCTAATCGATTTGAGTTGAAGGTTTGGTTAAACTATTTTAAATTGAGGAAAGATAAGAGTAGTTAGGGTTAGAGAGAATGGCTAAGGGTTGCTATTAAGGATTTTATTTTGAATAGCACTGATTTATTTTAACATGACTGTTAATGGAAAGAACAATAAGAATAGGATTATCTCCCTCCTTGATGACTCTGGGAATCCAATCATCGGAGTCGAGAATGTCCAAAATTTGATTGTGAATCACTTCAGAAAGGCTCTTGGTTCAGGTCGTTCGCATGGATCGGGTGACGCTGCTCGGCTCCGCCCTTTCATCCAACACACTGTGCCTGACTCACTAATGGGCCCACTCATTGGTCCGGTTAGCGATGATGAGATCCTCAAGGTGATTTTTTCTATTGGAGACTACCGTGCCCCGAGTCCTGATGGTTTCAGTTCTAATTTTTTAAGGAATCTTGGGACATTGTGGGTTCATCTGTCTGCGAAGCTATTTGTGACTTTTTCAATCATGGAAAGCTTCTAAAACAATTGAACACTACGATCATTAGCCTGATCCGAAAGGTCCAATCTCCTCGTTTGGTCTCTGACTACCGTCGCATATCATGCTGTAATGTCATCTACAAAGTGATCTCAAAGATTATTGCGAATCGGTTAAAGATGACATTACCCTATCTTGTCGACAAGTGCCAAACGACCTTTGTTGCTGGGCGTCAAATCAGTGACAACATCCTTCTGGCCCAAGAGCTCCTCCATAAGTATCATCTGGGTCATGATCCGCCCAGATGTACTATGAAAATTGACCTAATGAAAGCATACGACTCCGTCTATTGGGATTTCATTATCTCTATCCTGACCCTAATGAAATTCCCTCCTAAAATGGTCGAATGGATTAGACAATGTATAACCACTCCCTCGTACTCTGTGAATAGGGAGGCAGTTGGGTTCTTCAAGGGGGAAAGGGTCTTCATCAAGGCGACCCCATTTGTTCTGGTTATGGAGGTGTTGAATCACTTACTTACGAAAAAAAAAAAAAAATGGAGGTGTTGAATGGTATTATTGAAATCAAGGCCCGTAGGAATGAAAATTTTAAATTTCATTGGAATTGTGGCGTGACTCATACCGTCATGCTTGCTTTTGCAGATGACCTCCTCCTCTACTCTCATGCCGATGTCAGCTCGACTCGGATTCTTAAGGATTACTTTGAGGAATTTCATTGGCTCTCTAGCCTTTCTGTAAACGTGAATAAGAGTGAAATCTTCATCTGCTCTAAAGACCCATCCCTCCATCAGATCATCGCTGACATCATGGGTTTTAGAGTGGGCAAACTCCCCATTAGGTACCTGGGAGTACCTTTGATAACCCACCAGACTTTCGATTCGGGATTGCAATGCTCTCACTGAGAAAATTACATGCTGGATCAAGTCCTGAAAGAACAGGTGGCTCTCCTTTGGGGGGCGATTGCAACTCGTTGCCTCTATCCTCTTGTCCATCCACCTATATTGGGCCTCAATCTTCATTCTGCCCAAATATATTCTTAATCAAATCGACTACATGATGAGGCGGTTCCTTTGGAACGGATCTACTGATGGGAAGGCTAATGCAAAAGTAGCATGGGATGACATTTGCTATCCGAAGAGTGAAGGTGGGCTGGGCCTCAAGAATTTGCAGGCCCAGAATAAAGCCCTCATCTGTAAGCCCCTATGGCGTATCACCTCGAAGGATTCTAAGTCAGCCTGGTCATCATGGATCCACAAAAATAGAATCAAAGATTGATGTATCTGGACTCTCAAAGTTCTTGACTCAGCCCCTAGGGCTGGAGCAAGATTATGAAGCATCGTCCCTTCATGCGCTCTCATTCTATTAAGAACATTAGTGACGGCTCTGATACTTTCCTCTGGCATGATAACTGGCACCCTATGGGCCCACTGAGTAATGTCACTACTAATCGTATTCGTCTGGTCATGGAGTTGCCTTGGGACGCCAAGGTCTCACAAATAATCAGAGATGACTATTAGGCATGGCCTAATCCTTAGGATCAGGAAGTGTCTAGTCTTGCAGAAAACATGCCCCATTATCTCCCTAACATCGAGCATAAAGATTCCCTGAGATGGGACAGGAGCCCGAATGGTATATTTTTGACTAGAACTGCCTACCTTCTTATCCAACCACCCAAGCCAAAACTGAGCTGGACCAACTTAGTTTGGGGCCCCTCCCATATTCCTGCCCACTCTTTTACTCTTTGGCTGGCTATCAAAGGCAGACTTAATACCACTGACCACATACACGGTGTTCCAAACCTATCCAATACATGCATTCTTTGCGACTTGGATGATGAAAACCATGAACATATTTTCTTCTCCTGCCCATTCTCTAGATCCTTATGGACCAAAATTCAAAGAAAAGCTGGCCTTCAGTGGCCTTACCCCGAATGGTTCCATAACATCATTTGGGCTGCTCATCAATGGAAAGAAAAGAATCTTATTGCCCTATCCAAGTGTCTTTCTCTTGCGGCTACAGTCTATTTCATTTGTAGAGAACGAAATCATCGGATCTTCCAAAAATCCTCCCCACAGGATATATCCTAGATCTGTTCTCAGATAACAAATATCGTACGGGACAAATTGAAGGCTTCCTTGTCTGTTGACGGGCATGCTGCCCATTTGCTTCTTATCCGTTGAAACTTATAAAAAAAAAAGAGAAAAAAAGGAAAAAAAAGAGAGAAAATAGAGAAAAAAGGAGAAAAAAGATTTACTCGAAGGAAAAAAGAATTCAATCTTTGGGTTCCATTCTATATATTTGGCCTTTCTTTTCTGTTTTTACTTCCCTTTCTCAAAACTCAAAAAAAAAATTGTTATATATATATACATATATATTCTTAAAAAAAAAGAGAGAGCGAGTATTGTCTTTCTATTCAGTTATGGCTCAGTTATGGTTCCTGTGCTGATATGGATGTAGCATTGTGATAATTGATAAATGCATTGGGGTTCTGGTTGTGGCGTCTGATTTCTTCTCCCTGCTGATGCTGATGGATTTTCCATTGGGCGATATGAATTCTGATGCTGTTGACTCGCCTGCATACCTTGGTTTCATTTTGCTATTTTGTTGGCAATGTCGGGCGGTAGGACCATGCTACCGTAGCTTCATTGCTGCTGAAGTGGTTGGGGCCGTGTGCTGATTTGGCAGTGACAACTTAATCTGGTTGAAAAGTCCTTAGTTGTGTAGGTGCTTTGTGTGGGAAGGATATGTTGCATTCATTTGTGTGTGATGATTGCTGTAGCTACAGTCCCATATATGGCGTTTAAGTGTCGTGCTGAACTGAAGCAGCTGGGGGTTTGGTAGCTTGCTGGATGTAGCCATTTCATGGAGTTGCCACTGCTGGGAGCTTGGACCAACGGACAATGCCTGGGTGTGGATTGCAGTTGGTAATTGCCTGATGAGGCCAGTCGGTATTTGTGACATCTGGTGGTTTGCTTCTCTGTTCTGGATTTTGAGTATGATGCTACAGTTCCTGTGCTGGCCCACCCGGCTTGCTGCCCTGTGGTGTTTTGCTTTGGATTGCTGCCCCTGCAGTGTTTTGCCCTAAAGTGTTCTGATCGAGCCGTCCAGAAGAGTATGACCAATATAATCAGACTGCTGCAGCGCTAGACGTTATTTTTGACTGGAGTAGCGTGTTGCCATCTATGGAATGCACTGCTGAGGAGCTGAAGCCTGATTGGTTCTGAAGCTTGCTGTCCCAGCTGGTGTGAGATGCTGCATAATCTCTAGTGATCGATGCTGTGGATCAACTGATCCTCCAGGCGTGCTTGGCTGTGAACCGCTACACTGAGCCAAATTTTGCGTCTCTTATTGGCAGTCTTGATAGTGGTTATTCAAGAATATGATGGGCCAGTTGCCCATTGTGACAGCCTGACTTTATTCCACCGCATAAAGCCATCGTCAAGCCTAAATCCTTGACTTAAAGTAATAATAATAAAGTGGACATAAAAATTTTCTTTTCTTTTACACAGGATTGATGAGGCCGAACTATATGAGCTGGTCTTCCGGTTTTAATTTCAAACCTGAGATGCATACTAGAATTATTAATTTCATTTATCCAAAAAGAAATCACGGAAACATGCTAACATCCATCTTATACAGTGGAATATTTTACAAGTCTTCCCAAAACATCAAAAGGAAATAAAATTAAGCTCTTCATTGATCAGCTCCGGCCCGCTAGCTGTATCATATGGTTCTACTCAATTTCGTCCTCCATAAGCCTTTCATCATCTGAAAAGTGGTAAGAATGAGCTACAAAGCCTAGCAAAATACTCACATGTAGAAAACAGAAAACATAAATATATATATAAGCGGATCAAAACAGAGATTCATAACATAACTTAGCATATGAAAATCATCATGTCTTTTCTTCTTTATTTCTTTTTATTATCATCTTGTCTTCGGGAAATCCATAAAACCATTCGTAATTCTTATCATCTTTAGGGACCGGATGAGAGCGGACAACATTGAGGACGGGTTGTGTGTAACCCCACAACCTAAGGCCGTATCCCCTCATTATGCTCCCTGGGGCGGGAGGTAATGCCTTTAACCTGATATACGGGGCCGTAGTCCATAAGTCTTATGCCACCAGAAAGTTTCCTCCCGTGGCCTAGGAGGCAATCCTCGACTGTCACTCCAATATCTTTCATCCATATTTAACAGCAAGTTTAATGGAGATTGGGTTCATAGTTCTTGTCCTTCAATGGTCATCCATCATAGTCCGAAAGTCGAAAGTCATAGAGTTCCACTTGCTGTCCGTATTACATGCATTTTCCATGTTCATATAAATAGGCCGGAGTTCTTTTTCAAACAGAAGGCCGGAGTTCCCAAAAGCCAAAGTTCTTTTGTCAAAGCCAGAGTTCTTTTCTTAAAACAAAGCCAGAGTTCCAAAAGCTGAAATACTTAAAAGCCAGAGTTCCAAAAGCTGAAGTACTTAAAAGCCGGAGTTCTTTAAAGCCGAAGTTCTTTTGTCAAAGCCGGAGTTCTTAAAGCCGGAGTTCTTTATTCATAAAGGCTGAAGTTCCTTATTCATAAAAGCCAGAGCACTTTTTAAATGAAAGCCGTGATTCAGAAACCGGAGTTCTAATTCCATTAAAAATCGAAGCTCAAATAGCTGGAGTTCCTTTAAATCTGGAGTTCTAAAAATCGGAGTTCATTTTCTTTAAAAACCGGAGTTCTAAAAATTGGAGTTCTTCAAAGTCCGAAGCTCTTCTTCCTAAAAGTTAGAAGTCTTTTCTTTAAACATGAATTATCAGAGTTCGTATAAATCGACAATCAAACATATACTTCAAACAGAATAAAATCTAACACCATGAATACCAGAGTTTCTTTTAAACATGTGATTAAGAACGATAATTCACAAGAACAGAACAAACATCATACATACATAATTTTGTAAGAATATCATATACTTACGTAGCAAACATGCATAAACATGAACTTTAAAAACAGGGGTGAGATCTTACCTGGGTTTCTTCTACTTTGCCTTGATCTTTACTCTTGCCTGGGTTTCTTCTACTTTGCCTTAATCTTTTGGCCTTCCTTTACTAGAATTTCTATTGCATGCCTCTTTCTCACTTTTCTAATTCTTATTTATAGACCTTGGGTCTGATGACCATAATAAAAGATTTGCTGTCATTAATGATTGGCAGGCGGAATGTTTCTTATTTATGATTCTCCCTCATTAATGATTGGCAGGGGAATTGTTTCTTATTTATTCCCCAAAAAGTTCCCTTATTATTTATGATTTTATATTCTCATGGAGTTCATTAATTCCTAGTTAACTGAACTTAAAGGAATTTAGATTTCTCCATTAAATTCCTGATTAACTGAACTTAGCAGGATTCAACTTTCTCATGTAAACACATTAAATTCCTGGTTAATTGAACTTAGCAGGACTTATCTTTCTCATGTAATCACATTCCAGTCAACTATCGGCGTTGACCGGATTATTCTTACAAGATTTCCGGTCAACACTTGTTGACCGGATCTTCAATTTTGGCTTTCTTCCCACAATTCAACTCCGGCCTTACCAATCACAAAGCCACTCCATCCTTACATGGCTGGACTTGATTCTTATCAAGGAATATTCCGGACTTCTTTTCATCAAGAAATATTTCAGACTTCTTTTTATCAAGGAAATCCGGACTAGATTTTCATCAAGGAAAATCCGGACTTCTTTTCCTCAAGGAATATTCCGGTTTCTTTTTATCAAGGAATATTCTGGACTTCTTTTCCTCAAGGAATATTCCGGACCTCTTTTTATCAAGGAAATCCGAACTAGATTTTCATTATGTAAGGCCGAACTTGATTTTATCTTAAGGCCGATTTACTTTTCTTATTACATTTTTTTCGGTCAACTGGTGTTGACCGGATTATAAGGACTTGATGACTGAAATTTCCTATGTTCAAAAATCCGGGCTGTTACAATCTCCCCACTTACAGAAATTTTGTCCTTGAAATTTGACAATCCTGACTACTTCATTACCATAGGTATTTTTTCTTGCATCCAGAAGTTATTTCCCTCAGACGAGGATTACTCTAGGAAAAACTCAAGCACTTTACTCATCCTAATCCTTATCACAAAACAAATCCTTAGCCTCTCAGAACAACTCAACCCAGACACTTACTAATTTTCTCAACCATTGATACAAGGAAGACCTTATAACGATCCCCCAAATTTCAAGAGCGACTTACAGTAATGCTGACTATTTTTCCAATTTAATTGGATACTTCAAACGAATTCAATGAACTTCCACTTCAGTTCATTCCAAGCTTCAAAAGAATTCGATCATAGGGACCTTAACCTTACTCTTAAAACTCTGGGTTATGGTTTCACAACGCTTAAGCTGCGCTACTCTGATTTAAACAGTTTTAGGATAGTCATATTATAAAGGCAAATCCCAAAATCCTCATTCTTCGGCTACATTACAGTTATAACGATCACTCGAAGAGTCAACATAACTTTAAATTATTACCCAAAATCTTAAGATCCCAATTTAAGAACATGGCATCCTATCCCCCAATCATTTGGACTTACTCACGATTCATCTTTCACTCTCCTATGAAAAAAAACATACAAGCCCAAAAATTCGCAGCATAAATTTCCAACCTTGATGCCCGCTTTCTCAAAGAAAACACCGGGGTTTACTTGCTCAACTTTTAAAACACGTCTGTCCACATGAGATATCATATGGTCATCCTTTTTAATAGTACAAGGACAAAGCCATAAGTTTTCAAAGCAGAGATTTTAATTACCACTTCTGACTTACATATGGTTAACACTAATCATGAACTTCTCCCCCACTGAAGCAAAGGTATGACCTTAACGTTCTCAACGACATTATATGCCACGGTAACCTACCAAACTCATTTGATTTCCAAAACTAATTACAAATCTCTCTAAGTCAGACGTCTCACTTGAATTGTAGTCCTCCAAGAATACTTGTCATATTATTTAATGAGTTCAGTTATACCCAAGATGACCATAAGCTTTCAAGACACTAATCGGTCTTTCCAATAGCCATTACTTAAAATCTTATAGATCCCAAGATCACGCTATCAAAGAGTTATAAGCCTAATAGGGCATTCCCTCCTTTTTGAAATTCATGAATAACCTTATCCGTCTATCTTATCTTCTTCGATGTTTTGGGATATTTCACAATGATACCAAAGCCTATACCTCCACGGCTCTACATAGAATTTTCAACGATTTTCGTCAATTTTGACACAACCTCAAATTATCGATCAATAGATAAGTCAACCTAATCTTCCTTCTATAATCATTCTCAAATAGTCACATGGCCGAAGCCCCTTAATGACTTCCTTCTATAATCATTCTCAAATAGTCACATGGCCGAAGCCCCTTAATGACCACAAAATAGCATTAAGATGATATACTAACTAGTCTTAACTCAGATTCTTATTGAATGTTCTATAGGAAGACGTCATCAATCTCTTGATACCTTGATCAATTTAAACTTATGCCTTAGATCCCACAACTTGATTGTCAGATGTCATCCTTTATCAATTCAACAGTAATAGCACTGCAGTTCGCCCGCCAACTACTATTAAGATCAAATTAAGAATTGGTACCTTAGCTGGTTCAAAAACTCCATACAGGCATGGATTTGGAATCCCTAAAATGACAACGGGTTACAAGATTAAGCCCAAGGCTTTACCTCTTATTGTGACAGATGGCACTTAATACTTTAAACTAATACCTTAGAATCTTGATTTAGCATTGAACTTCTTCGTCACCCGTCCATGGAATAGGATATCCCTCTTAATCCTCAAGACCCATGATCTTTTTCCAGGTCCAACTTCGAGTTGAAAGGTGCCTCCTAATATCGTCTTTTAAACCTTGAAAGAGCCACTTAGCCTTCCTCTCCTGATTCTCCACCATATAAGGAGCATAACGAGATAGCTAAACAAACTTTGCATCATACTCAGCCATAGAGCGAGTACCTTGCTTTGAGCGAAGGAATTCATCTTCCTTCTGTCCGCAAAGGTTAACAGGGAAGTATTTCTCCAAAAATGCTGCTTCAAGTATTTTTCAAGTAATATCCCTGTCTGGCACATCGAAAACTCTCTTCTGCAATTCCCACCAGTGATGGGCCTCACCCGCTAGCTTATGGGAGGCAAATAAAACCATATCTGCAGCAGGGCATCTAATCACTGCAAACACCTTCTTTATTCGCTGGATCCAAGTGTCTTCCTTCAACAGGTCGGGTTCCCTTGAGAATTCAGGAACTCGCTCGTTGGTAAAGCGATCGTAGACCAACCTCTCCTGATGGACAGGAATTGGGGTGGTCACCGGAGTTGGTGGAGTCAAGACTTCTATAACTTCAACCATTCTATCTAACAGGTTCAAGTACTTTGCCTCCCCATCCATAGAGTTGTTAATTTGTATGTTTCGACTTCCGCTGTTAGACATGACTTCAGGGACGACTTTAATGTTTGAAAAGAACATTTTCGTTAGTCAATAGTTTAAAGATAGCTATCACAATTGTCTCCGTCCAAAGCATCAATAAAGCTAACCCTCTTCTTACATTAACTGATCCTGTCCTGAGTTTTCGTGTTGATTCAAATTAACCTAAAGCATCTCAATTCTCTCTCTGATACCAACTGTGATAGCCCACTTTATTCCACCGCATAAAGCCGCCGTCAAGCCTAAATCCTTGACTTAAAGTAATAATAATAAAGTGGACATAAAAATTTTCTTTTCTTTTACACAGGATTGATGAGGCCGAACTATATGAGCTGGTCTTCCGATTTTAATTTCAAATCTGAGATGCATACTAGAATTATTAATTTCATTTATCCAAAAAGAAATCATGGAAACATGCTAACATCCATCTTATACAGTGGAATATTTTACAAGTCTTCTCAAAACATCAAAAGGAAATAAAATTAAGCTCTTCATTGATCAGCTCTGGCCCGCTAGCTATATTATATGGTTCTACTCAACTTCGTCCTCCATAAGTCTTTCATCATCTGAAAACTGGCAAGAATGAGCTACAAAGCCCAGCAAAATACTCATATGCAGAAAACAGAAAACATAAATATATATATAAGCGGATCAAAACAGAGATTCATAACATAACTTAGCATACAAAAATCATCATGTCGTTTCTTCTTTATTTCTTTTTATTATCATATTGTCTTCAGAAAATCCATAAAACCATTCGTAATTCTTATCATCATTAGGGACCGGACGGGAGCGGACAACATCGAGGATGGGTTGTGTGTAACCCCACAACCTAAGGCCATATCCCCTCATTGTGCTCCCCGGGGCGGGAGGTAATGCTTTTAACCCAACATACGGGGTCATAGTCCATAAGTCTTATGCCACCAGAAAGTTTCCTCCCATGGCCCAGGAGGCAATCCTCGAGTGTCACTCCAATATCTTTCATCCATATTTAACAGCAAGTTTAATGGAGACTGGGTTCATAGTTCTTGTCCTTCAATGGTCATCCATCATAGTTCGAAAGTCGAAAGTCGTAGAGTTCCACTTGCTGTCCGTATTACATGCATTTTCCATGTTCATATAAATAGGCCGGAGTTCTTTTTCAAACAGAAGGCCGGAGTTCCCAAAAGCCGAAGTTCTTTTGTCAAAGCCAGAGTTCTTTTCTTAAAACAAAGCCGGAGGTCCAAAAGCCGAAGTACTTAAAAGCAGGAGTTCTTTAAAGCCGAAGTTCTTTTGTCAAAGCTGGAGTTCTTAAAGCCGGAGTTCTTCAAAGTCCGAAGCTCTTCTTCCTAAAAGTTGGAAGTCTTTTCTTTAAACATGAGTTATCAGAGTTCGTATAAATCGACAATCAAACATATACTTCAAACAGAATAAAATCTAACACCATGAATACCAGAGTTTCTTTTAAACATGGGATTAAGAACGATAATTCACATGAATAGAACAAACATCATACATACATAATTTCATAAGAATATCATATACTTACGTAGCAAACGTGTATAAACATGAACTTTAAAAATAGGGGTGAGTATCTTGCCTGGGTTTCTTTTACTTTGCCTTTATCTTTACTCTTGCCTGGGTTTCTTCTACTTTGCCTTGAACTTTTAGCCTTCCTTTACTAGAATTTCTATTGCGTGCCTCTTTCTCACTTTTCTAATTCTTATTTATAGACCTTGGGTCTGATGACCGTAATAAAAGATTGGTTGTCATTAATGATTGGTAGGGGGAATGTTTCTTATTTATGATTCTCCCTCATTAATGATTGGCTGGAGTTGATTCTTATCAAGGAATATTTCGGACTTCTTTTCATCAAGGAATATTAAATTCCTGGTTAATCGAACTTTGACTTCTTTTCATCAAGAAATATTTTAGGACTTCTTTTTGTATCAATTAAATTCCTGGTTAATTGAACTAGATTTTCTTTCTCATGTAATCAAGGAAAATGGCCATTCTTAGAAGATTTCTTTTGGCTTTTTCCCACAATTCAACTCTGCCTTACCAATCAAAGAATATTCATGGCTGGACTTCTTTTTATCAAGGAATATTTTGACTTCTTTTCATCAAGGAATATTCTTTTATCAAGGAAATTTCTTTTTCATCAAAGAAAATCCGGACTAGATTTTCATTTTTATCAAGGAAAATCCGGACTTCTTTTCCTCAAGGAATATTCCGGACCTCTTTTTATCAAGGAAATTCGGTCTAGATTTTCATTATATAAGGCCGAACTTGATTTCATCTTAAGGCCGATTTACTTTTCTTATTACATTTTTTTCGGTCAACTAGCGTTGACCGGATTATAAGGACTTGATGACTGAAATTTCCTATGTTCAAAAATCTGGGCTGTTACACCCATTTTCTTCCCTTTAAATTTTTTTCGCACCCCTGCTATTGGCGGGTGTTTTTTTAGTCTCGGTTGCTGGTTGTTGATGGATGTAATTCCGTTAATTCCGTCTCTATTTTTCTTTTTTTCTGTTTAGTGACTTAGTTCGCGTTGCTCGGGGAATTCCCTAGCATCTGTGTTCTAAATCCAAGTCGGAAAACACATGGAGATAGAACACTACTTTTGTATATTTTTTGTTCATTTATAAAATTTACTTACCAAAAAAAAAAGATTTATTTTAACCTCTTTTTTTGATCTAATTGTTTGAGGTCGGCTAATACTGTGATTATTTTAGGTTATAGGAACTAAGATGGCTAGTAGAAGAAGTAAAAGAAATAACCGCAAGGGTGCTAGTACTTCCCACAAATGAGAAGACGAGCATGTGAATTTGTTGGGAAGGATGACGAATACTGTTGAATCGATAGAGCAGTGCCATATGGCTTCAGTCCCTGCACCTGAGCCAATTCCAGTAAATCTTGCTTCGACTAAGTATGATAGGTTCACATCGGAGAGAACGCCTAAATTTTTTGGTGAACCTGATCCGATGAAGGTGAACATTTGGAACCGGAGGACGAAGAAGATTTTTGAAGTGATCCAATGCTCTGACTGAGAAAAGGTTATGTTTGCAGTGTATAAATTGGAGGGGGAAGCCGATAGCTAGTGAGCCATGAAAAAGAGGGCGTTAGGTGTGCCTAATAATGAGATTTCTTGGAAAATATTCAAGGAAGTTATTTTGGTAAGTAATTAAATTGTAATGAAATAAAATAAAAAAAATACAATTTTGATGTTCTATCTCTAATTATTTTACCGACTTGGAAAGAGAAAAAAGACGCTGGGATATACCTCGAGTATAGTGGTACATGTCTCAAAGTAAGAAGAAACATGAAAGAAGCAAAAAACCACAATTCCATTATAGTTATTGCCAATCCACTTTGATCATAACAATCAAGTCAGCACACCGAACAGACCGGCCAATGCATCATATCAACAGGAAGCTTTTCAAGAAAGCGGTAGGAGATCGATCACATTGCAAAAAGCAGGAAAAAGATCCTTTTCAGCCCACCGAAAAGTATTTCCTATCTAGTCTTCAGGATAAGAGGAGCAAGAATTTATGCGACTTAGACAGGGAAACAAAACTGTAGTGGAGTATGATACAAAATTTACTAAATTGTGGAGGATGACTGATGAAGGCAAAGAAATTTTTTTCTTTGAAATGGGAAGCCCCTGTGATTTCGTATCAGAATAACCCACTCAATATGATTGTGGAGGATGTGTTTGGGTCTACACGGTTGGCTCCTTAGTGTACCAACAGGATCTGAGATCGCTCAGCATAGGGGTTCTGAGACCTTGAGGTTGCTAATTGTTAAGGTCATGAGATTTTGGATAATGATCTAAAACCGCATTGAATCTATGGTGACTGCTCTAGTTAGGATTTCTAGTTTTGTGGTGAAATGAGGATCTGTGAGAATTATTTTCATAATAGGGATATCTTCAAATCAGTTTTTATTATGGCTACCGCGTAAATTGGGTGTTCGAAAGGGAATGTGTATCTCATGGAAATGTTGATTTGAGGACATACCAACAAAATAATGAGAATGTAAGGTGTTTTGCTTTTGAGGTCTAAGTGCAATTTGAGGGTTAAGTCAAAATCTTAGCTAAGCTTGATAAAAGAATTGGACATTAGGTCAAATTTGTTGTGGTGGCAAATGGTAATCGGATGATTTGAGTTTGATGATTAATCAGAGCGCACAATGGAAGAATAATGAACCCTTATACATTTTGAGGTTTAATTTGAAATTTAGAGGAAATGCTCAATCTCGAGTTTTAGTATGAAAGGAAATAAGGTGCTTTACTCTTTTAAGATTTAGAACCAAGTCGAAAAAGTAATTAATGAATAGGGTTTACCATCAGACTTAGTGAATTGAGACTTTGAATAGGATACATTAGATAATAAGGATTAGGATAATTTGGAGGTTTAAGGTCTTAGGTTAACTATTTTAATCTGATAGTGATTTGGGAACGTTTGGAAGGTTCCATTGATTTAGGAAAATTCTGAGTTCGTTAAAGTTTGAGAACGAAATTTCTATAAGTAGGGGAGAGTTGTGAGGTCCCGATTTCAAAACATGATAATTTAAAAGTAATTAAAATAATAATAATCAAGATGAGGCCGAATATACTTGAAAGAATGAGTTTTGGAAGTAAAAAGAGTGGAAATCGGACTGCTATATACTGATTTGTCTCACAGTAGTATGGCACTCGAGCGAGGGCTCGGCAATGACTCGGCGCTTGCCGCGAGCTCTAGCACATGCCCGATTTTTTCCTACCAACCTGCTTTCGTTTTGTTTTCAAAAGGGAAGGGGAGGTGAGACAAGACCATGAATGACGAACAACAAAGGAGAGAGAGGAGGAAAGGGAAAAAGAAGGGAGATTTTTGCTTTTCCACTCCGATCCAAGAAAACGGTAAATCGGATTAAGGCAAGTGTACCTCGGACCTTGTTTTCAATTTTTACCACATTTTAGTTTCTCCACTTTGATTTTTATACTCTTAAACCCACGTTCTTTAAGCTTTGTTATAAATCTTGCATGTTTTCCATGATTTTAGGGCTAGATTTTGTGATTTTGCATGATTATTGTGGATTTCAGCTACGATTTCGTATTTTGTTCATGTTTCGGCATTCGTTTTGTGCCCAAACAGTGTACTTGGAGCAGTAGAAAGGGTATTTTGCTGCTTGTAGACAATCCCATCGCTTTGTCCGTCACGACCCTTTCCCTCTCGCCGCCCCTCTGTTTGTTGCTCGTTCCCTTTCTCCGGCGCCCATGGCGCCAGAAATCCCAGCCCCTGCTCCTAGTCCCCCTCCCTCCCCTAACCAAAATTTCCCTCCCCTCTCCGTTTCAATTTTGCGTAACCTTGGTCGTCGTTCCTTATCCCGTTTTCTAACGGCTAGGGTTTCTCCCGGTATCCCTGTGTCTCAGAATGCCAGCCCCCCTTCGTCTTCCCTTGTTGAGCTCTCCATACCTCCTCACCAATCTCCCCCTCCTTCCTCGTCTTCAACCATCTCTTCCCTTTCAACACCCTCCATCCCCTCCTCCCTTGTCCACTCGACTTTGGATTTTGCTTCTCTGGCTCCCATTCTTTCTTGCCCTTGCTCTCCTTGCGGTGATGCTTCTGACTCAGTTCCTTGTGAGAGACCGTCTGGGCGGTGCCCCCCTCCTTTTCTGGATGTCTCCCATGTTATGGCTGAGGTTCTCTGCTTCGCTATTTCTGTCCAGGTCGATGGTGTCAGCCAATCAAATGCAGCAGACTCTGAGCTCCCTGGTGGAGCTTTGATTTGCGCTTTTCCAGACAACCGGTCTGCTCCAGACCAGGTTGGTTCACCTGTTGCCAAAATTGCTATTAACAGACTTCAAATGGGCTCGCCCGATTCTCAAGACTCTGATGTCCCCACTGGCAATCCACCTGGTTCGTTTGGGTCACAGGAGGTCCATCAGTTGTTGCAGGAAGGGTTGCCGCCGACAGAAAAGTCTGTGGATGTGGCCCTCTTGGCACCCAATTGATCTGTCCTGTTCCCCCTCCTTCCTCCGTTGAAGATGTTGTGGATGGGACTATTGCTTCGAACCCCATTTCTGGTCCTTCTCCTTTAGCGTCATCTTCTGTTTCTTGGGCGCCTATTGTTGGACAGCATCAAAATCAAGGTTAGTCTCCCTTATCTTTTTTCTCCCATTCGCTTAAGGAGGGGGAGGATTTAACCCCTCCTCTGGTAGTTCTTCAAGATGGGGAGGCCATGTGGAGTGACACTCTAGTGGGGTACTTTCATGGTAACCCACTGCACTTCCAAACCATGAACCATATTGCTAGGAAAATATGGGCACGGTTTGACCTTAAGCATGTTGCAGGCAATGATCAGGGATTCTTCTTGTTTAGATTCGCCTCCAGTTCTATGATTGATAAATGTTTATCAAGCGGTCCCTGGACCTTTGCTAGCAACCCCCTGTTCCTTAAAAAATGGCAATTAGGGATGCCTCTAGCCAAAGATGTTCATCTTAAATTCCCCATCTGGATTTCCCTAACTAATGTTCCCGTGGAATTATGGACCCCCATTGGATTGGGTTGGATTGCGAGTGTGGTAGAGCGACCTATTCGTTTGGACCCTGTGATAGTAAAATTAGAGCGTATGAACTACGCTCGTGTTTGTGTGGAGGTTGCGGCTGATGGCCCTTTACTGTCATCTATTCGTATTAAGTCTCCCCCATCCCCTGGTATGGATTCCCAGACTAGAATCGAAATTAGAATTGAATACCAGGGTAACCCTGTTCGTTGTAGCCGGTGTAATCGCCTGGGACACTCGTCCTCTCGTTGCCATCTGTCGAATCCGCCTCGTTCATCATGTAGCACTTGACTTGCCCATAAGCCCTTGTCCTCCTATGGTGAGCCCTCCAAGGCTCCTTCTCCTATTAAGGAGCCTCCCAAACCACCGAGTCCTCCATCCCCTTCCCAGGGTTGTTCTAATTCCTTTGCGTCCCTCCAAGGTCTCTGCGAGGAGACTTGTCTTTGTCTCCTGTCAGGACCCAATTGGGATGGAAGGACGTGGAGCAAATCCCGTCCAGGCCATCCCCGATCCCTCATGCTGGATGGTTCTATTTCTGGAGCTGGTGCTAAAGGTAGGTTGTTATCTTCCGTGTGTACTGCTGACCAACGTCGTTCCCCCTGCCTTAACAATACTGACAACCGAATTGTCCCTCGGGGCAATCGGACTTCCTAGGGGCCATCTGGCAGTGTGGATCCTCCCCTTGGTGATCACCAACTTGGGCCTCCCGACTCTCACCCTTCCCTTTCTAGATGTTCACCTTCCTTTTCCACTATTGTATCCAGGCAGGGGGATAAGTCGAGTTCCACGGAGGAGCGTCCCTCGTACATATCCAGTGAAGCTGGTGGTGTTTCTGCAACCACTCAGGATAGTAAGGCCGGAGGAACCCTCCCGCTTAAATCTATTTTGAAACAACCAAAGGGGCTAAAAAGAAAAAAACCCCTTCTCCCAAACCCCATGGTTAGCATTTCCTACTCGAATGTCCGAGGACTTAATGGGGTACTTAAGACCCATGAAGTCAAACACTTCATTTATTCCTCTAGTTGCACTATTGTTGGTCTTGTGGAGACCCCTGTTCAAGAAAATAAGGCTTCGCTTATCGCTAATAATTTGATGCCGTCTTGGCATTGGGAGATGAACTACTCTGCTACTTCTTCTGGTCATATTTGGGTTGGTTGGGATGAGTGCAGGGTTGATCTGACCATTTTGTCTAAAGAAGACCAACTCTTCCACTGCAAAATCCTGAACAAAATCAATAACCAATCCTTTTTCATTTCATTTATTTATGCCTCTAACTCCGAGATTGAGCATATAAGTCTCTAGGACAAGTTGCGTGATATCCACCAACTTGTCTCTGGGCATCCATGGGCTGCGCTTGGTGATTTTAACGCCATTAGAATGCCTACTGAGAATCTGGGTGGTAGCTGGCATGGAAACAGTTCCATGGCTTTAGATAAATGTCTCATCGACTGTGATCTGTAGGACCTGTCTTATGATGGGGCTTTCTTCACTTGGAGAGAAATAGGCTCTCGTGTATACCGTAAGCTGGATAGAGTGGCTATTAATGGCCCTTGGCTTATGGAGCTTCACTACAAAGCCTCCTTTCCACCGCCCAGGCTCTCTGATCACTCTCCTTGCATTTTGTCCCCACTAAACAGATGTCACAAAAAATCTGGCTGTTTTCGTTTTAATAACTTCATCACCCATCATCCTCATTTTAATTCCATTGTGCAATAGAGTTGGCTGTGTAGTGTTCAGGGGGTCCCTATGTTCCAGATTGTGTCTAAATTGCGGTTGGTCAAGAGGAGGATTAAGGACTTAAATCGTAGCATTGGTGACGTCTCTAAAGAAGTTTCTAGAACGCGAAAGGCCCTTAAGGACTTTCGGAGGACTGGTGTCCCCCCCACTCTTTGACCTAGTGCTAATGAAGAAGAGTACTATAAAGCTGCTTATCGTAGCACCCTGAGGCAGGAACTGGAGTTCCTGCAGCAAAAGGCAAAAATAAGATAGCTCAAAGATGGTGATCAGTGCTCAAAGTATTTTTTTCGCTCCATTGCTGGTAATCGTAACAGAAATAAGATCCTTTCCTTAATCAAAGAGGATGGCTTGCCCACTAGCAGCTTAGAGGAAGTTCAACAGCTCTTCATTAACCACTTTACTCGCCTCCTGGGTCATGGTAGATTGAATGTTTGTTTCCAAAAGGATAGACGCCGGCCTTATATCCTCCACTCTATCCCTGAACACCGCCATCCTGGCCTCTGTTGCCCAATTTCAGCTGAGGAGATCCGGTAATCCCTTTTCTCGATTGATGATTGCAAATCTTCGGGCTGGATGGTTTTTCTTGCTACATTTTTTAAAGCGGCCTGGAATGTCGTAGGTCCCTCAATTGTTGTAGCTATTTAAGATTTTTTTATGCAAGGAAAGCTCCTAAAATAGATTAATTTTTTTTTTAGTAAGTAACATGCATTAAATTTAAAAGATAATTACAAGACCTTGTGCTAACTCCAAGTGTTTTTCCGACTTGGAATTAGAATAAAGACAATGAGGTGAACTCCAAACCTCAAAAAAATGTCCCGATCTGAGACCAAGACCCATGATATGAAAAGATAAAAATACGACCAAAAATACTTTTGATCATCATAGGTCATAACCACCAAATAAGAGTCTTACTTAGTCTTCGAAAAACCATATCGGTGGCAGCGGCTATGTATGCAGCATACAGCAACAATCGTGCTAGGCGCAGACCCAGCATCACATACCGGGAATGTGTGAGAGTAGGAACCGGTGTGCCCAGCAGTGCCAAATCGTCCACATCTGCCAATCCCGGCAGCCAAACAGGGAATAACACTTCCCTTACTGCGCAGTCAAACAAGTTGACTGGAAAATGTGCATCGTCACTCACAATAGCCAAATCGACCAACCAATCCATAATGCTAAGTTCCCATTCGTGTCTTTTCCTGGAAATCAGGCATGGAAACAGCAGGGCTACCTGAATGCTCTTTTGGTTACAGCAAATCGAGCATAAGCAAATCGGCCAAAATCCAAATTCCTACATAAAGACCATTTCTGCAGAGAGGAGGTTGGGCCATCAAATCGGGAGCTCGTGAGAGGAGGAGCCGGTTTGACCAAAAGAGCCACTTGGTCCACGCCTGTTGGTGTCCCATACTGGAATGTGGGAGAAAAACGGGCTAACATGACATTCCGGCATATACAGCAGACAATTCCAAACCGGGCGAAACAGAACAGCAATTCCAAACCGGCATTTTGTTGCATACCGGGCAAAAAGCCATCCTTCCTTAAGTTGTATATCTGGCAAAAAGAGTGCACACAGCCACGTTGAGGCATGTCAGGTAGAGAAACAAAACGTCAAATTACTACAATGAACCAAAAGTTTAATCGTCATATACAGCAGTAGCATACCGGCACCAAAGGCTTACGGGCCACGTCAACATGGCCAAACCGGCCATAACACCATATCAGGCAAAACTACAGCCTAACTTGGCAAAAGAACCACGACAGCAAGGAAACCCAACCGAGCAAAATACAACCTGTCAACATCCACCTAACCAGGAACTACTCCATGCCAGCAAAACAGATTAATGCACTATGTTAAGCTTAATTCCAATGGTTAAGTCCCCCGTAAAAGTTTCTGAATTTCTTTTTTTTTATAAGTAAGTATTTTGGATTAAATGGAGAAAAAATTACAAAATCTATGTTTTATCTCCAAGTATTTTGACTTGGAGTTAAAACATAGGACGCTAGGGCATACCCCGAGCAACCTGTACATCAGAAAATACATAAAAATCTCTAGGAGGACAACGTTCCATAGAATCAACAGAATATGAAATCTGTCTACTATCACATGAACAGACACATAAACAACTTCTCCCGAATCAACAGGAGCAAACTCAACAAAAACGAGTGGCAACCATGCCATCCAACGTAGCACAGCCCAGCAGGATGAAGTACGCGAAACTATGCTATTCGATCAGTACCACAAAGAGACTGAGACCCGCTGCATCACCAACTCCGTCAATAGCAATGAGGAGTAAAACCCGATCTAGCTCTTCATAGCTGAGACTCAACAGTAATGCCACCAGGGACATCTCCAAGTGATTTGTCAACTTAGAGGTAGTACATCAGGCTAGGGCATCCCCCGAGCACCGACATCATGTAGCAATACATGAACCCGATCAAGGAAAAACAAATACAAGTCGGCCAAACTACTTCAGCATCATCATCGACATCGGCTTCATCAAGCCACTCCGGATCCAACGCACTCCGGCCCTAACCACCTTGCACTCACAATTTTAACTCCGACAAGGCCAACTCCGCCCTCATGAGCATGCGCTCACAATTTTACACCAGCCTGACCATACCATGGCCACTCCGTCCATTAAGTGTACATAAGGTAGTCCGGCCTCTTCAATGGCCACTCCGCCTAAATGTACTTAAGTCACTTCGGCCTCAAAATACACAAGGCCACTCCGGCATCACCATGCCACTTCGGATCAATACCACTCTAGCCACATCGTGCAACTTCGGATCGTCACCACATCGGCTTCATCCAGCCACTTCGGAACCAACGCACTCCGGTCCTAACCACCTTACACTCCATCAAGGCCAGGTCCTGCCTCATAACCGTATACTCACAATTATACTCCACCCTGAATACACCATGGCCACTCCGGCCTTTAAGTGTACAAGGCAGTCCGTCCTCATCACATATAAGGCCACTCCGGCATTTTTGTGTACTGAAGGCACTCCGGTCTCAAAATAAACATGGCCACTTCGGCAATGAATATGCATCACATCAGCAATGAATATGCCTAGTCAGTAAACCAAAACGCCAAGTCAGCAAAGCCAAACCGGCCTCAAAGCCAAAACAGCCTCAAGCCCAAATTGGCAGCCTCAATTCCAAATCGACAATTGATAACCAAGTCGGCAAATCCAAACCGGCCTCAAAACGAAACTGGCAATTGCCATGCTACGTCAGCATGGCCAAATCAGCCTCAACCCTTCATGATTCCGAATCGGCCTACCCAGAGACAGTGAAGACGATACTGGCCCAGAGAGCACATGGCAAAAGCCTAAGCTCCGGAGGAACTCAAGATTTTTTGGAAGTTGATTTTTTCTTTTTTCGGGACTTAGCCGGCTTCCAGTTTCCATGAAGCCTGGGGCTGGAGATATTAGTAGCGACCAGAGAGGCATGGTAAAAATGCTCCGGAATGGAAGAAGCCTCATCTGGATTACAATTCTCATGGGAACTACAGCATAAAGAATCCAGAGATGGAGGCTAGTGACGAAAGTCCTTATAAGTCTTCAATTGCATCCACAGTGACTCGACTTTGGAGGAGATTTTGCTGGCAGTAGAAACCGACTCCTCCAAATCACTACAAGAGAGCCCCTGGGGGTTGGGAAGGACATCATTCGAAGGCATAGCATCATCAAGGGGGATCTGGGACCTATTGGATAAAGTTTTGACTTTCGTCCCATATCCTATTACAATGTCTTGTACAAGATCATCTCTAAGATTATAGCTACTCGTCTACAGCCTACATTGCCTTTCTTAGTTGACAAAAGCCAAACAACTTTCATTGCGGGTAGAAACATTGGTGACAATATTCTTCTGGCCCAGGAATTATTGCATAAATATCACTTGAACAGGGGAGCCCCACGTTGTGCTTTGAAGGTTGATTTGATAAAGGCTTATGACTCCATTCATTGGGATTTTCTGATAGTAGTTCTCGAACTGATGGGTTTTCCTCCTCTAATGATGAAATGGATCCGTGAATGTATTACCACAACTTCGTTCTCTATCAATTTGAATGGCGAGTCTATTGGATTCTTTCGTGGTGCCAAGGATCTTAGACAGGGGGATCCTTTATCGCCCTATCTCTTTGTTTTGGCAATGGAGGCTCTAAATGGAATTTTGGAAGTCAAAGCCAGGCGCAATCCTAACTTTCAATATCAGTGGCGTTGTGAGAAATCAAGAACAGTGATGCTTGGCTTTGCAGACGACATCCTCCTTTTTTCCAAAGCAGACATTAAGTCTATTCAGATTTTACATGATTGCCTCATTGAATTTGAAAATCTATCGGCGCTTTCTCCAAATCTTGAAAAAGTGAGCTTTTCATCTGCTCGGGGAATGAGAACTCCAATCTCTTTATTCAGGGCATTCTCGGGTACAAAAGAGGAAAACTCCCAGTTCGCTATCTGGGTGTCCCCCTCATCACTACTAAACTTTCCTTCTCAGATTGCAAACCTCTCCTCGATAAAGTTTTGTAGAGAATTTCCTCGTGGAGGAATAGATGGCTGTCCTTTGGTCGGAGGCTTCAGCTTATTTCATCCATCCTTTCTATAATCCACAATTACTGGGCCTCAATGTTCATCATTCCAAAAGCTGTAATGATGAGTATAGATAAGTCCATCTGCCGCTTTTTGTGGATTGGTTCCACCGAAGGGAAGTATTCTACTAAGGTTGCCTAGACTGATGTTTGCTCGTCTAAAGAAGAAGGGGGGTTGGGCATTAAAATCATTGCCGCATCTAATAAAGCCTTGTTGTGTCGCCATCTTTGGAGGATCATCACAAAGGACCCGGCCTCTGTTTGGGTTTCTTGGTGTTATAATTATTACATCAAAGATAGGTGCATCTGGACTATAAAAATCCCGGATTCAACTCCCTAGAGGTGGAGAAAACTAATGAAACTTCGTCCTATTCTTCGCTCCAAGATTCGCTATCACATTGGTAATAGTGTTGACACATTCATATGGCTGGATTGTTGGCACCCTCTCGGACCCCACTGTGATCGGTTCAATGAGAGAGTCCAATGTATAACTAGGTTACCCATTGACGCGAAAGTCATGGATATCATCAGGCACGACAATTGGATGTGGCAAATCCTTTTGATTTGGAGGTTGCTTAAAGTGCTGGAAGCATGCCACCTTACAACCCTGATTCCTCCTCTAGAGATGCGGTAATATGGTGTGTAGGCAATAATGGGGTTTTCTTGACTAAATCTACTTATGGGCTTTTCCAAGAGTCTAAAGAGAAGGTGCCTTGGTTCAACCTTGTATGGCCCAAAATACACTCCGGCTCATGCCTTTATTTTGTGGATGGCTATTCGCTAGAGACTTAGCACTCTGGATTGAGTGGGCACTTTCATACAACAATTGGTATCATGTATCCTGTGTTCCAATGGAGCTGAAAGTCATGACCACCTCTTTTTTGCTTGCCCTTTCTCTTCGACTGTTTGGCAGATTATGCGTCGTAAGGCTGGGATGAGTTGGCCTTATCCTAATTGGCATTCTAACATTTTTTGGGCTGCCAATCTATGGAAAGGTAAAAACCTTAAAGCTCTTTCTTTCCATCTCACCCTTGCTGCCTCAGTTTACTATATTTGGAAAGAAAGAAACCATCGCATTTTCAAAAAATCATTGCCTCTTAATGAACCTCAATTGATTAATCTAATCACCTCTGCGGTTCGGAGCAAACTGGAAATTACTCAAGTCGACAGGACACATAGCTCCAGATCTATTCTAACTAGATGGAGTATCCCCCTTTTGAACAGGAGATGATTTCCTCTTCCATCTTGGTTTGCTAATTGGTTTGTTTGGACTATGCTGAGGTCATTTTATGGGAGACTCACTTCTTGTCCACCACTAGGTGTTTGGATGGATTGTTTTTTCATGGTCCCAAGATTTATTGAAACTCTTGTCCTCCACCATGTTAGGATAGCTGGCTAGGCCGAAGTGTATTTGGCTTGAGGTCCCAGATCCCGCTGACCTGGCTGGCGTGGTCCTGTTTGATGCCTGGCTCCTTTGGTTAGCTTTAGCCTGTTTCCATGGTTATGGAATGGGTTGCCTGCTGATGTGGTAGTTGTAGTTCCTTTGGGCTGTTTGGATCCTTCGGTCTAATACTTCTGGTTCCGTTGGAGGCTGGATTGGGTTGCCTCCATGGGTATAGACAATTTTATATCTCGGTCGCTCCTGTTAGTTGGATAAAAAATAATAATAAAATTAAAAATTAAAAAAAAAATTCGAAAAAGAAGTAAAAGAAATTGAAGTAAATGGATAAAGGTTTAGGTTATTGGATTTTTGAAAATCCCTTTTATACCCTGTTTGATGCTTAGTCTCCCTCTTGATTTCTAGTCTGCGGAGATTGTTCTTCCACCTTTGTGTTTCCCTTTCGTTGCCTTTAGATGCTCTACCTGTTTCTGCATCTGTTCCGTGATTTGGCTACCTATCGGCTAGAAGGTTTTCTCTTCTTTCTTTTTGTATTTTTGGAATATTTTGATTAGATGAATTATTGTTAGAGTCTTCAGGTTTAAGATCAAAATTAGGATATAAATAGCTGAGGCTGTTATTATTTTTTGGTTTTACCTGGTTAACCCATGGTGGGTTTTTCTTGGTTCTTCTCCCCTTGCGCCCACTCTAGGATCTTTCTTCACTTCACTCACACACTCTCGCCCCCCGCGCCAATATATATATATATATATATTTTTAAATCTTCCATAGTTTGTCTAGTCTGCTTGTTCGTTGGTCATCCCCTGGATTGATTTTGGGTGTTGTTGCGTTCCGGTGCACTGATGTGGTGGTGATTTAACTTGTTTGCTCCAACCTAGATCATTCCAGGCTGTGTAATGGTATGTGACCCTGGTCATTTCGGTTGAGTTTTTTCTAATGCGGTGGATTACTGTCCTCGTGGCTGGGCGAGCCAAACCTGCTGCCGATTTGGTAGTGCGTGCTCCTGATGGCTAGGCTAGTAGTGGTGAGGTCAGGATAGCTCTGGTGCTTCTATTGTCCAGGCTGCTGTCCTTCTGTTCCGATCTGCTAATGGCCTTCTGTCTGAGGCATCCTAAAACTCGTTGCTACTCCTATTGTGTTTCCTGTAGGGCTATGGAGCTTATATCGGCTGTTGATGCTGAGTAATGATGCTATGATCTGGCTGTCCTTCCTATACTGGATTCAATTTGTAAGCTGGGCTGGGATATCTTCTTAGTGTAGTGGCTGTTGGCTGTAGATCTAAACCATGGCTGAAATCACAAATACTCAATGACTATGTGAACCGTTGGGCTAGGACTTTCTGTGTGCATTGAGGATTATTTTGATGCTGTTTGATATTGCAGTGGCGGGCTGCCAGCTCTGGAATGTTTTTTGCAGTGGCATTGAAGCATTTAGTTGTTGTCTGATAGATTCATCCCTTCATGCTATACTCGATTGTATGCCATTTTAGCTAGATGTTAACGTTGCAACTGAGTATAGTTATTGAGGTTTTTTGAGATGTTGATATCTGAGGTATTGCTGGCAGCACCCCTTCTCTTCCTGGACTGACGTTGTTCAGATTTGATCTGGCTATTGGCTTGTTGCAGGTTCCTATAATCTGCAGGCTCTAGCTGTGTCCATGTCTATGTATGAGAGTAGGTGCCTCAGTGTAATGTTGGTGATATGTTGGGAGTGAATGAGATACTGGGCTGATCTGCCTTGCCCGGGTAATGTAGAGGGTGAACTCTCCATGTTCTCGGATTTGAGTGGTCGGGGCTCGTCTGCTGAGAGCTTCGGGCTGGTAAAAATCAAAATGGCCCAAGCAGTGATACTCTGCTTAATTGTGGCTGTGAACTTCTGACTGTTGATATGTTGGGAGTAAATGGGTTACAATTGCCTTGGGCCGATGCAGGACTGATGTAGTGTAAATCTTTATTGATTTGATTTGTTGCAAATCTGTGGAGCAATGTATGGGTTACAAATACAAAGGGCTGCTGTATGAGGTGCATTCATCTGTTTGTGCTGTTGCAAAGCTGTCGGATTGAATTTGCACCTGGTAGTTCAGCTGTTGGTGGTGCTGTAGGCTGTTGGTGGTGCTGAATTTGCCATACTGATGCTGGCAGAAGCTAAAGCTTTCACTCGGCAGATTGCTCTGGCTGAGTGTGTTGCTGCATTTAGACTGATACTCATATCCATACTGAAGCTGCCTCCTCCTGCCTATATTTGCTATCGGGTAGAAGCTACTGGGTGGAAGGATTCTGTTGCAGGAGCCCTCTGCTTTTGCTAACTGTGATGAGGCTGGTGGATGTAGCAGGCAAGTTGTTGAAGAAGCACTGAATCAGATTTTATGTTGCTGGGTTTCTTGATTTCCTAGTGGCAATGTAGTAGTGTTTAAGTATTGCGGGGTTAGCCATTTGCTCGGTTTAGCTTGATCTACTACTGGCTCTATTGATTATAATGACAGTGCTGACTTTAATTGTTGAATGTTGTCCATCTTACAGGACTTTGTTTTTTGTTTATTTATTTTTGAGTCATGTGATGCCATTTGGTGATGGAGGTCTGTCCTTGCGTCTATGATTTTATCTCCAAGTCTGAAAAACACTTGGAGATAAATCATAGGTTGGATAATTTTCTTTTTTTTAATGCATCTCTACTTACTTACCAAAAAAAAAGAATAGTATACTTGGAACCCTAACTCAAAAATTTGGGAATTTATGGTTTAAATGTATGATTTTGTATATGTATTTTAATTTATGGTACTGATTTCATGAATGAACATGTGTTAGATATTCGATTATTGTCCGGAAGTTTCACTTTTTTTTTTTTTTGGTAAGTAAGTTTGGAAGTTTCACACGAAACCTTAGCATGAAAAATTTGGGAATATATGTGGAAACTTGAAATCTTGAGATTTAAATGTTAAATTAGTGCTTTGTCAAAGTTTATTAGATGATTTTGTATATGAAAACTTCTCTTGGAACTGTATTATTGAATTATGGAGTCCCTTTGAAATTGTCTAAAAGACTGATTGTATGAGTTTGGACTTGGCTTTCAGATATGATGAATTCTAACTATGAAATTATGAGCAAATGTGTTCAGTTAAGTACATTAATAAGAAATCGGACCTAGGACTAGTATTTAGTAAGATAAGGATGTCCAATATGCCTTAGAACGTTATGGTATTAATCGATAATAATTCTATTCATGGAGTAATATGTGGTCCGCCCCTCGTCGGGACAAAATCAGAGGATAGAGACTATCGAATCTTTGAATCATGAAATGAAATGAAAATAAATGACTATCGAACCTTTGCCCTTTAATTGTATGGATTGAATATAATCTATCATTGATTATTCCCTCCTTGGCTAGTAGGGTCTACTAGTTGGGTCCTTAGAATAATGAATTAGAATTCTGAGAAACAAGTGAGATTTGAAACTATTCTATAAATTTTGATATATGTTGAGATTGAATTATGCTTTCTTCCCATTTCTATGGATGCCTTTGTTCTTCGAATATTATCATGGTTTCTGTTCTATTGCGTTTATAATTTATATGAAATCATTTCACTTTCATGTTTTATGGTACCTTGCCGGGCTTTGGCTCACTCTTATGTACTTTTTTCCTCTAAATGAAACAAGTAAAATTGGTTCATAACTTGGAAGAATAGGCAAAGCTTAGCAATGAAGATTTGGAGCCTCGAAGTCATCATGTTGAAGATAATTGGGAAATTTGATAGTCTTACATGTAAATAATGTATTTTGTGGATGGAATTTATGTGTTTATAGTTATGAAATATTATGTTTTATGTTAGGTTACTGTATTTGCTTCTGTAGGATTACCTTATGGATCTAATTTTGCTTTTGCTATTTTATTTTGGATTTGTATAGGTCCTAGACAACATCTCATTTTGAGTTTAAATAGGTGATAGGATGTGTTGTGTTGGAGCCAAGAATGATATGACATGTGTTGATCTTGTGCTTTGAGATGTTGTTGGATTTTAAGATTTAAATAGTTAGTATGTATTAAATAGGTTGTTTAATATAGGTTATTTGTATAGATTTTGACTAGTTTTAGAGGAGGCTCTGCTAAAATTTTTGCAAAATTCAATGATTTATATTTATGGTATTAGTTTTGTTTATTTATTGACGGAAAGGTCTTTAGAGGATATGACCAGTTCCGTCACATGAGGTCTTCAGGCTAGTAAATTGTTAGGAATTGATGTTTGAATATGATGATCAAGCATGATGAATAAGGTGGAATCGAAAGCTTGAGGTTAATATAACTTGGAGTCAATTCTGGTGTAACGAATTTAAGGATGTCGATTTATAATTGAATAAGTAATGATTAAGTGTCTAAACTTTTGGGTAGCTCAGATTTTATAGAGGTTGAGATGTGGATCTGAGAAATTGTGATGGTGTTTGTAGTGATTTAATGTTCAAAGGAGATGAGGTGATGTTGCCCCATATAAGATAGAAGGTGAAGTTGACCTTGGGTGGTTGATGTGAAAAGAGTCATGGGTCTTGAGGATAAAAAGATATCATAGGATATGTTGTGGATATTTTTTGGATAAATATTTTGTTTCGAAGGGATTTTTGGAGCATGTATCAATTGTCGATAGTTTGATCGTATGATTAGGGATTTTTCCATATTCCACGCATCAGATAGTGGAGAAGTCCGATACCTGAGATCGAGGTTTTGTAGTGATAGCACAAGTATAGTGGTTTTGTTTATCGTAGTGGAAGGTAAGATTTTCAAATCTTGATATCTTAGTGTGTGTATTGTTTTGGGATTCTAAATATATATTTTATTTGTGTTTCCTAATTTTATTCATTATTTGAAGATCATGGATTTTATACAAGCTGCATCAAGGTCTGCGACATTTTCTTGGGACTGCCCATATAAATGATCAGATTGATTTGACCGTAGTTGTAGTGCCAAATCTTAACACGATATTTGAGGATTTGTGTAAAATTGAGGAAGCATTGGTTTAGTGCCCGTTATAAATTACCCTAGGACTTTTGGGGTAGATAAGATGATAGATGAAGGTTACATGTGGATGATTAAAATTTGGTTGTTGGGAGATAAATAGTTTGATAAGCCGGCATTGAGGATTAAATAGGTGTTTCATTTGATCCTTGGCAAGGGCTTAATATTTCCTAAGGATAATCTGTATCCATAGTGCTATTAATTGTGGATAATCAAAATTTATGTCTATGGTAGCTTTCGAAATTAAGATATAGCCATTACAAGTTTTGATAACACCACTTGGGTTTTATATGTTCATTAGCATTTTTGTGGATTTATGGATTGGAGCTCTTGGTCATATTGAGGTCAATTTTGTGATGATCTAATTGATAAATTCTTAGAATCATAGGGAGTGCAAACTTTATTTGAGGAAAGTACCATGGATTAGGAAGTCAATTAATCATGTGCCCAATCAAGGAAAAATCTGAGTTTGATTATGGGAAATGTTATGTTGGATATGTAGTCCCTTCAAGAGTATGAATATGGTTCCATAGGGATTTGAACGATGGGTCCTTTAGGAAGGATTGATTAATATCGCAGAAGCATACATTTCTCTTGGGTCTAGGTGAATCTGGTGGGATGTCTGTTAAGTGTCCCTCGAGGACTGTAGCATCCATAGGGCATTTGACTAGGAAGTATCTGACATCCATTGGGATGAGATACATGAGGATAGTTCTCAAAGAACAGAGGGTATTGCTGGCGATGTCGTTGAGTTGATCTAGATGGATCTAATAAATTGTAATAGAATGTGATGCTTTTATGGAAGATATAGGAATTATGTTTTCCTGCATCATTATGTGGGTGGATACCCTTAGGCTAAGTGGGGGAGAGGTCTACGAATCAAAGTTATTCCACCCATGATTGGGGTTAGTAATTTCGGTCTCTACTTGGGAACTTATAGGTGTTGCCTTTGGAGTTAGTCAGTGTTTAATGATTCTAATGATCTGAATATTGTGTCATAAGGAGTAGACAATCATGCAGTAGTGTAAGTGGGTAAATGTGCTTAATGATTTACAAGACGAATCTCGGTGTCTTTTAAGGAAAGTAAATATTAGTGTAAATAATTTGATGTTGGGAACTTTTAGATTCGGGATGTTTTTGAGGTTTTGTAGGAAATGTACCCGGAGTTTTGAGGCTTCATATAACAACCCAGATTTTTTAAAAACAAAAAAAAATTTCCAAGTCATCAAGTCCGGTCAACGCTAGTTGACCGAAAATGTAATAAGAAAAGTAACTCGGCCTTAAGATGAATTCAAGTTCGGCCCTTGTATGGTGAAGGGAAGTCCGGACTTCTTTGATGAAAATCGAGTCCGGCTTTTATGAATAAGGAGCTCCGGCTTCTATTGCACAAGAACTCCGGCTATATGAACTTCGGTTTAATGGAATTAGAACTCCGGCCTTTATGAAAAACAATTAAGTCCGGTCAAGGCCAGTTGACCGAAAATAATAAAGAAATCCCCTACGAAAAATTAAGTCAGTATGACCATGCCTACAACGCCAGTAAGGAAGCCCTCATGAAAAGTAAAGTCAGAATAAACCATGCCTGCAATGCCAGTAAGGAAGCCCTTACGAAAAGTAAAGAACGACCATGCCTGAGTAGGTTACCTACTCCTAACCACCCTAATAACCTTGTAGAAAAGAAAGAAGTACAAGAGGCTGACCTGCCCTACTTACTACCATGCCTATAAGTAATGGCCCTCCCCATGACTTAGGAGAGGAAGCTAGGCAACACCCAGGTGAAAGTGTTAAGAACTTCGAGCCAGAACCAAGTGAAAGGTCCATAGATCCAATCCAGGCAAGAATACTCACCCCTGTTTTTAAAGTTCATGATTCTGCATGTTTGCTACGCTAGTATGTATATTTTTATGAAATTATGTATGTATGATACTTGCTCTGTTCTTGTGATTTATCGTTCGTAATCGCATGTTTAAAGGAAACCATGATATTCATGATATTAGATTTTTATAATTGATTGTCGACTTTTATGAACTCTGATAATCTCATGAAAAGACTTCTAACTTTAAGAAAAGAGCTTCGGACGTTGAATGATTAAGAACTCCGCCCTTAATAAGAAAATAACTTGGCGTGAAGAAGAAATTAAATGAAAAGAAAAGAACTTTTAGATTTAAGAAAAGAAGTCCGGATCTCCTCAAGAAAAGAAGTCCGGATTTTCTTGGAAGTTCGATTTTAAAGAACTCCGAAAAGAAGTCATTTTCTTGGAAGTTCGGATTTCTTGAGAGAAGAAGTCCTTTTCGACCGAATAAAGAAAAAGAAGTCTCTAGTCTGTAAGGACGGAATGCTTTGTAAGAACTAGATTGGGAGTAATTTCAACGTAAAATGTTGAAAAACGAACTTGGAAAGCTTTTTGACCGAAGAAATTAAGTCCGCTTTTTGGAAAGGATTCAATAAAAATTTCCGAGACGTATTGAATTTCGTAAATCATAAATAACCCTTTTATAAATTAAAGAACTCTTTGAAAAATGTAGAGCTATAAAAGAACTTCGGATTTAAGAGCAAAAAGAACCACTAGAAACTTTTAGTAAAGAAGGAGACCGAAAGCTTTTTAGGAAAGATACTCACCCCTATTTCTAAAACTCATGTTTAATGTTGCTTCAAGTATATGAACTTCCGCATTTATAAATGAAGAACTCCGATTAATTGTCAATGGTTATGAATTTTGATAAATGCATGTTTACGAAAGAACCTTAAGATGAAACAAGAATTCCTGCTTTTGAACTCCTAAATGTAAGAAAAAGAACTCCGCATAAAATGATTTAGAGCTCCGGCATTTTAAGAAAAGGACCTCCGTCTTTTTTGCAATTTAAGAAAATCACTCCTCCGGGTTTTAGCACTCCAGAACTTTTTAAGAAAAGATCACTTCGGTTTAACAAAGAATTTTGGTTTCAAATGAACTCCGGATTTTTTTAAAGAAAAAACTCACTTTAGAGCTTCGATTTAGCACTCCATTCTAGAGTTTTAATAAGAAAATAAACTTGATTTATGAACTTTGGTTTTAGAGCACTCCGTCCCCTTTAAGTACTTTAAAGAAAGAGCACTCCATTTTAAATGCACTCCATCCCTTTAAGAACTCCGGAATGGAAAAGAAAAGATCACCATTTTAAATGAAGCACTGGTTTTAGTAAGAAAGGCACTCCGGATTTTAAGAAAAGAACTTTGGTCTTGTTTAAAATGTACTCCGGTTTTGAATAAAGAACTCATCTTGATTTTAAAGAACTCGCTTTGATTAAAGAAACACTCCGGTTTAATAAAGAACTAGCCTCGGGAACTTCGCCTTCCGTTTGAAAAGAACTTTTTAATGAACAAGACTCTTTTCTTTTATTGAATAAGAACTTCAGATTTCTTTGAAAGATGAACTTCGTTTTATAAGATGATATGGACTTCAATGAATTAAAGAACAAGACTATATGAAAACATATGACAGAACTCTTCCGACTTTTTGATCTATGATGATTGGCCATTAAAGAACTCGTTTAAGAACTCAATTTTAAAGATGGATGAAGTATATTGAGACACTCCGCCTCCTTTTTTGATAAGAACTATGGACTTGGCCCGTTGCCGGGTTAAAGGGAGCATAATGAGGGGATACGACTTTAGGTTGTGGGGTAGCACTTTGTGATGATACGATTCGAATTTTTGAAAAGAACTTTCCAAAGAAAGGAATAAGAACAAAAGAAACGATTGATGATTTTTGCTATGCTAATTATGAAATTATATTGAAAGAGAATCTTGGGCTTTGTAAGCTCATTCTTGCAACTTTTAAAAAAATGGAGGATGAAGTTGAGTAGAATGAACTCCGCTTTTTGTTTTAAAGAGGAAAATTTATTCGGCCGTGATACTTTGGGATTAATGAAATCATAAATCTTTAGAATGCATCTCAGGAAGAAAAGAAAAAATTTTTATCTCACGCTATTTATCCATATCATAAATTATATGATTTAGATTTGAGATGGCATTGAATGACTTTTGGAACTTCAGATTTTAAATGGAAAAGAACTTTAGATTTAAGAACTCCGTTTTAAAGAACTCCGACATTTGTAGGTTAAAAAACTCCGGCTTAAGAACTCCCGCCTTCGGCTTTTGGAAGTCCATTTTTAGGAAAGGACTCCAGAACTTCGGGAACTTCCGCATAAATGAACTCCGGCTTTTAAAGAATTTGGCAAAAAGAACTTTTGGAAGTCTAGTCTTTTTAGGAAAGGACCTTCAACGTATGAACTTCCGCATTTATTAAAGAACTCCGCATTTACGTAACTGCCTCCGGCTTTTGAACTTCGCATAATGAGGGGAAAAATCACTCCGGCTTTTTTAGGTTGTGAGATTTCACACAACCCATCCTCGGTTTTAGTACTGTTTTAAAGAAAGATCACTCGGTTTTAGTCCGGTCCTAAAGATGATAAGAATTTTAAAGAAACCTCAAGCTCCGGATTTTTAAAATGTTTTTATGGGTTTTCCGACTTTGTTTTAAGAAAAGAACTCCGACGCCAACAAGACAAGAAGAAAAGAGACTAAAAAAAATGATGATTTTGCGGGTTAAAGGCATTACCTCCCGCCCGGGAGCATAATTGGCATAAGACTTCGTTTATATAATATATGTTTTTGTTCTTTGTTTTACCTCCCGCCCGGGAGCATAATGAGGGATACGGCTTTAGGTTGTGAGATTTCACACAACCCGTCCTCGATGTTGTCCGCTCCCATCCGGTCCCTAAAGATGATAAGAATCCTCAATGTTTTTATGGGTTTTCAAAACAAGACAAGAAAAGAAAAAGACTAAAGAAATGATGATTTTCGTATGCTAAATTATATTCGTTGATATAGTTTCTATTAATTTTCTCATTGAGTATTCTCTGGCGTAGCTCACTCTTGTTATTTTAGATGATGAAAGGCTCATGGAGGACGAAGTTGAGTAGAACATTATGGCGTATAAGCCGATTTAACGAGAGCTTGTTTAATTATTTTGATATTTTGTGGAGACTTGTAAAATGATTCGCTGTTGAGAATCTATGGATGTTAGTCATGTTTCCGTGATTCCTTTGGATAAATAAAATTTATAATTCTAGTATGCATCTCAGCTTCAAGTTGAAATTAAAATCGGAAGGCCAGCTCAAGCAGTTCGGCCTCGTGAAATCCTGAATGAAAGTAAAATTTTTATATCCATTAATGTTATTAAGACCTGACGGCGATTTACGTTAGATTTACGTGCGGGCCGTCATAGTTGATATCAGAGAGTAAAACTGAGATGCTTTAGGTTAATTTGAATCAACACGGAAACTTAAGACTGGATTAGTTGCAAAAAAGGGTGGGGGTTGGTTTTACTTATGCTTTGGACAGAGTAAATTGTGATGACTGCCCTTAGCTAGTTGACTGACGAAAATCTTCTTTCAGAAATCAACTAAGTCATGTCTAACAGAGGAAGGCGAACTGGACGGACTAACGACACTCCGGATAGGGAGGCAAGATATTTGAACCTGCTTGACCGGATGGCGAAAGTTATAGAAGCTTTGGCTCCTCCAACTCCACCAACTCCAGTGACCACCCCTGTTCCGGCTCATCATGAGAGTTCGGTCTATGATCGTTTTACCAATGAGCAAGTTCCTGAATTCCCAGGGGAACTCGACCTGTTAACGACAGATACTTGGCTCCAACGACTGAAGAAGGTGTTTGCGGTAATCAAGTGTCCTGCTGGGGACATGGTTCTTTATGCCATCCATAAGCTGACGGGTGAGGCCCACTACTAGTGGGAAATACAGAAGAGAGTTTTCAATGTGCCAGATGGGAATATTAGTTGGGAAATGTTTGAAGCAGCATTCTTGGAAAAATATTTCCCTGCTAATCTTCGTGGACAGAAGGAGGATGAATTACTTCGCCTAAGGCAAGGTACTCGCTCGGTGGCAGAATACGAGGCAAAATTTACAGAATTATCTCGCTATGCTCCCTAAATGGTGGAGGACCAAGAAAGGAAGGCTAGGAGATTCTTTCACGGATTAAAGGATGATATTAGAAGGCACCTTTCAACTCTGACGTTGGCCACATACGGAGAGGTGTTCGAGAAGACTATCATCTATGAGAAGGAGTTGGAGAGAGGAGCAATTCTCAAGCAAAGGAATTTCAGTCAAGCTTCAAGAGCCATTGCTAGTGGAGGTCCTTCTAAGAGAGCGAGATCGTCACAGTCCCATGTGGATCAGAATCAATCCATACAAATTTCTTAAACTCCGGCTAATAATGCATATGATCATTGTGGAAAATCACATGAAGGGAAGCCTTGTTATAAGAAACGGGAGTCTGCAATAACTGTGGCCAGGCGGGTCACATGATTAAGAATTGCCCACTCGCCCAACAAACCCTAGGAATTAAGTCTTCCATTCCGGCTAAGGTGTTTGCCATTTTTGCAAGGGAAGCCGAAACCTCTACGAAAGTTATGGAAGGTACACTTTCTATTTGTGGCTCTTCTAGTCATGTGCTCTTTGACTCAGGGTCTACTCACTCATTTGTCTCCTATGACTTTATGAAATATCTTACGACCCTCCCTCAAGTTCTTGGCTGCCCGTTGTTGGTCGCCTCACCCACAGGGTCATCTGTAATTTTAAATGTGATATATCCAGAGTGCCTAATAGAATCAAATGGGTGCGTGATGCCCGCTAATCTGGTTTTACTGGAAATGACGGGCTTCGATGCAATATTGGGAATGAATTGGTTAGCAAAGTATCATGCCAGTATTGATTGTTTCCGAAAAAGAGTGGATTTTGCCATTCCTGGAAACAAGCCCTTCTACATTCAGGGAGTCAGGCGTAAGGAAGCATCTTGCTTCATTTCAGCTCTCCATGCCCAGTACTTGATTGGTGATGGGTGTCAAGCTTATCTAGCCTTCGCTAGTGGGACTACCGAAGGTCAAGAATCTTTGGCCAAAGAGATTCCTGTGGTGCGGGAATTCGAAGACATATTCCCTGATGAGTTACCTAGGCTACCGACCAAGCGAGAGTTAGAGTTTGAAATAGAATTAGTACCAGGAGCAGCACCAATATCCAAAGCTCCATATAGGATGGCTCTGCCGAACTTTCTAAAACAACGATTGCGAAAAACTCTAGATAAGGGTTTCATCCGGCCGAGTGTGTCTCCATGGGGTGCACCGGTCCTGTTCGTGAGGAAGAAGGATGGGACCTTAAGGTTATGTGTGGACTATCGAGAACTGAACAAAATCGCTATTAAGAATAAATATCCTTTGCCAAGGATAGATGATCTCCTTGATCAGCTACAACGAGCTTGTGTGTTCTCGAAAATCGATCTCAGGTCCGGCTACCACCAACTGCGGATCAAAAAGGATGATGGCCCAAAGACGGCATTCCACACTAGATATGGGCATTATGAGTTTGTGGTGATGCCTTTTGGGTTGACCAACGCTCCAGCCGTGTTTATGGACTTGATGAATTGGGTTTTTCAACCCTATCTGGATAAATTTGTAATAATATTTATTGATGATATTCTTATTTATTCGAGAAGTCATAAGGAACACGAGGAACATTTGAGGATTGTACTCTTAATCCTTAGGAAACACCAGCTGTTCGCCAAATTGAAAAAGTGCGAATTCTGGTTAAAGGAAGTGGGGTTCCTCGGATACGTCATTTCCAAAGAAGGAATTTCCGTTGACCCTGAAAAGGTGGAAGCAGTGGTGAAATGGAGCCGGCCAACCTCTCAGAATCAGTCTGCGATTCTTAGGCTTGGCTGGTTATTATAGACGGTTTGTGAAAAATTTCTCTCGAATCGCCCTGCCACTCACGCAATTAACAAAGAAGGATACTAAGTTTGAATGGACTGATGCTTGTGAAGGAAGTTTCCAGGCACTTAAAGACCGGTTAACTTCTGCTCCGGTCCTAACCATTCCCAATGAATCAGGAGGGCTGACTGTTATGCAATAAAACAGTTATGCAGAACAGTCGTGAAACTATGCAAAAATAGAATTGTTAAACGGAATAGAACCTCAAAAACAAAGAAAGCATAATTTGACGATATTAAACTCAGAAATCAGAAATCAGTGTAATTTAGAAAGTAGAATCATAAAGTAGAGTCAGAAACTTCTCATTTATATCAGTACAGAATAGTGATTGGTACAGAACAGTAGTACAGAACAGTAACGGTGGTACAAAATAGAGCAGTAACAGACCATAGCGGTAACAAACCCTGCGAGTATACCCTACTAGTTGAGGGGGCGAATGATCGAGGATAGATTATGTATATCTCCTCACAATCCTAGGCTATAAACAATAACAGAAGATCCTATCCCATGGGATCAGTATAGGTGTGCCTCCCGAAAGTAGGCCAGAAATAGAACTTTCCTCCTGACCGTAACGCCCCGAGGAAGGGCGGACCACATATAACTCTATGGATAGAGTTATCCTTGATCACCACCGTAAAGTTTCAAGGCATGCCGGAGAACCTAACCTGACTGTATTCAGTCATGGGTCCTAAATAACAGTATCAGAAGTAACTTCCCAACTGAAAAACCTTCTTTCGTAATCAGAGTTTCACAATTTTCCTTCGGTTAACTTCAGAATGTTCAGAACATACAGTAACGGTCTAAAGATCCTTTTGTTTTACTTCAGAAGTGCATGGAAATTTATCGGTATGAGTCCGTGTAAAATTCTCAAAAACAAATTATACCAGAGCTTCATTTCAATGCCCAATTAACTTTTATATAACATGAGCTACAATTAAAAATCATTAAAACCTCTTCATTTTCATACCTAGGGCTTCGCCAAAATTTTCGGACTTTAATCTATCAGCAAACATGTGTTTATTCATGAAATCAATACCATAAATCCATACACATATACTAAATCATGCAATTTAACCAAAAATCCCTAATATTTTTGAGTTAGGGTTTCATCACATGCTTCCGGAACCAAATTGAACACTAATTATATACTTATTCATGAAATCAAAGCCAAATCTTGCAATAAATATGATAAACACAAAATCTAACCGAACAATCGAGGGAAACATGCTCTGTTTACTTTAAATATGCAATAATAACATTTTAGAGCATTTTCATCAATTTTAAGGTAAGAGAAAACGGTATAAACGAAAAACAACGTCCGAAGCACACTTGCTTGAATCCGATCTACCGTTATTTTTACCCAGAGTGGATCAGAGCGAGTGATTTCCTCTTTCTCCTCTTCTCTTCTCCTCCTCTTCGTTCGTGCCTCAGCTGCTCTTCTTTTTCATCTTCTCCCCTTCTATTTATAACAAAAACGGAATCAGGACGGGGGCAAAAATCAGGACCGTGCGTCGTGCGCTACATTATGCCAGCGCCCTCCTCCGCCAGCCGAGTGCGGTGAGCGGTTTCTGCTAGGGCTAGCTCGAACCCAGGTGCATTCTGAGTTTGCCGAGCGCCGAGGCAATCTGCTTGGCTTCTTTGAACTCGGGTATTTTTCAACTTTTTACTTTCAACCCTCATTTTTCAATGCATGATTGGCCTCTTAATGATTATCATTATTTTAATTACTCCCAATTATCATGTTTTTGGTTCCGAGGCCTCACACAAAGTTCAATACAAACCTATACAAACTTATAAAATCATACACTAAATTTGAGTTTCGATTATTTAAAGATTAGCTTGAAGAAGGGTTACACATAATTTCAATAACCTTAGGCAAAATCAAGTGCAAATTAGGCTAGCATGTATAGCCACCCATGTATTATATCTCCCATGGGTAAGATTGCTCACTATGTTTTGTTACCTATGATTTTGAGTGTAATTCTCAAACGTGTCAGATATATTAGGACGTCTGAACATATTATAAGATCAAATCAAATCATTCAAATGAGAAGGGTCACTACTCCAAGTCATTTTTGCTAGTGGAAAGAAATATCCAAATAAATCTTCCCGTCGGGAGTTGGCCAAAATATTCAATAATCCAAATATAGTGACCACAATTCGGCATATGCATTTGACTGTACGGCCTATGTAAAGTTTCATGCTCATTTTTATAAAAATATAGTGATATAAAAATTTACTGTATCCAATAAATTTTTCAGGCTTCCAAAAAAATAGTAAACTTTTCAAAAGCATAAAATCTAATACAAAAACATTCAAATTAGCTAATGAATCATACATGCATGTCTAGATTAAATGATTCGTGAGGATTATTTTCCTTAAATAACCCTCAATAAAACTTCATTAATGTCCGAGTCTTCTTTATAATCGACAAAAGACCGTTTTCAACTTGGTTAAATAGGCTAAATACTTTTCATCAAACTAAATATTAATGGCTTTAATACAGTATTCGATTATTCAGAGAGATGCCAACTAATAACCTCAATGAAACATCAAAACAAAGTGCTAAGCCTACTATAATACCATGAACTGCGGAAGCATAAATCCATAAAAATAACCAAGCACCATACCTAATCCCAAGTGGCTGTCCATAACAAATTTGATATTCAAATCCTTGTTGCACTTTGGCTAATCTGCCAAGCAAGCCTTTCCTTGATCTATTTACATGCTTTCATCTGGAGGAAAAATAACCTAAGCAAGAGTGAGCTTTTCGTTATATAATCATACGTCACCGTCCATGGATGATGGCGAGGGTTAACATGCATTTGAGACATGTAGGGAAAGAACATTTATTTTAAACCTTGTTTACCATGTCTTTAAACATGTAATTATTGCTTGAATCATGCTTTTATTTTTACTTTTATCTTTGCGGACCAGAGTAGGTCGAATATCTCATGATTCTACCCCATTTAAGGCCGTGAGGGATTATCTTTAGACCCTCCGTTGGGTCGTGGATATCGTGCCATATCAGACGCCCCATTCGACTGTGGCAGTCCTCGTTCTTCCACAATAGTATCCTAAGGCGTGACACTACACACAAGATACGTGGCCCAAGTATTCTTCGGGTTTATACCATGATGGACGTGTCAAGCCAAAGAATACTACCCATCCGAGAATCCATGGCCCTAGTTTCATGGATCATTCTTTTGAAGGAAAGTCCACCGTGTCTCATATATCGTATCTCCATCTCAAGGGAGGTTTCATATCTCCCACCTCAAGGTTTCATCAATCATATATTCTTTGTGGACTTCCTTCCGTTTCATCTTCTCATTTCTCATCATTCTCATCTGTACTTGAGATTTTGGCATTTTTCATAGTTCATAAGCATGTTTGATAAATTTGGAATATTGTCGATATTCTCATTAAAATTTCAATCTTACAATTTCAATTGCCTGTTAGTCATAGTTTTCACATCAAGGGATGCATAATTTCCATTTTCTTTTCATTTACTCTATAAACAAAGATAGCATTTTGTTAAGGGGCCCGATCATTGTGAACGGACAAACTTCATGAGATCGATTGTAATTACTTATGCATGGTCGGGATGTGGTGATTCATTCTTTAGACTTTCATTTAGGATATTCTTTCATCATTAATCATGGGTTATGTGATTTTCAATGGATAAACGATAATTATATTAATGATCACAAATAAACAAATAGTGAGTATGAGAATACTTCCTCGATGTCTCCATTTTTCTTCAACTAGCTTGATCTCGGAATCGGCCTCGAAAGCCTCCATTTCCCTTCCTTCTTCTCTTCCTCTCTCTTTCCCTTTCTCTTTCTCTCTCTTCCTCTCTCTCTCTCTCCCCGCGCTCCCCTCCTGCCCGCCGCGGCCTTTATATAGGCATGAGCGCCGAGCGCCCGTAGAGCGGCGGCCGAGGAAGCGGGATTTTTCCGTAAATAGAGGTTTCTAGAGGATCCTGGAAGCTTCGCTCGAGCGGCTTCGAGCATGCATCACCTTTTGTTGTTTCGAATCGCGAGCATGCATCAAGCGGTCAGCGAACTAGCATGTGTTGAACGGAAAGCTTTGGGTGGTGTTTTATCATCTAAAATTCCAAGATACATGTTTTTAATTATCCCTTTTGTAAAGAAATATGCCTAGTCTCATGTTCATTCTATTTTTGATTTGGGAACCTCACAGATCGGGTATATAAAAATATATACATGTTAGTAAAAAGTCTAAATAGTATCCAATATATTTCAGATGCTAAATAAAACTAAAGGGGAGGTTTATAGATACTTGCCTCGATTTTATACTCCACAGATCTGAAGAAAGGATGCTTCAAGGTACTAAATCGCACATTCTCTCCCCCACTGCCGCATTGCTTGCATTGCACCCATGTTCCCTCTCTGTAACAACCCAAGCCCGAGTCCCCAAACTCAGCCCGGACCGTCCAAGTAAAAATCTTAAATCATCCGAAATCCTTAATTACACATCATAACTTATAACGTCAATCATTATAAATGAACTCAAAATTATCAAATTACTAGATACCATAAATGATTATCATAATTTCATCATTAAATAAACATTCATAAAAATTAAATACTAAAAATAGAAATCTATTAGTTACTATAATGTTAAGTCATTAGAAATGTAATCCCGGTAAATATCTAAAAGCCAATGAACCAATAAATAGTCTCAAATCTCTTATCATAGAAACCTTAATTTTTGAGATTTCCTCTATCTAACATGGCGAAGGACCAACCCGTCTATTTTGAAGCCAAAAAATATAAGAGTGAGTCGAATGCCCAATAAGTAATTATAGTCAATCAATGAGCATCTCGGATAAAAATAACAAATATATAAAAGTATTAATATTGTATGATATATTAACCACTATCCGAGCCTCAATAAGCTATCGTGTCCATGACCCACAAGTTATAAGAATAATTGAATAATAGGAATGCAATATGGATTCCATCGAACCCGATCATCAATTCAATATGAGGTCACAATTGTACAAAATAACAATAATCTCCATGGATCTTATTCTACCATAGTGAACCAAAGGCCGTGTATTTACGCCCCTAACAGCTAGGTGGGTACAATCAGGTTACCTGGTATCCATGGTATCCCCACTACCCCCTACTGATTCTCTAGACCCTACCCGTAGTATATTCATACCATCTCTTATACCCCTCGCTAATGATATCCCAGATATCATCCTCTACCATGGTCATTATATTATAAGCATCCTTCCTCAATAGCAACGATCTCAACCAACCGTAATGATTAACTCTTTAATGTCACAACTTTAACAGAATCTCCCCGACCTTATTCTACCACGTTGAACCAAAGGTGCGAATACCCCAAATAGTTGGGTGAGTACCACGATCATGGTATCCTCACTACCCTTTACTTCGATGAGTGCATAATTTCCGATATATCACCAATGATATCCGTGATATTTTCTCTAAATGGTTACAAAAATATCATATCAAACCTCAACCTTTGGAATGGAATAGGTATTGAAAAAGTCATTTACAAAATCCCAATTAAATATTTATATAACATGAGTAAATACAATATACACATGGTCAAAGATTAAAGATCAATCACCAAAGAATAAAAAATCTTCAATAAATTCTACCTCGATTATAATCAACGCCGGCATATCAAATGTTTTCTAAGGCCAAAAAATATCCTCAATTTTAATTAAACTAACCCAATTATCATCTTATTTGACTATCCCGATTAATTTCACAAAATTCATTGAAATAAACCTCAATCCATGCAATTTTAATATATATATATATATATACATACAAATATATTCAGATATATATATACACACACACACACACTTGTCTCACCCATGGCATATGACTAAATCAACAATTCTCTACCTACATGAGCAATTTAATATTTTTGAGTTAGGGTGTTATATTACATTGAAAATAGAGGCTTGACCTTCTATATTTCATTAACGAAACATAATACATCAAACTTGAGTCATCAATTTATACTTAACCACCATTCTATAACGTCCCACAAAATCATCAATAAGTAATCTTTTATCAATAAATATGATAAATAAAAAATCTAACCGAAAATCGAGCTCCATACACAAATACAAACAAGAGGTCAAGGGTTTTCAAATATGCAATAATGTGGAGGATTTCATGAGCATTTTAGACCGCAATGGGTGCATTTTCATCAATTTTAAGGTAAGAGAAACATAGTTGAAAAGCCAAATTCTTAAATAAATATCAAAATAGGGCTCTTACCAAACATTGCTCATTTACTTTAACCCAATAATAATTTTACCGGGGTTTTACCCGGTTGGATTGGTTTGGCCACCTATGAGCGGTAAAAGCCTGAGCCTTTCCTCTTTTCTTCACGATTTAATGCTTTCTCTCTTTTACCTTCCTCTGATTTCACGTGGCCCCCTTCTTTCTGCTTTGTGGGCAGGCATGTCCTCTTCTACTTTCTCTTCTTTTTCATCTTCTCCCCTTCTATTTATAACAAAAACGGAATCGGACGCCATCCTTGTCGGCAAATCAAAAGGCAATCGGGACTCCCACCGTGCGCTTGCATTATGCCCATGCGCCCTCCTCGGCGCCAGCGACGCGTGCGGCAAGTGCCCGAGCGGGATTCTTGAGATTTGCTGCCTTTCGCTCGAGCGCACCTAGTGCACGGCGAGCGGCTAGGTACTTAATTTTGCACTTGCTATCTTTAAAACGATCTCGGCGCACGGTGAAATACAACTCGTCGGGATCTGATCACGTTGTGACAAGGGTAACTTTTTACTTGTAACTTTCCTTATTTTTCAATGCATGATTGGCCTCTTAATGATTATCATTATTTTAATTACTCCCCAATTATCATGTTTTTGGTTCCATGCTTTCCGCCTTTTGGAGTTTCGCCCTTTCGGGAGAAAATTTTTCCTATTTAAATACGCCACTTTCTCCCGAAATCGCACGCCAACTCACACAAAGTTCAATACAAACCTATACAAAATTATAAAATCATACACTAAATTTGAGTTTGATTATTTAAAGATTAGCTTGAAGAAGGGTTACACATAATTTTCAATAACCTTAGGCAAAATCAAGTGCAAATTAGGCCAGCAAGATATAGCCACCCATGTATTATATCTCCCATGGGTAAGGTTGCTCACTATATTTTGTTACCTATGATTTTGAGTGCAATTGTAAAACGTGTCGTCCTCCGAAGGATATATTAGGGGCTCCGAATATTATAAGATCAAATCAAATCATTCAAATGGGAAGGGTCACTACTCCAAGTCATTTAATTTTTGCTAGTGGAAAAAAAATATCCAAATAAATCTTCCCGAGAGTTTGGCCAAAATATTCAATAATCCAAATATAGTGACCATTAGTCAAGCCGCCTTACCGATTACCCAACACTTCATATGCATTTGGTCTTAATGTAAAGTTTCCGGTCTGCTCATTTTTATAAAAATATAGTGATATAAAAATTTAATGTATCCAATAAATTTTTCAGGCTTCCAAAAAAATAGTAAACTTTTCAAAATCATAAAATCTAATACAAAAACATTCAAATTAGCTAATGAATCATACATGCATGTCTAGATTAAACAGATCGGGTATATAAAAATATATACATGTTAGTAAAAATTCTAAATAGTATCCAATATATTTCAGATGCTAAATCAAACTAAAGGGGAGGTTTATAGATACTTGCCTCGATTTTATACTCCATCCGATGCGAAGAAAGGATGCTTAGGTCGCTGCCGTGAGGGTTGAATCGCACATTCTCTCCCCCATGCCGCATTGCTTGCATTGCACCCATGTTCCCTCTCTGTAACAACCCAAGCCCGAGTCCCCAAACTCAGCCCGGACCGTCCAAGTAAAAATCTTAAATCATCCGAAATCCTTAATTACACGTCATAACTTATAACGTCAATCAATATAAATGAACTCAAAATTATCAAATAACTAGATACCATAAATGATTATCATAATTTCATCATTAAATAAACATTCATAAAAATTAACTACTAAAAATAGAAATCTATTAGTTACTATAATGTTAAGTCATTAGAAATGTAATCCCGGTAAATATCTAAAAGCCAATGAACCAATAAATAGTCTCAAATCTCTTATCATAGAAACCTTAATTTTTGAGATTTCCTCTATCTAGATTCTACATGGCGATACGCGATCCCTTTTATCTTAATGTCAACCTGTCTATTTTGAAGCCAATAAAATATAAGAGTGAGTCGAATGCCCAATAAGTAATTATAGTCAACAATAGAGGAATACGAATGACCATCTCGGATAAAAATAACAAATATATAAAAGTATTAATAGTGTATGATATATTAACCACTATCCGAGCCTCAATAAGCTATCGTGTCCATGACCCACAAGTTATAAGAATAATTGAATAATAGGAATGCAATATGGATTCCATCGAACCCGATCATCAATTCAATATGAGGTCACAATTGTACAAAATAACAATAATCTCCATGGATCTTATTCTACCATAGTGAACCAAAGGCCGTGTATTACACCCCTAACAGCTAGGTGGGTACAATCAGGTTACCTGGTATCTATGGTATCCCCACTACTCCTACAGTTCTCCTAGAGACCGCACCCGTAGTATATTCATACCATCTCTTATACCCCTCGCTAATGATATCCCTGATATCATCCTCTACGATGGTCATTATATTATAAGCATCCTTCCTCAATAGCAGCGATCTCAACCAACTGTACGAGATAATAACAATCCGATGATTAACTCAATTTAATGTCACAACTGTACAAGATAACAAGAATCTCCCTGGACCTTATTCTACCATAGTGAACCAAAGGTCGCGTATTCATACCCCAAATAGTTGGGTGAGTACCACGAGTTTATCCAGTATCCTTGATATCCTCACTACCCTAACAGTTCTCCTAGATGCTATACGCGTAGCATGTTCATACTATTTCCGATACCCTTCACCAATGATATCCATGATATTATTTTCTACAATGGTTACTAGGTTATAAATATCCCTCCTCAATATCAACGACCTCAACCTTTGGAATGGAATAGGTATTGAAAAAGTATAAACTACTTTACAGTCCCACAGACTCCAATATGCCAAATACCGTAGAGTCTTCATATACTCTCATTTACTTATCCATAGAGTACTAATACAATATACACATGTGGTCAAAGCCCACATAAAGATCAATCACCACGGGAATAGGAGAAAATCCAAGAAAATTCAATAAATTCGGCCAACCATATATATATATATATATATATATATATATATATATATATATATATAATATTTTATATTATACTCGATTATAATCAACGCTCGGCATATCAAATCTCATTTCTAAGGCCACAAAAATATCCTCAATTTTATTGTTATTAAACTAACCCACGATTCTCATCTTATTTGACTATCCCGATTAATTTCACAAAAATTCAATTGAAATAATAATTACTGATAACTTTCTCCTTAATCCATTAACAATTTTAATATATATATATATATATACATACAAATATATTCAGATATATATATATATACAAACACACACACACACACACATGTCTCACCCATGGCATATGACAGCAGCATCGCTCCCTCACTGTGGGCTCAGCATGCGACTCCCTCTCTCACACCCACTGCACTGCATCTCTACCTACATGAGCAATACACACACACCCAAGTCACACCCACACAGCAATACCTACACACACCCATATGGCAGTAACACTGCCAGCACACGCAGAAGCTCAAAGCCATGTTAACATATTAGCTGAGATTGAAAATAGAGGCTTGACCTTCTATATTTCATTAACGAAACATGGGGAATACATCCTAAACTTGAGTCATCAATTTATACGGTTACAACCACCATTTAATTACTATAACGTCCCACGTACTAAATCATCAATAAGTATTTATCTTTTATCAATCAATATCATAAAGGAATGTAAAGTCATCATATATAGAATCCAAACAAGGAAAGATGCCAGCTAAAGTCATATAAATTTTTTGCGGAAGCAAGTCTCACTCGTGTTGATCAAAATAAACTTGTCCTATATTAATATTAAGTACAATTTTAAAATTTACCCAATTTATATCAGGTATATTTTTTTTCTTTCCTACATATATTCTAAGTTAATGATAGACTAGTGCATATAACAAAATGACATTCCCAAATATCTGCTATATCCTTTCTTCTTCACTCCTAGTTATTTGATATGAACTCGTTCATGCCATCTGAAGGGTTAGCAAAATAGCAAGTGAGTGAGTCAAATGATCAACAATGTACAATAAATATAACAAAGATTACGTAATTTTTTTAGTTAAAACAAAATAACATATATATGATCATTACATAGGATGGAAAATATACAGTTCTTTTCATAGAAAACATGTAGTTCTTTTCTTGTACATTCCTTCAAAACTTTGTAGATAATTTTTTTTTCTTATTTTTCTATAGGAACTAAGGCCAGTAGACCTTACCAACTAAATGAGCAGTTGATCGAAATTTGGATTGTATTTTGTCTACACAATCTAAAGTCTGAGCTCGTATTACACCCCGAGGTAGGTGGATTGTGTTCTATTCACACAATCTAATGCCAGAGCTCGTATTTGCACCTTGAGATGGGTGGTACATACTTTTATACCCGGTAGGCGGGGCCAAAATTTCCTTAACAATACTGAACTAAACAGAATTATCAGACATCAATATTTTACTATAATAAATTAAGACATGCCATAATATACCATTTTTCGAATTATCTTGGTCCAGTTGCTTACTTTACTTTGAAATTTCTCATCAGAACTCTAATGTCTGTTACAATACTGAATTTTCTTTATTCTAAAAAATGATCTTTCTAACAACATGATATAGAGCTCCCATTTGGTATTCATTTTTTTTACGGTACAATATGCAATAATATTCATACAATATGATAATATGACAATTCTGACAATAATATTTATACAATATGGAAACATGACAATTATGAAAATAATATTCTAACAACTGGAGTGGATTCTTCTAGGCAGATAGGGTCTTTTGTCGGCAAGGGTGGTTTTAGTCGGTTTTGTTGCATTATGCCTAGATTGATGTTGGTGCCAGAATCGTGTAATTCACAAAAAAAATAAAAAAAAGCATTCCGGATGGAATAATGTATTCCTGTTTGGTTTGCCGGTATGGTGCACATTGCCGGTTGGCTTGTAAAAAAAATGTTGGCAGATTGTGCTTCTTGCCCTATATGGTGTCTTTTTCGGTATGGGTTTTTTGTCGGGGCTAGTTTGGGTGAAATGCCCGGTAGGGGTATTTTGCCAGGCTTGGTTGCACTTTATCGGTTTGCTTTCCAAAAGAAGAGTGGGCAATGTGTACTTCTTGCTCGGTATGGGGTCTTTTTCCAAAAAGTTTGCCGGTATGAGTCCTTTTGACAGGTTGGTCACTTTGGCTGATCTTGTATCTTTTGCCCAGTATGATGTTTCTTCCCACAATGTCGTTTCATGCCGATTTGATAACAAAAAAAAGGTGTCCCGGCTGGGTATGCGTTATTCCTCCTTGAAGTGTAGGTTTGCTTTTCATGCCCAGACGGATGGCCTTTTTGGAATTCCCGATATGGATTGGCCGGGCCGGTATGGTTCTGATGGGCTGGTTTGGACTTTGTGGGTGGTTTTGTGCATTTTTCCCGGTATGGATTTATTTAGGAGTGAGACAAAAAAAACTTGTGTATCGGCCAAAATGCTTTATTCCAGTCTTTTTTTTGGGTAAGTGAAACTTTTTTTGGCTTTATTCCAATCTTGCTTGCCGGTTTGTGTTATTTTGTCTGTATGGGCATGCCTCGGCGGTTTGCCTAGTATAATATATTTACCAGGGAGTGATTATCTGTAGGTACTGTGTTTATGCCGGTATAGTGCATATAGCCGTATGTTGAAATCTTGGTAAAAAAAGTGCATTCCAGACGGAACGCCTTATTGTAGGCTGGTTGGCCAATATACGTTTTTTTACTGATTTGATCGATTTGGCAGATCTTATGCTGTTTGCTAGGTATGAAGCTTCTTCCCGAAATGTTGCTTCATGTCGGTATGCGTTGTGTCAAAAAAAAAAAAAAAAAAAAGCCTCCTGGTTGTGTATGTTATTCAGTTTGGTGTGTAGGTATGCTTTTCATGCCTAGAATGGATGGCCTTCTTGGAAGTCTCGGTATGGATTAGCAAAGGCCAATATTGATTATGCTGGGTTGGTGCTAGCTAGTGTTTCTGCATTTGGATGGTTTGGTTGAAGGCTAATGATGGATGTAGCTCTGTTTGTTTCCTTCGTTCTTTTACTTTGGATTTCGTGACAAGTTCCATTGTGCTTGGGGAATACCCTAGCATCTTTGTTCTAATTTCAAGTCGGTAAAATACTTGGAGATAGAACATTGGTTATCTCTAATCTTTTATTTTATTTTAATATAATTTAATTACTTATCAAAAAAAGAAATTTACTTACTTATCAAAAAAAAGTATCACCATTGGCTTTTCTTCAAACCCTTTGTCCTTCACAGTTCCCACCCTTCAACAATTAGTACTGATAAGATCAGGCCAGGAAGGGACAACTAATCGCCGGTCCCTAGGTTTCTTGAGGATGGCTCTGAGATAAGTTGCGTGCCATCCACCAACTTATCTTTGGTAAGCCTTGGGCAGCTTTGGGTGACTTTAATGCCATTAGAGCGCCATCTGAGAATCTAGGTGGTTGTTGGCATGGTAACAGTGCCAAGGCCCTAGATAATTGTCTTATCGACTGTGATCTGCAAGACATGAGCTATGATGGTGCTTTCTTCACTTGGAATGAAGGAAGAGATTCTTGATCTTGTGTCTTCCGTAAGCTGGATAGAGTAGTGGTTAATGGTCCCTGGCTTATGGAGCTTCCCTACAAACCTCCTTACCCTTGGCTAGGCTATCGGACCACTCCCCTTGCATTCTGACCCCTATTACTTTGAGGCACCCAAAATCTGGTTGCTTTCATTTCAATAATTTCATCACACACCATCCTCAATTTATCCCCATTGTTCACCAATGCTGGGGAAGTAATATCCAGGGTGTTCCCATGTTCCAGATCGTATCAAAACTGAGGCTTATCAAGGGGAGGATGAAGGAGTAAAATCGTAACATGGGCAATGTCTCTGTAGAGGTCTCACAAACGCATAAGGCCCTTGAGGACAACCAGATAAATGGCCTTCTTTCTGTCCCTCAGCCAGTGGTTAATGAAGAAGAAAATTTTAAAGCTGCATATCGTAGGGCCCTGAGATTTGAGCTTGACTTTCTTCAGCAAAAAGCGAAAATTAAATGGCTCAAAAGCGGAGATCAGTGTACGAAATACTTATTTCGATCAATAGTTGGCAACCGTAACAAAAATAAGATCCTCTCCTTATCCAAAGAGGATGGCTCTCCTACGTGTAGTTTGGAGGAAGTGCAGCACCTTTTTATCAACCACTTTACTCACCTCCTGGGTTCTGACAGATCGAGCGTTCAGTTCCTTAAGGAGAGCCTCCGACCTTTTATCCTCCACTCTGTCCCTAAAAACCTCCATCCGGGTCTCTGTTGCCCTGCCACTACAGAGGAGATCGGTCAGTCCTTGCTCTCTATTGATGATAATAAAGCCCCGGGCTTGGATGGATTTTCTGCTAAATTCTTCCAAGTGGCCTGGAATGAAGTAGGCCCTTCTATTATTGAAGTTATCCAAGATTTTTTCCAATATGGGAAGTTCTTAAAGCAGATCAATGCGACCATCTTGTGCTTAATTCCAACGATCAAATCACCTACTAAGGTTTCTGACTTTTGTCTCGTCCCCCGCTGTAACGTCTGATATAAGATCATCTCAAAGATCATTGCCACCCGCCTTCAACCATCGCTTCCCTTCTTAGTTGCCAAGTGTCAAACCGCTTTCGTAGTTGGTAGGAATATTGGTGATAATATTCTGCACGCTCAGGAATTACTTCATAGATATCACCTAAATAAGGGGTATCTGCGTTGTGTGTTGAAGGTTGACCTGATGAAGGCATATGACTCCATCCATTGAGATTTTATTCTAGAAGTTCCCGAACTGATGAATTTTCCCCCCAGTGATCAAATGGATCAGCCAATGCATTACCACTTTTTTTTTGGTAAGTAGCCAATGCATTTCCACAACCTCCTTCTCAATTAATCTTAATGGTGAGTCTGTGGGTTTCTTTCGTGGCGCCAAAGGTCTTAGACAGGGGAACCCTCTTTTGCCCTATCTATTTATATTAGGGATGGAAGTCTTGAATGGTATTCTGAAAATCAAGACACGGTCTAATCCTGACTTTTAGTACCACTAGAAATGTGAGAAAACTAGAACTGTAATACTTGATTTTGCGGATGATCTCCTTCTATTTTCCAAAGCTGACATTAAATCCATCTAGGTTTTACATGATTGTCTCAAAATATTTGGTAACTTGTCTGGTCTTTCTCCTAATCTAGATAAGAGTGAGATTTTTAGCTGCTCAGCTAATGAGGATACCATTTAGAGTATCCATGATATTCTCGGTTCAAGAGAGGCAAACTCCCTGTTAGATATCTTGGTGTCCCTCTCATCACCACTAAGCTATCTATCTCCGACTGTAAACCTCTCCTTGATAGAGTCCAACAAAGAATTTCATCTTGGAGGAATCGTTGGCTCTCCTTTGGGGGAAGGCTCCAGCTGATTTCTTCGCTCCTTTGGACAATCCACAACTACTGGGCCTCCTTGTTCATCCTTTCTAAATCCATTTTGAAGAGTATTGATAAGTCCATCTGCATCTTTCTGTGGCGCAGTTCCTCTGAAGGAAAATATTTTGCCAAGGTTGCCAAGAAAGATGTGTGCTCTCCTAAAGAGGAAGGATGTTTGGAAATTAAAAATATTGTTGCAACTAATAAAGCCTTGTTGAGTCGCCATTTTTGGAGGATCATCTCTAAGGATCCGGCTTCCATTTGGGTATCACGGTGTTATGATCACCGAATCAAAGATAGATGCATTTGGACTATCAAAGTCCGGGATTCTGCCCCCTAGAGCTGGAAAAAACTCATGAAGCTCTGCACTGCCCTTCACCCTAAGATTCGCTACCATATTGGCAATGGAGTCGACACTTTCCCATGGCTTGATTTTTGGCTTCCTCTCGGACCTCTCTACGATTGGTTCAATGAGAGAATCAAGTGTATAACAGGTTTCCTTATGATGCAAAAGTCAAGGACATCATCAAAAATGGTGATTGAATGTGGCCTAATCCGTTTGAAATGGAGGTTGCTAGTATTGTGGAAAGCATGCCTCCCTATCCCCCTGATCCTTCCTGTCGTGATGTGGCGCTTTGGATTGCTGCTCGGAATGGGATTTTCTCGACTAAATATAATTATGGGCTTTTCCAACAGCCCAAAGGAGCGGTGGCGTGGTCTAGCCTTGTCTGGGGCCCCAAGTACATTCCCGCTCATGCCTTTATTCTCTGGCTGGCTATTCATCAAAGGCTTAGCACGCTGGATAGGGTAAGCAATTTCCTTCATCTCCCAGCGTCATGTATCCTCCATTCCAACGGAAGGGAAAGTCATGACCACCTCTTCTTTCATTGCCCGTTCTCCTCGGCCGTCTGGTGGCTAATGCGCCATAAAGCGGGTTTTAGCTAGCCTCATCCTGATTGGCATTCAAACCTCTTGTGGGCACCAAATTGCTGGAAGGGTAATAACCTCAAAGCTCGCTCTTTCCGCCTCACCCTTGCTGCCTCGATTTATTTTATCTGGAAAGAAAGAAATCAATGTTTGTTTAAAAAAATGTTGGCACAAAATGAAACCCAGATGTTTAACTAGATCTCTGCTGCGGTCCGGGGGTAACTGGAGATCTCTCCCGTTGCTAGTGCACATAGTGACAGAACTATTCTGATTAGATGGAGCATCCCACTAATGAACCTGAGGTATGATGTCTAGTTCTAATAGATAGTTTGTTATGGTCTACTGTATGGCTACAACCCTAATCCTGTTATCCTCAGGCCCTATCTCTCTGCCTGGATGGTCTTGGGCTCATCTTCTTTGCTATTCGGATGCTGCATGGGTCTCTTATTGCTGAAATTCCCATTTCTGCAGGGCTGTTGGCGTGGTTACACTGTATCCTCCTCGTCTCCTGAAAAAAAAGTTTTTAACCGGTTGTCTGGTAGATCGGTAGGCTGATCTCAGTTTTTTTGCTCTGGATTGCTCAGCTGTGCTAGCTTATAGGGCTGACGTGGAAGTATGCGCCTTCATTCCGACTTTGGTGTGTCAAATTTAAGATTCTTGTTGGGTTGGGTCTCCCCACAATCTACCGGTTTGGTTTCCCTGCTGACTGGACTAATTGTTCTCTAGGAATATTTGCATCATGCACTCGTGTTATTTCAATTGGCTGTAGGTGGCTGCCAGCTTGGACTGGAGTGGATGTTACCCGATTCCTAACATCATGTTCTGTGTGCACCTTTGCTCGGAGTGGAAACCTGCTCTGTTTCATCCGGTGGGTTTGTCTGCCGCTTTTTTGCCAGTTCGAAACGACTGACGTGGAATTTTTGCTTGTTGCCATTTGCTAATTGAATTTTTCGATTTGGCTGCGGGAGTGGCTGTCAAGATCGGTTGAAAAAATATATATATATATATATTTATGGTCTGTCAACCTGTTGACTGGTCTGCTGCTCTCTACATTTTGCTCTAGCGCTCAACTGTGCTGTCTCTATGGGCTGACGTGGAGGTTGTGCTATGAACCAAGGCAGGCCTCCAATCCGTCTTTGGCGTGAGTTGCTGGTTGGGCAGGTTTCATTATACATTTCCCGGTTTGGTTCCCTGCTGACTGGACTGAGCTCAAGGTTCTATTGCACTATGGGTCCCCTGTTTTGGCTGCCAGCTTGGACCGGAGTGGAAGGACTTGTCCGTTACTCATCTTTGCATTCTTTTGCCCGTAGTGCAGTATAAGGCCAGGTGGTTTTTTGCCCGATTTTTAGATTTATGCTGGATTGGGTTGTTTCCGGTTGGGAAATGTTGACGTGGCCATTGCCGTCTACATAAAAAAAAAATTTAGACCGGTCTACTTGTAGGCCGGTTTGTTGTCCTCTGGCTTGCGTTCTGGCCACATCTCTAAGGGCTAACGTGGCTTTAAGCTCTATGAAATTAGGCGTGTTTTATTGGCGAATGTTGTGTGATAGTTTTGTGGTCGCTGTTTGGGTTGGGTTTCTCACAAATTCTCGGTTGGCTCCCTGCTTACTGGACGAAGTAGTGTTTCGTTGCCAGCATGGTCTGACGAGGTATGAGCATTCCGGTGGATATGTAACGGTGTGTGGCAGCAAGCGTTGGCTAACATGGACGGCTAGCCTAGTTGGACACACCGATCATTCTCTCACGTTGCAAGAATGGATTGTTCCTATTCCGGTATGCTATTTTTTCTTGCTGAGACAGAAGCCTTGGTCGTTACCTTTGCTTAGCTAGGTTGTGGCTGTGGGTTTGTCCGACATGGCAGATTGTCCATGAAGGGCACTCCGGTCTTTCTTTCTCTCGTTCCCGGTTTTGGGGCAGACTGTCTATGCCTGTGATGTAGAGGCTGGAACAATGCACTGGTGCAATCTTCAGTACTAAGGCGTCTGTTGGGCTTGAAGACCGAGGTTTTAGCATTGTGTTTCTCTTATGCTACCTTTCATTTTTTTTTATTCCATGTTTCTTTCTCAATGTGCTCGGGCTATGCCCTAGCGGTTTTATTTTAACTCTAAGTCGGCAAAACATTTAGAGTTAGAATAGAGGCATGTATATTTTGCATTAATTTAATATAATCTTAATTACTTTCCAAAAAAAAAAGATTTTAGCGATTTAATGTATGGAGCTTGCTTCATTGATCAAAAGGAAAACATTTTACATACTGAAGCATAAACGTGGGACAATACAGATGAAGTTTCAAAACCAAATGCTGAAAATCGGCTAAATTTTAGGCATGTAGCTACTCGACCATCGGCTACATTTAAGGTCTGCAACTACTGGACCATCGTATCTCAGAAACGGCTACATTTAAGGTCTGTAATTACTCGACCATCTTATCTTAGAAACAACTACATTTAAGGTCTACAGCTACTTGACCATCGTATCTCAGAAACGGCGACATTTAAGGTCTACAGTTACTCGACCATCTTATCTCAGAAACGGCTACATTTATGGTCTGTAATTACTCGACCAACATATCTCAGAGACGGCTACATTTAAGGCCTACAGCTACTCGGCCATCATATATTAAAATCGGCTACATTTAAAGCCTGCAACTACTCGGCCATCCAAAACCGCTTTCAAATGTCTGAGTTACTTAAAAGCATACAGTCTTATTTTTACAAACGGTGAACACATACAACCACCGGTATGATAAAATGGACGTTTGGGCTGGCGTTTCCCTTTTCTGTACTGTCCCAAGAAAAAACCTATCCAAATTCAGTTGCTCCGCGTTTCTGTGTTGGCGCCCGCCATGCTGGATTTAGCTGCGTTCGATTAGCCAGCTGTTCCCGATTAGCTGACACAGTCAGATTTGCCGATTTTGGAAAAGATGGACGGTTTGGTAGAATTGCCCATGGATCCTTGGTGCTTCCGGTCTGGGGTAAAGCTAACATGGCCCATTCGGCAGGTATGATGAGCCCCGTGAATGGTTTGCGGTTAGTTGCCAGGTCAGTCTGGAATTGGACAAGTTGGAGGGCTGCCATGCTTGATAAGCCGGCATACTCCAACAACAGATTAGCACAAAATGTCGGAATACAGTTAGCCAGGAATGGTCCATTGCGGGTTCGAAGCAATTAGCTAAAAAGCCAACCTAATTAGCTACGCCCTTTCCCGGTTTGCTGCCAATAGACGGTGTGGCCTGTGGCCGACTTGGATGATAGTGTTTGGCCGGTTTCCTGTTTGTAGGTAGACACTCAGCTTTATGAATTGTTCCATGGTGGTGCTTAGGGTTTACCCCAGCGACTATGTTCTACCCCTAAGTCGGCAAAACACTTGGAGTTAGAATATAGTTTTTTGTACATTTTCTTTCAATTAATTCCATTAAACTTACGAAAAAAAAAGAACACATACAACCGGGTGAGATCTTAAACATGCCGTTCGAGATTATTGACAGTAATTTAACATGCAAGTAAACCTTTCTATCTGGATTCTAGACGGAATGCTTTATTTCTTTCTGGATTGCCGGCATGCGTCTTTTTGCCGGTATGGATGATTTTGGCTAGTCTTGTGCTTTTTGCCTAGTATGATGTTTGCACCGATTTGGGTTTTTTGTCGATATTAAGTGTATGCTAGTATAGTGCAACTAGCCGGTATGGAATTCTCATCCGATTATAAAAAAAAGGCTACATTTCTAATGGATTGCTTTTCTCTTGTTTGGATTGCCGGTAAGGTGCATTTGGACGGTCCTGGGCATTTTGCCCAGTATGATGTTTTTACTAGTTTTGCATATTTGTTGGTATTGAGTTTATGCTGGTATGGTGTATCTAGCAAGTATGGAGTAATATTCAGGAAAAAAAACATTCCAGTAGGGTATACGTTATTCTTGCTTGGAGTGCCGGTATGGCGCATAATGCCTTAAAAAATAAATAAATAGTTAATTAATTAAAAAAATTTTACCGTGATCATTTTTTTGGCCATTTTCCTTAAATAGATTATGCTTTTTTTTTAAGTAATTAAAGTTTATAAATAAAAAAGAAAAAGCACAGAATCAATGTTCTATCTCCAAGTGTTTTGTCAACATGGATTTAGAACAAAGACGTTTGGGCATACCCAAACCACCGTGAAAAGTCACGAATCCAAAATAAAGAAAATAACACAACAAAGTAAACAAAGCCTTTTACAGCACATTACTTACCAAAAAAAAAAAAGCCTTTTACAGCACGTCAGCTGCATCACGGTATTTAGCATATACCTCAAGACTACCGTAATACATGATCAAGGCTGTAGTTTTGCACACCTTGTCACATACACACTTCATCTCGTCCATACTTACCTCGGTCAGAAACAGGAAACAAAGACCAAATTAGGCAAATGCACTCCTCGGGCAGAATGTATCACCCCTTGGCACATATGGCATCCTCATACTTCAGCAAAATCCAACCAGCAGACTTCAGACACAACACCACCTCGGCCATAAATCGCCATGGTCAAAAGCATCTCATCCCGTTACACACATCTCGGCAAAGTCAACCTCGGCCACAGTACTGACCTCGGTCAGAATAAAACAGAGGCAGGCCAATCACGGCAAATGCACACCTCGGGCATTATGCATCACCCCGGTCGATTGCAAAATCACCTCAGTCAGCAAATTCCAACCAGCAATTCCAAAACTCGGACAGAACACCACCTCGGCCATCAAGAACCTCAGTCAAAAGCATCTCATGTCATTGTATACATCATGGCAAAAGTCAGCCTCGTTCAAATGTATAAATCAGCAATGTCGTCGACAACTTCAGCATCAGCAACCCCTGATGCTGATCGGGGGGAGCTACGACCGACTGATTCTGTTGCCAAGTAAATCCCAAGAGCTCTTTGATTTTTAGTGTCTCCTGGACTTGGCTTTCTTCCAGGTTCCATCTTGCGCTAGAGGAGGAGGGGTGGAAACCTGAAGCACCCCATCCTGAGCCAGATTGGAATGCACATCGCTTACTCGCCTATTTGATTGTTGCTAAGAGAAAATGGAGGCAGATTCATCATCTAAATGGAGACCCACCACTAAGCCACTTAATTGGCTAAGATTATAATTGGGGAATTCAGGCTCCACTGTCAGCAAAGTATCCAGAAAACCAACTACTACCTTCTTCCCAGCAGGGGACAAGGATGCAATATATAGTGGAGTAGTTGTGGCTACCACCAACCACCTGATAGCTTCAAATATAGCACTTGGCAGTCTTTCCTGATCCGCCAAAGCTAGGGGAGAAGAAGACTTGAACGCATCCCTCACCTCGTCAGTTACGGCTAGCAATGATTTTTCTTGGAAATCATGCACTGTTTGCCATCCTTCTGAAGTTAAGGATTCGAGATAAATCAGGGTAGCATTAGCCTCCAGCAATATCTTGAGGGCAATAAGCATTGGGTCAGAAAAATCTTCCTCATCTTCCACTGCCTCCTCAACCTGATCAGGAGCATCCTGGGAGTACTTACTAGAAAGTTTGGGGATAGAATTAGGTGTTAAAATCAAGTCAGCACCATTAATAGAAAGCGCCACATTCTAGGAACGAATCTCAAGTACACCTTCAACCAGAGCTGAAGCATGCAATGGCTGTTCCTTGGCTGTAGCAGAAAGGTCGCAAGCCATTCTGTTCTCACCAATTGGCATTACTAACCTGGGTGAGCATAGCCGGGAACTAGGAGCTCCATCAGAGGATCCATGGGGGTTGGGCTGATCAATCACAGACTGAATCTTATGCAAAGGTACTCCCCCCTGACGACCTCTTTACTCTTCATCTCCTCAGGGGTAGGTTCCTCACCAACCACTGGGTGCTGGAGAAAATCCTCTCCCGGTTAGAGAGCATCAGAGGAGTTCAAACATTTCACTGCATGGCCCTGTGCCTCCCGTAGAGCTAGAGCTACATTAGAAGAAATACCAGGGTCAGAAGGAAGGTCATCGGTGCCATACTTTTTTTTTTTAGTAAGTGGGTAAAGTTGAATTAAAATAACAAAAGGTACATAACCTAAGTTCTAACTCCAAGTGTTTTGCCGACTTAGAGGTAGAACAAAGCCACTAGGGTATACCCCGAGCACAAATATACAAGGAAATAATCTGTGATGGCAAAGAAAACAAAAAAAGAAGGAAAACAAATGCCGACCAAAGAGCCAACTACCAAGTCGGCCTCGGGCTTGCCACATAACCGAAAGAGCACATCAGCACGATAAAATGACTTTCAGTGGTATGTTTGGCAAAACAGCAACAGTAGCCATTGGTGCCATACACAGGGCAACCTTCTAATGCACCAAATTCCCCTGCTCCTCGGAGGGAAGATGGGAGGTCATTTGTCCCTGAAATGTTCTTCTCAGGAAACACAAAGGATGGGATTTGAGAGTCTCTACCATGGGATGAACTGGGATTAGACTCAGTCAAAATCCTTCCAGTAGGCCTATAGACCTTAGTGGAATTACATTGGGAAGCAATATGCCCAATATGTTTATACAGACCACATCTAACTCGCATCCACTGGTAGGCAATGGCTACCTCAGAGTAAGACTGATCAGGAAGTAGGGTAGGGCACCCTGTCCTAATGCGTACTTTGGAAAGTAGATTTGCATCGGCTCCCACCTCCATGCATACCTTGGAAAAACTCATTCTTAAATAGATTATGGGGCCAGTTGTTTGAGGACATTTGGGAGTGCAGTGAAAGACCATGGTTGTTGCATTTGCACATGCTCGAGATTGGTGATTGACTGCAATCACCAATCTAAACGTCCGAAACAAGCTTCGCTGGAATGTATAAGGAATAAGGGGGGATTTTGGGCTGCCTTGACCCAGAAAGGCATGATTTCTTTGGTTGGCGGCTTTTAGGTGGGATTGTTATCCCTTGGATTAGTACCCTCTCTCCTGGTCAATCCCCCCCCCCAAAAAAAAAGGGCTTGACCAGAATGCTTCTTTTGTTGCATAATGCCAGCTTGGCATATGGATCCTCATGCAGCAAATTGACGGGATGCTCCTTGACCAGTTTGGCATGTGAAAATGGTATGACCAAAAATAGTGGCATAGTTTTGGTTGGTCTCAAGCAGCTGGAATGGCCGGCTTTTGGTTCAAATTTTCGGTCAATGGCTTGACCGGCTTTGGAGGCAAGTGGATGTCATGGCAGCATGACAAGGGAGAAATTCCGGTCTATGACTACTCGAGTTTTGAAATATGATAATTGGGAGGTAAATAAGTTAAAATAGGCTAATTGTGTTCAAAAGGTATGGGAGAAATGGATTGAAAAGCTCAAAGAACGGGAATTAATAAATCGGGAATCGAAATTATAAGCTATGAAATGTTAATTTGTAGACAAGATTTTGGATTTTAAATTGTGATAATCATGACTTATTAATGTTATATAATCAAAAATAAGGTCCAAGGATGTGAAAGATTGGGTTAGAATGGTCAAAACGGTACCAAATGGCAAAAACGCGAGTACGCTTGCTGCAGGCCTGACCGGTGCCCTCCATGGGCTCGAGACCACTTAGAGCACAGAATCTAGATTTGGCTATGCTTGCCGTGTGCTCACCATGTGCTTGAGCCGGCCTGGGTAGTAAGGGTGCGCTCGCGAGCTCTCGAGCGCTAGGCCTTTTTAAAGCTCCGTGCTGTTTCGTGATTTTCATTTTCCCACACAACCAAATCCTTTTAGAGAGAGAGAGGGCAACAAATAAGAGAGAGAAAGGAGGAGATCGAGGCCGTGGAGTCTGAATCCGGCTTCGAGCTAGTTAGAGAAATCGTAGAGCACGTCGAGGCAAGTACATCTATACCATTTTTCTTCCATTTCTATTGATTTTCATCCGATCCCCTTCGGGTATTTTGTCCCGATACCCGACCCTACATATATCATTATGATGCCCATAGTCTAATTATGTATATATGGGAAATTCATTGCCCGATTCATTATTTCCATGCCGTTATGAACATCCGAAACCCTCACCCCGCGCATGTACTGTTCATGCATCGGGTGGATTTTGGCCTTTGATTTTGGGGCTTTTGCATGAATTAGGATTAGAATATGATTACCCATATCCCCCATAAGTTAATTCATCGGTTGGGTACCCGATTTGGGGGAATTATGTGAAATTCCATTCGCAAAACCCTAACCCTATGCCCGGGAGGTTTTGGGCTCTAATTTTTTAGGCTTTTGATTTATTTGGGACTAGATTATGATTATACATAACTTGGGTAAGTTGATTTACCGATAAGGTATTCGAAATTGTGGAATTTGGTGGAAATTCATTTGCGGAGCCCTTGACCCGCACCCGGACACCATTTGAGCTTCTATTTGGAGTTAAATGTATAAATTGACTCGGGATTATAGTTACCCATGCCTTAGGTTCGATAAATTACCTGTTGGAAGTCTGAAATTTTGAGAATTAATCGATTTGTGTATATGTGCACTATTCACGTGTACTATTCACCCGAGAATTTCGGACGATATTTTGTTTAATGTTTCCATGTTTAAATGCCGATTAAGTGATATGTGTTTATGTCAATTCAATTGTTCAATTTGAAAGTTTCAGCATGCCCAATTTCAAAGGAATTCGTATTCGGAAGCTTTTCAAGTTAATCTACTCCTTCCGGAGAGAGAGGAAGCTGAGGTATGACCATAAGCGCGAAGAGAAGAAAGGGGAAAATCACTCATTCCAGTCCACTCCAAGTAAAAACAACGGTAGATCGGGTTTAGGCAAGTTTACTTCGGATGTTGTTTTTCGTTTTTACCGTTTCTCTTGCTTTAAAGTTGATAAAAATACCCTAAAATGATGTTGATGCATGTTTAAAGTAAATGAAGCATGTTTCCTTTGATTTTTCGGCCAGATTTTGTGTTTATCCATATTTATTGTAAGTTTTGGCTTTGATTCCGTGAATAAGCATGTAAATTGTGTTCGATTTTGTCCCAGAAGTTTGTGATGAAGCCCTAGCTCGAAAATATTGGAAATTTTTGGGTAAATTGCATGATTTAATGTATGTGTAAGGTTTTATGGAATTAATTTCATGAATAAACACATGTTTAGTGATCGATTTGAGTCCGAAAGTTTTGGTGAAGCTCTAAGTACGAAAATGATGGGGTTTTGATGATTTTTAATTATAGTTCTTGTTATATAAAAGTTAATTGACTTTGAAATGAAGCTCCTAGTATAATTTATTTTTAAAAATTTGTATGGACTTATACCGATAAATTTCCACGCACTGTTAAAGTAAAACTGAAGGGGGTTTTTAGACCATTACCATATGTTCTAAAGCTAACTGAAAGGAAATTGTGGAACTCTGATTATGAAAGAAGGTTTTCAATAAAGAGGTTATTTTTGTTACTGTTATTTAGGACCCGGGACTGACTACAGTCCGGATATGTTCTTCGGCATGCCTTAGAACTTTACGGTGGTAATCGAGGATAACTCTGTCCATGGAGTTATACGTGGTCCACCCTTCCTCAGGGCGTTACGGTCAAGACGAAAGCATAGTTTCTGGCCTACCTTCGGGTGGCATACCGTACCAATCTCGTGAGATGGGATACTTCTGCTACAGTCATAGGGCTTGGATTATGTGGAGTGAATACAATCTATCCTCGATCATTCATCCCCTCAGCTAGTAGGGTATCCTCTATGGGAGAGCCTTCGGTCGATGTCTAATCACCCAGGAAATCTCCCCTGGGCCGTGCTTGGTGACTTCAACGCTGTTAGATCCCCGTCCGAGGCCCTGGGTGGTATCTGGCACAACAATAGCTCGCTTGACCTTGATAACTACCTTAGAGAATGCGATCTTGAGGACGTATGCCGTGAAGGTATGCACTATACCTGGAATGATGGCCGGGACTCATCCCTTCGCATTTACAGAAAGCTTGATAGAGTTGTCACCAATGGGAATTGGTTTGACCTTTTTCGCAGGGCCAAAGCCCTGTTTCTCTTTGCCAGACTTTCTGACCATTCACCCTGTATTCTTCTCCCCTCTGGCAACTCACCTATAAAACACAATATGTTTCGGTTCAATAATTTTCTCACTAACTCCCCTCAATTCCACCCTTTTGTTGCAGACGCTTGGAAGGATGACACCACTGGCACTCCAATGTTCCGGCTGGTGTCTTAGACTTAAGAAGGTGAAAATGTCTCTGAAAAAGCTAAATGTTCACGAGGGTGATATCCACGAGGAAGTTATTCGATCGAGGAACAATCTTAAGATTATCCAAGGCCAAGTTCCACCCAACTCTGTGTGCTATCAAGAGGAGCGTAGCTATAGGGAAGCTTACCGCACTGCACTGACCAAGGAAGCCGACCTTATCAAGCAGAAAGCTAAGATAAGGTGGCTTCAAGAGGGAGATCAATGCAATAAATTCTTCTTCAAGACTGTTAATGGTAATAACAATAAGAATCATATCATGTCCCTCCTTGATGATGCTGGGAATCCTACCACTGGGGTCGAGAATGTGCATAATCTGATTGTGAATCATTTTAGTAAGGCTCTAGGATCTGGGTGTACGTATGGTTTGGCTGACGCTGATCGACTACGTCCTTTCATCCAACACTCTGTGTCTGAATCGCTAATGGGCCCACTTATTGATCCGGTCAGCGATGAAGAGATTTGAAAGATGATCTTTTCTATCGGTGACTACCGTGCCCCGGGTCCTGATGGTTTCAGCTCTAAATTTTTTAAAGAATCGTGGGACATTGTGGGTTCTTCTGTCTGTGAAGCTATTCGTGACTTTTTCAATCATGGAAAGCTTCTCAAACAAACGAACGCTACGATCATTAGCCTGATCCCAAAGATCCAATCCCCTCGTTTGGTCTCTGACTACCGCCCCATTTCATGCTGTAATGTCATCTACAAAGTAATCTCGAAGATTATCGCTAATCGGTTAAAGATGACATTACCCTACCTTGTAGATAAGTGCCAAACGGCTTTTGTGGCCGGTCGTCATATCAGTGACAACATCCTCATGGCCTAAGAGCTCCTCCATAAGTATCACCTGGGTCATGACCCACCAAGATGCACTATGAAAATTGACCTCATGAAAGCATACAACTCTGTGCATTGGGATTTCATTATCTCTATCTTGACCATTATGAAATTCCCGCCTAAAATGATCGACTGGATTAAGCAATGCATAACTACCCCCTCGTACACTGTCAATGTTAATGGGGAAGTGGTTGGTTTTTTCAAAGGGGGAAAGGGTCTCCGTCAAGGCAACCCTATTTCTCCATACCTTTTTGTCCTTGTTATGGAGGTGTTGAATGGGATTATTGAATTCAAGGCATGTAGGAATGAAAAATTCAAATTTCATTGGAACTGTGAGGCGACTCATATTGTCATGCTTGCCTTTGCATACGACCTTCTCCTCTTCTCTCATGCCGACGTTGACTCAATTAGAATTCTTAAGGATTGCCTTGAGGAATTTCATTGGCTCTCTGGCCTTTCGGCGAATGTGAATAAGAGTGAAATTTTCATATGCTCTAAAGATCCCTCTCTTTCCTCGAATATTGCCAACATTTTGGGTTTCAAAATGGGTTCTCTTCCCATTAAATACCTGGGAGTCCCCCTGATAACCACCAGGTTGTCGGGTTCGGGACTGCAAAGCTCTCACTGAGAAAATTACTCATCGGATAAAATCATGGAAGAACAGGTGGCTCTCCTTCGAGGGACGACTGCAACTTGTTGCCTCCATCCTCTCATCGGTCCATCTCTATTGGGCCTCTATTTTCATTCTACCCAAATCCATTCTTAATCAGATCGACTCCTTAATGAGGTGGTTCCTTTGGAACGGCTCTACTGAAGGGAAGGTAAATGCAAAAGTAGCCTGGGCTGACATCTGCTACCCGAAGAGTGAAGGTGGGTTGGGGCTCAAGAATCTGCAGGCTCAAAATAAAGCCCTAATCTGTAAACTTTTATGGCGTATCATGTCTAAGGATCCTGAATCAGCATGGTCTTCATGTATCCACAAGACTAGAATCAAGGATCGATGTATTTGGACTCTCAAAGTTCCTGATTTAGCTCCTCGGAGTTGGAGAAAGATCATGAAACTTTGTTCCTTTATGTGCTCCCATACTATTAAGAACATTGGCGATGGCGCTAATACTTTTATTTGGCACGACCACTGGCATCCAACGGGCCCGCTCAGCAATGTTTGCACGGATCGTATTCGTCTGGTCACGGGTTTACCTTGGGACGTAAAGGTGTCTCAAATAATCGGGATGATCATTGGGTTTGGCCTAATCCTTATGATCAGGAAGTCTCTAGTCTTGCTGAAAACATGCCCCACTATCTCCCCGACATTGAGCATAAAGATTCCTTGAGATGAGACGGGAGCCCGAATGGTATTTTTTCGACTAAGACTGCCTACTTTCTTTTCCACCCTCCCAAGCCCAAATTGAGCTAGACAAACTTAGTCTGGGACACTTTCCATATTCCTGCCCACGCCTTTACTCTTTGGTTGGCTATCAATGACAGGCTTAACACCATGGATCGAATCCATGGTGTCCTAATCATATCCAACACTTGCATTCTTTGTGACTCGGATGATGAAAACCATGAACATCTTTTTTTCTCATGTACCTTCTCCATTTCCCTATGGACCACTATCCAAAGGAAAGCTGGGTTTCAATGGCCTTATCCCGAATGGTCCCAAAATATTAATTGGGCTGCTCATCAATGGAAAGGAAAGAGCCCATTTGCCCTATCCAAACGTCTGTGCCTTGCGGCCACAGTCTATTTTATATGGAGAGAATGAAATAATCAGATTTTTGAGAAATCCTCCCCACAGGATTTGGCCCAGATTTGTTCTCAGATTACAAATATTGTTCGGGACAAATTGAAGGCATCTAGTGCCAGACGGCCTAACCTTTCGCTTATTTGGCGTTGGATCCTTTAAAAAAAAAATGGAATCCCTTTTTGAGGTACCTTGTTTTTTGGCTTCTTTCGGCTCCGGTATCTCGTTTGTTTCGCTTTTGTGTTTATTGTTTCATCGTCATTGTTCCTTTCATTTTCTTCCCATCCCCGGGAGGTCTGGCTCCAAAAAAAAAAGTTTTTTTCCCCTCTTTTCTGTGGTGGCTCGGTGTGTCTCCTTCGCAGGGTGATTTTGGTCATGCTAATTCAGCTCTTTCCCATGCACGCTGAGGAGCTATGATGTGCTTAGTATGGATCCACTATCCCAGTTGTGTTTGAAGCATGGGGTTGATGCTTTTGGTTATTAGATGGGGTGGTGCTTTGGAGCAATGGTATGGTGCTGTTTTGATGTATGGGCCTAATGGATGTATGGGTATTGTTAGCTGTTCCTGCGAGGGGAGCCACTGTACAGGTTGCACTGGGTCTGCTGATTGTAAGGACGTTGTCTATTTAGGAATGTAATGGCGGGTGGTTGGAGGCTGAGTTAGATGTAGATGGTTGACCGGTTGTCTATGATGTAGTGCTATCAATGGCTGTCACTGGTGATGTTTGGCTTGTTGCTGAATTAACCGGGTTACTTGCATGATTTATGTCTGCTTCTTTGGTAATCTTTGTAAAAGAAGCCGGGTCTTGGTTGTGGTGATCAAGCTACCCCTACTAGGTTTTTGTTGTTATGATCTCGCCTTTTATTTCAAAGGATGTTTGATGTCCCGTGTGATATGTTAGTGAAGCTGGCTCAGTCCCTGGTTTTGAGCTCTGTTGTAATCTAAGAATTAGGTGTTGGCAGGAGCAGTTTATGGGCGCTGCTTATTGCAGTGTGAATTCGAGCCTCATTGTTCTCGCGTCCTGTGAAGCTGGTTCTCTATGTTCTATCAACTATGCCTTGGGCACTTTGGCGTAGAAGGCTGACTGGCGTGTTCCAGTTAGCTACTTGTGGCTACTGCGGATGATAATTTGCTACTGCTGTTAATGATGATCTAGCTAATGTTACCCGGTTTATTTGTGGCCAATCTTGTGGCTGGGACATGTTGGGTGTTGTTTTTTTAAGCTTGCAAGTGGGTCATGCAAACGTTCGGGGAGTTGATTATCATGGTGGTCTTTTGTCTACGGTAGCTGCTGGCCCTGGATTGATGATAACAGGAATACCGAATAGCGAAATCTTGGCTGGCTTGAATTCTTCCGGGTGCTACCCCTTAAGACCATATCAGCTGCTGAGTTATCTTTGCTGATGCAATTATAATGGCGTTTTGCTGATGCACCTGCTTGCTGCTCTGTACTGATGATTTTCACTGATTTATGCTGGCCTGCTGGGCATGTGGGGATGAATCAGAGTTGATGGCCATGGCCGGCAGCCTGTGGGAGAATGCTATGGTTTCTGCTGCTGGGGCCGCGGCCCAAGTTGGACGTGGCTTGTGGGTGCCCTGTTTCTGGATGATTGCAGTTTTCAGTTGGTTGTGTATGTTTGCTGATACTCTCTGGATCCCTTTGCTACCACCATCATTTGTAGCTCGATGGAGAGTTATGAAATGCTGCTGGATGTTTGAAGCTAAAAAGGGTGTAGCATGCTGGATTTCTCATGCTGTAATTTAGCTATCCGTTGATAATTAGTTTATCTGTGTTGCTGCTAGCTTACCGCTGGTGACATGATGATGCTGCCTGGGAGCATCAAAAGGCAACTGATGTCATGGGTATGCCGATCATTTATCTTGCAATGCTGTGTGCTCAGAAGTCGTGATAGCGGTTGCTGGTTGCAATGCTTTGAAGCGTTTCTGGGCCTGCTGTCATGATGCAGCGTTGCTGTATTGATGACCATAGTGATGTGCAGATGCTGTGTTAAAATCTCAATGATGGCGCGTTGATGCAGTAACCTAATTTTGGGCTGTTTTGCCTGATTGTGTCTTGGATTGCTGCAGAAGTTGGACAGCTGCCTTTCCTTTCTTTCTTCTGGTCTGATTTGTTACCATGCTATGATTGATGCTGCTCATTTTGCTAAGGATTCGATACATATCGGCTCGGTTGATCTGTGCTTCTGTGGTCCATCTGTACATATTTTGACCCATGTTTTCCATTGTTTATTTTGGGTATTTGATTACGTTGTGTCCGGGCCTCTTAGAGGCTTTTTTGTGTTTTCTTCTGATGTACTAGCTGCTCGGGGTATGTCTTAGCGGGTTATGTTTTATCCTCAAGTCAAAATACTTGGGGATAAAACATTATTTTTGTAATTTTTTCTCCCTTAAATTCAAAATACTTAATTACCAAAAAAAAAGTTATGTTACCATTTTGTTCTGTACCGCAGTTACTGTACTGATTTTTATTCCATACCGATTATCGATGATTGATTACCGTTTACCGTTTATCGATTACCAATTACCAATTATTGATTACTATTTACCGATTGCCGTTTATTGTTTACCGATTACCGATTACTGATTACCGTTTATTGTTGGCTACCTGCGAAGTGCTGGTGTTGCCAGTGTAGAGAGAGAAACTCTCTTCTTTCCTCGATTTCAAATTTGAAATCTTCCCTGCCGCTTCTCCGTCTCCGACGGTGCCGTTGCCTGCCATGGACGGCCCTATGGGTGTCCGTCTAGATCCTCCCTCTCTTCCCAGTTTACCCAAAGATCCGGGGTCCCCATCCTCCTCGCCCGATGTTTGTCTGCCGTTGCTTTTCCTCCTCCACTCGGTTCTACGCCTGCAGTGGGTTCCCCTTCGCCTTCTTGCCCGGCTCTTATTTTGGCTTCGCCCTGTCCATCTGGGGCCGATACCATCCAAAATCGTGTTATTCCTCCTCCCCCAACACTGAAATTTTTCCCTCCATAGTCCGTGGATGGTGATATTGCTCGTATTTCTCCACCCCCTGAAGTGCTTCAACATAGTAAGTTGATTTGGAATTCGACGCTTCTGGGTTGCTTCTCTAGAAAGGGCCTTCATTTCCATGCCGTGGCCAACATTGCTCGTCGGCTTTGTCATCGATTTGGCCTCGTTCATGCTGCGGAGGGTGCTAATGGCCTCTTCCTGTTTCGATTTTCCTCTGAGGTAAAAGCAAATGCGGTTCTGGCCAGAGCCCCATGGACCTTCAGAGGTAATCTCCTATTTCTCAAGCAATGGTCCCCGAGTATGCCTATGGTTAGAGAACAGATGAATTCTTTTCCTGTTTGGATTAAACTGAAGAACGTTCCTACTGAGTTCTGGACCCCTCTTGGGCTCAGCTGGATTAGTAGCGCAGTGGGAAATCCTCTCCAACTTGATTCTTTCACTGCTAAAATGGAACGTCTGCACTCTGCTCGGGTGTGTGTCGAAATCACACCCGATGCGGTGCTCCCTTCCAAGATTGTATTAAACTGCTCTGCAATTGAGGTGGGGGAGGCCACTGTTGTGGAGGTGGAATTGCCTGGTTTTCGTACTAGGGGAGGTCGCAGCGCCTCTCTAGGCCACTCTAAATCTGCTGATTGCCTCCTGGGTAGTGGATTGATGTCTAGTGGGTCTTCTAATAAACCGCCCCAGCCATGTGAGACCCAGGTGTCTGTTTCCCCTGGGCTGGACCCTAATGTTGTTATTACAGATTCCTTGGACTTGATTGGTTTGGTGCCTGACTTGGGTCTACCTAAGCTGGATGTATCTAATGCTCTGCGAAGTTCTGAGGAGACTGGTTCGATTAAAAATATTGATGGGATTGCTGCTATGGCTCTGTCATCCTCTCAATGTGAGCTGATTCCTCAATCTTCTATTGAGGACTGCTGCACCAGGGAGCCTCCTGTGTCAGATCCTTTGGATTTTGACCCCATTTCAGCTCCCTGCCCTTCTAAGATGCTTGTTTGTGCTCTGTTGAACGAGCGGATTCATGCTCAGGATTCTCTCTCAGATTCCCCTGGTCTATGTCAAAAACATGTTGCTGTGATAAATGGTCCTGGGCTGGACTCAGAATCAGTGGATTTGGTGGCCGATGGCTCTGCCTTGTTGCCATGTAACTTGATCTCCAGATGGTGATGTGGATGATTTGGTTTCAGCTCCTTTTTTGTTGTTTATAGCCCCTGGCCATTCGATTTGCCATTCGAATGCCACCGGTTGTATGAATGGCCTTCCTGATGCAATCCCCAAAAAGGAGGGCCCTGAAACTGATACAGATAGTGATACTACTCTTATCTCTATCCAACGTATAATAAAAAAGTATGGCCTGGTTCCAAACAAGTATGTGGGATCCGTCTCTGAATCCCCCTGTGTGTCCTCTGCTGACATTTTTGTGGGGTGGGCCACCGATTACTCCTCAGAGAAATTCTTAAGCATCAAGGAGGCAATGGAACTGCAATGTGAATCTTGGAAGCCCTCAAAATCTCAAAAAAAGAAAAAACCTAAAAAACCCAAGGCTTCTCCGGGAACCTTGGCCCTATGATTCTGTCGTGTTCATTTCGGCCGGTAAATAATTCTGATTTTGGATTGGCATGGAGCTGGGGCTTCACTCAGCTGATGTTGGATGATAGCAGCTGATGAATGAGCTTGGTCTTTTTATGTTTGATGCTGGGGAATGGTGACTAATCTTGTTGCTGGTGGAGTGTATTGTTGGCTGCAAATTGCTGATGATTTTGCTGTTGAATAGCAGCAATTGAAGTAGAAGGTGCTGTAAAACCTTTCTATGCTGCTGACCCCGTGTTGCCTCTTGTGAATGATATGCTGTAGTCAATGGTTGTTGATGGATGATTATTACATGTGCCCTCTTCTTCGGCGGAGTCTGTTTCACTTTGCTCTTGCTGTGTGCTGCTGTGTAGTAATGGTAACTTCTGATGGTTATTTGCATGGGATATCCTTCTGCTTTCATGGAATGATGCTTTGGGTTCCTTTGCTCGTTTTGCCCGTATGCCCATTTATGGTTTGGCCTGCAGCTGGACCACTTGTTGGATCAGGGATGATGTTTGAAGGAGGGCTGTTCTGCGGAACCTTGGATGGCTTGAAGATAGGTAGCTGCTCTTCCGGGTGATGTCCCTGAAGGCTCTGCTTGCTGATGTACCTACTTGCCTCATTGATTCTCGGATGGCTGATTGACATTCCCTCCGGATGCTGTCCCGTAGACCAAATCAGCTCGCCATTTTATCTCTGCTGATGCAGTTATGAATTCTACTTGCTGATGTTGCTAATGGTGCCGCGTTCCTGAGGAAGCTGATGTGGCCTAGATGCCACTTGTGTTTTCGGGGTATGCTGCCGCTGATGGATGCTGCTTTCAGCAGATGGATGCTGTGGGTAAACTATTGCTTGCTGTTGCTGAAGGAAGCTGCTCTTGATGCCGACGCTGCTCTGCATTTGCTGAGGTTGTTCCTTGCTGTCCATACTGCCCTGCTGCTGATATTAGCATGCTGGTCCCAGTGTTGAATTGGTTGTTGTATCCTCTTCTATTGCTGTTGAAGACGGCCACAATGTGGTGCTGAAAAGGCCCATAGATGGCATGAAGATCCCTTTGGCTGTGATGCTGTAGCAGGTGGAGACTTAAGTCTTCTGTTGCCAGTTTCAGTTACTGATGGTGGACTGGTGTGGATTCCGTTTGCTGTGATGGAAGGCAGCTGCTGACGGTTTTTTGCATGGAACATCCTCTCCTCCTGTGTGGTATGAATGGAATTAAATCTGCTGGAGGTGAAAATGCTAATTAGTACTTGGGAGTGCAGTATCCTATGCTGTTGCGACCAGGAGATGATGGATTAACTAGTGCTGAACCGGTTTTTCTTTCTTTTGGCTGCATCCTGCTATCGTGAGCTGATGCTGAAGCAGTGGATGATTAGTCTCCTTATGTTGCAAATGCTTGGTACTGCCTTGGAATGCAATGATGGGGTATTTGGAACTGCATTTTCTTCTTACTGCAATTGCGATCTGGTTGCCTCAGTGTTGCTCCAACCAAGCTGTTGCTGGCTGTCTTGTGGCTGAGTTGTGTAACTGATGATGCTCGGTCGCGGGTCGCTCCCTCCGCTGTCTGGGGTGCATCATCCGCCGGATGGCTACGGATGGGGCTGTGATGCTGTGGTGAGAGCTGCCTCGCTGGTTAAGCTATGCTGATGCCCGCTGGAAGTGTTGAGCGCCATCTGCTTCGCTGATCTTCTGAATTTCGACTTGACGCCCACTGGTTGTTAGAACTTGTGTTGCGTGTCAGTGTTATCGTGTGTATTTTGATGTCTTATCCGCTCGGGGAATGACCTAGCACGTTATACATTATCTCCAAGTCAAAACACTTGGATTTAATGCATTATCTGTATAATTTTTTCTCCCATTAATCCAAAATTCTTACTTACCAAAAAAAAAAGATTAGCGTTTATTATTTACCGATTACCGATTACTGATTACCGTTTACTATTTACTGATTACCGTTTACTGACTACTGATTTCTGATTTTTGAAATTTAATATCGTCAAAGTATGCTTTCTCCGTTTTCTAGGTTATATTCTGTTTAGCTGTTCTGTTTCTGTATAGTTTCATGACCGTTATGTATCACTGTTTTACTGCACATATGCATGTACCTTACTGGGCCCCGGATCACTGTTTTATTATTTTCTTTTTTTTGGTAAGTAATTAATTGCATTAAAATTTAAAGAAAAGGTACAGAAACTATGTTCTTTGCCAAGTGTTTTGCCGACTTGGGGAAAGAAAACATAGAAACAGGGAAGTCCCATAAGACCCTGATAAAAGTCATAATAAAAAAATTACAACAATATCCGATCACCAAGATCCATGATATCAAACAGGCTAACAGGCAGCTAAGGAATGGCATTCGAGCACATTCATGAATAATGAAGCGGCATAACCACCAGCCTTTCCCGCTCAGCAAGGTCATACCGGCTGCAAGTCCAAATCAGCACTTGACATGCCATGTCAGCCAAGCCAAACCGGCCACAAAGCCAAACTGTCCTCAAGTCGAAATCGACAACCTCAAGTCCAAATCGGCAATTAACATGCCAAGTCAGCAAAGCCAAACCGGCCACAAGTCAAAATCGGCAATTGAAACGCAAGTCCAAATCGGCAGTTGACATGCCATGATAGCAAAGCCAAACCGGCCTCAAAGCCAAATCGGCCTCAAGTCCAAATTGGCAACCTCAATTCCAAATTGGCAATTGACATGCCAAGTTAGCAAATCCAAACCGGCCTCAAGTGGAAAACGGCAATTGACATGCCATGTCAGCAAGGCCCAACCGGCCTTAACTCCATAGTGCAAACTCACACCGTAGCAACTCAGCAACACCAACAGACCCCAGCCAATTGCATTCAAGCAAAAGGCCTAACCAAAGAGCCAGCCAAGCCCCAGACCCAGAGCCACCAGGCTCTTATGTATGAGGGGTCCGAATTTTCTTGGACTTTGATTTTCGCCATCTCTGGGACATGGCATACTTCAAGGTACCATCAAGCACGGACGAAACTTGAGGGCTGTCCACATCTAACCCTCTTCGATCAGGCTGCATCGGAGAGGTCTTAGAGGCAGCACCATGGAGACCGGCCATTAATTCAGCCATATTGCTAAATTGAGATACCGGGAAACTTGTTTTCATTTTCAACAGGGTAGTCAGGAACCCAAATACTACGTTCTCCTCCTCGGGAGATAAGGAAGCAAGGTGGATTTGAGAAATTTTGGGAGCCACTAAGAATCGGAAGGCTTCCAAATAAGCATCAGAGGAATAATCCTGATCATCCTCAACCAATGGAAAGAATGATTTGAACTCCCATCTGGTCTCATCGCTAACGTCGCGCCAACAGCTGTTCAAGAAACCGAGCACTAGGTCCTCATGCTTAGGAGGGAAATCGGCAAAGAACTGTCGAGAGTCTTCAGTCTCCAATACCATCTGGAGAACCTGATACATTGGATCTGCCTCAGCAGCCACATCTTTCCCAGACATATAGCTAGCCATGGGCATGGGGACAACTGATTCAGGAGGGATCAGACCCTCCTGAAGGGCTTCCAGAGCCACACCCTATTGTCCACCATCAAATGAACCCCTCGGGCTCACTATGACAGGCTCTACACGAGCAAAATCATCCAGGCAATACTTGTGGGAGAGCCGCGCAATAGAGTTGGAAGTTATATCAAGGCCAACATAATTGGTTAAACAATCCCCACCAGAGGGGCGCGGATCATGAGACCCATCGATTTGATCCAGATCGCATGAAGAGGAGTCCAAAGCAAAGTGAGCCCAATCAGGACCTTTATCTTGTTGGGCACTAAGGGCCTCATGAGTTTTGTGGGAAGTGCTACCATCATCAATTTGAACATTGATTGAGCTTGCATCAGCAAAGCCAACAGCCGGTGGCTCAGGGTTAGTTTCTGCAACAAGGTAAACCTGCACTAGCCCCAACCCACTGGATGAGGTTTCATCAGGGGCGGAGCACCAGCCCATCTGAGCCATTGTAGCCAATTCTCAATCAGATGAAGGCTCCTCCAAGCCGACTTAATTCCCAGAAGCTGGATCCAAAGGCTCAACAAAAGTAGGAACCTCCTGATAATCCACAGACAACTCTTGAACATGAGAACCCATGGACGAAGTCCCACTCCCAACCCCTACACCATCTGGATCCAGATCCAAAGGCTTAGCGTACTACACCTTCAAACTAATGGAAACTGCAGAAGCACGATGAGTAGGCTTCCAATGATAGCCAAACTCAACCACCACAACCTTGTCAGAGTTAGTAGCACCAGACATAAGCTGGGTTTTTGCAGGGAGAGGATCATCCCTACCCACCTCAATACAAATTCTGGCAATGTGCACCCTTTCCATCCTAACAGTACTAGGATCAAGTTGAATTGGTTTACCAATCCTACTAGCAATCCAACTTAGGCCTAAGGGGGTCCAATATTCAATTGGAACATTAACCAAAGAAATCCACACAGGGAAGGACTTGAGGGAACCCTGATCCAAGACCATACCCGATGACCATCTTTTGAGGAAAATGGATTTCCTCCTAAAGGCCTAGGGGCCATTTGCCAAACATGCCTCCAATTGAGCATCAGAACAAAACCGAAAAAGGAAGAGGTCTTTATCATTCACTGCGACATGACAAAGCCCATATCTTGCCCAAATTTTTCGAGTGATGGAGTTAACCGCCAAGAAATGGAGAGGTTTTTCAGGGAAAAATCCCACCAAAGTGGAGCCCTAAAAATCAGCACATTGCTAAATAACCTCAGGCCACCGAGTCCAGCCACCGAAGGAGGAGGAAAATATTTGAGGGGGGGCGGAGGAAATGAAACCCTTGTCCTGAACAACTCGAGACAAAGATTTGGCATTAGTGTGAACAAATCTAGAATTTACGGGCAAACCAGCAACAGGGGCGAGATCAGGGATTACCTGAACCACGCCAGGAATTGCATCCGAAGGAGAAGATCCATCTACAGGGGCCAAGGGGATGGCCACAGCCGATGTCTCAGGTTCAAGGGCAACCAAAGAAATTGAGCGCAGCGAGCAACAACATTTGTTGCCAGACCCAGCAAGAGGAGTATGGGTAGAAGCAGACGGCACCTGCGTGAGGCCATTATCGAAATCCAAAGCCTTCAAATTCACTAAGAACTCAGCATCTGGACCAGTGGGGGAGGGTAGGAAATAATCTCGCAAAGGAGGGAAGGGGGTGGAGGAACGAACCGTAGGATGAGCAGAGCCCATCCAAGCAGGCCAACAGCCGACTTCGAAAGCTGACGACACAGTGAGACCAGCAGCCCCGGCGGCAGCGCCGCCCGGCGCCAGACAGAACCCTAGCGAGAGAGAAATAGAGAGAAGATATTGCAAACGATTGGTTATGTCTTCATCTAGGGTTTCAAATTTAAATTTTGCCTTTGCCATTTTCGGGCATTGGCGGTGCTAGTGCCAGCCATGGCCGGCCTCCTGGGAGCTCCTCCTAGGAGCTCCTCCCATTTTATTATTTTTTTTCCTCCAGATGAGACAGTAGAGTTAGTACCCGATGAGAAAGAGTGATCGAAAGAAATTTCTGAAGACTTTTGAGGACCTGAAGCATTTGGAGCTATTTTGGGAGAGCCAGTTGATGTAAAGACTTGACTGGGCATGTGATTTTTTATACTAATCCTGTATCTATGGATGTTCATGCGCATGTGGATTTTGTATAGAATGCATATGATGTATGTGATGGTAAAAAGAAAACTATGCTTTTGCAGGATATTAGTTCAGCTTCCACTCTAAACTTTTGGATATACTGTACAGGTCCTAGACGACATCTCGTTATTGAATTGTTAGTGTAGCTAATGGTTTTATAGATTTATGCTATGGATGGCACATGTGATCCTGTGTATGCATGTTGTAGGAAGAATTATGGATAATTGATAGTTGTGTGCTTGTAATAGTTGATCATACAAGTTGTATTTTTGGGGTTTCATCCGGTTATAAAAGAAACTCTGTCGAAATTTCTGTAGAAGTCTTGCCCTATAATTTAGTCCGTTAATCCTGTTCTTGTCTTGACGGAAGATTTTGAGGAAAAAAAAATCCGTTCCGTCACATCTGGCATCAGAGAGTTGAGATGCCTTAGAAATTGATTGATTGAAAAGCGAAAGCATGGGTTTGAATCTCTACACTGAATTCCTGTAGGAATAGTTCGAGAGAGCCGTGAGGAGGCACCTCGACGTCCTAAAATGATTGGTGCCGATTTAGTGCTTGAGCTGATTGGTATTGATTCGAGGTCTAGGGTAATCAGTTTTGGTTTGAAGTTTAGGCTTGATTATTCTGGGTTGAGGTCCTAAAAGGGACAGTGGATCAATCAAGTTAGTATGGCAGATAAATGGAATTGATGGCTTGAGGTCTATGTAACTTGGAGTCAATTTTGGGAAAGTAAGTTTAAGGAAACCGATTTACGATCAATTTGTAGTGATCAAGTGAGTGAATTTTTGGGTAATGCAAATCCATCAAAATTGAGAAAGGTGTTCGTAGATGTTGATGTGAAAGGTATTGATAGGATATTATACCTTTCAATTAGGTTGTGAATTCTGAATAAGAGGCAAAGCTAATCGAACCGAGAATAGGTGTTAAATCCAATTAGTAAGGAGACCACCCCTTTGAGTCAGTTGATGGACGTTAAGAAATCTAACTATGAAAACTTTTAAGGATATGTATATATCTTCAGAAGAAAAGATCAAGCTAACTTGTTTTAATGGATGATTTGGAGTCCGTTGAAATCGACATTAGCCTCTGAGGATTTTGTATGGAATTAAGGGAGCATTGGCTAGGTACTGTTGTGGATACCTTGAAACCTCTAGGAAGTAAGATAAACTGATGAGATTGTTATGGTTGGTTGAGTAATGGGTTACTTGGAGGATTAATCAATCGATAAGTGGACACAATAAATGGATAGGTGATTTCTAAGATAAATCCGTATTTATAACATGTCGATTATGGATGAAAAAAAAAATTGCCACGGCAGTATTCGGATAAGGCTATGGTTGCTACGAAGTTCAAAAGTGCTATATGGGTTTTGAATTTTTGTGGGTGTCCATGAATTTTATGGGATGGATCTTTCAGCCATATTTGGGTTTATATTGAGATGACCTCATTGATGAGTCCAAAGGAACGTAGGAAATATGTACTCCATTGAAATTGTGTCATGAATTGAGAGCAGTTGTTAACCGAAGACCTGATCGAGAAAGGAATGCAAGTTTAGTTTAAGAAAATGCCCCGTTGAGCGTATGGTATCTTTGATCACACGATTTTTAATCTATAGGACCTTAAGCGGTGACTAAATAGGGAAGGCTGATTAATGTTACTTACAAAAAAAAAAGGCTGATTAATGTTGAGAAGGCGTATGATTTTCTTGGGATTAATTGAATCTGATAAGCAATCTAGCAAGTGTCCCTCAAGGATTGTAGCGTCCGTGAGTCATTTAGCTCGAGAAAGATTTGTAATCGTTATGATGAGATACAAAAGGTAATTTTAAGGAGTAAAAATGATCAATTGATTTCCATGTTATTTGGGATGACCCTTGATAGATCCAGTAAGTTAACATAGCAGGTAATATTTTTGAGGAGGTTAGAATTTTTTTATTTTACTGTCATGATAGGTGACTATCCCTATATAAGTGGGGGAAAGGTTCATAATTAGAATTACTCCGCCAGTACGTTGAAAGTAATAGTTGGAATCTCCACTTTGGGAACTTAGGGATGTCACCTTGGAAGTAGCTAATACCGGATAGTTTCAAGGGTTATAATAGTTTTGTCATAAATAAAGAAACAATCTTATGATATAGTGAATGGATAGACCCATTTAATGATTGCTGGGAGAAACCTTAGCGCCTTTAAGAAATTTGGCCTTAATGCTGATAGTTGACATTAAGAGTTTTTAGACTCAGTGTGTTTTTAGTATTTTGTAGGAGATGTAAAAGGAAAAATTGCGAATGCGTTCAAATTCTTGGACAATAGAGGGTCGTTTTCTTAAATTGGGAGATAGAAATGTATTCAAAGTATTAGAGCCATGAAATTTTGGAACGAGAAACCCCTATGGTTTTATTTCAGGACGATTCTTTTTTTTTAAGTAAGTAAATTTTTATAAATGAAAAGAAAATATACAAAATCAATGTTTTATCTCCAAGTGTTATTCCGACTTAGATTTAGAACAAAGACGCTTGGGCATACCCCGAGCAACATGGTCCAAAATACAAACCCAATATAAAATAAACAAAAACGGCGTAAATAGAATTACAACCTACGACGGCCGTCAACCAACAATATGGCTAGGGCATCCCCTGAGCACAAGATACAAAGCAAGCAAAATAACAAAAAATAGTCCGAAGACTAAATTCCACATTGATAAACAATGCCCCAAAATTTAGCACAAACCACCTACAAGCTCAATAACATGGAGAGCACACCCTCCATCAAGCCTGGGAATGGCCGAGCAGCCCAGTATGACATACACACCCAACAACTCCCAACCACAACTTGGCCTCAGACAAAACCAAGCAACATCAGCTACATCATCAGCTATAATAGTAAACACAGTAAGTCATTCACACCAGCTCCATCCACAGATGCCACAAGTAGCTTACTAGATCACGCCAACCAGCCTTCCATGCCCAAATGCCAATAGTAGTGTTCACAATACACAGAGATCCAGCATCACAGCACGCTAGAACTGATGAGGCTCCACTTCACACAGCATTATGCAGCACCCATAAACTGCTTCTGCCATCACCTGTAAGAGAAACTAATTACTCCCTACATCAATGCATCGTATCAGCGCACTGCCACATCGGTGAGATCAGCAGCAAACGCCTCAGAGTGCTACAACAGTGTTAATTCAGCAGCTCACAATCGCTCGGCAGCCATGACACTAACCAGCCTCATGCTGAAACCTAGAGACATCAATAGAACCAGATTCAAACCTCATACTGAGAATACAACTGAGCTCATAAAAACTAAGATCAAAGCCAGCTGCACTATAATATCACACCAGGACATCAAATATCTGCTGAAACCCAATAGCAGATCAGAACAACAAATGCCAACGAGGATAGCAATCACCACAATTCAGAAACCCAACTTCTTCTACAGCTAGCCCCAAAGATCGACTTATATCAAGCAAATAACCCGATTAATCCAAAGAAGAAAACCAATTTTCACCAGTGTCACCCACTGAGGCTTTGCCAGGCATATACAACAGAGATAAGGGGTAGTAGCACTAGGGAGAATGCCCCAATGCCAAGGCCTTATGCACTGCAGTAGCTAAAGGCAACAACAACACCTCAGCTGACTACACCACAACACAAACTACCGAACAACCATCTACATCTGACTCAGACACCAACCACCCTCAAACAGGACACCCGGCCTCAAAACACCTAGCATCCAGGCACAACATAATGAAAACAACTAGAGCAACAAGATAACAGTGTGATTTCAGTTCCCTTTTTTTTGTTTTTTTTTTTGGGAAGGGGAAAGATTTTTTTTTTTTTTTGGAGGAAGGGGAATGATTTTTTTTTTTTTTTTTTTGAGAGGGAATGGAGGAGGAGGTTGAGCAGAGAACCAGCAACGCCAGCCTAATTTGCCACCAGCACACCCCTTTCCTTTTTTTTTTTGCTCCAACACAACCCTGAACAATAGTGGGGAAAGTCCACACCCACAGGAGAATCTACCACCCTTTTTTTTTATACTCCTGCGAATCCGGAGGATTTAGGAACACTACTGAAACACTACTGTCAGTTTCAGGACGATTCACTTATATTATAATTATGGAGAATGTGTTCGGATTAAATTAGGTAGCCCTTCGGTATGCCAACAAGATTCTGAGGTTTCTAAGTATTTGGGTTTTTAGATTTTGGGTAATGACCTAAAGCTGTAATAAATCTTTAGATAATAATTATAATTGTTGTTTCTAATCTGGTTGTAATTTGAGGATAGAAGGTATTTTGATCTTGAGGTTGTTTGCGATTTGAAGTTTGTGCTAAAATCTTAATTGAAACTTGATTAGGGAGTTTTGGGAGTTAAGTTAAACTTGATTTGTTTGGGGTCGATATTGTCGCACTGGGGTCGTCTAGTTCTCTCGCCCAAAAAAATCTATCTGATTCGTCTCAAATAGTTAAAGCATCTGAGGGCGTTATGACGTCCTCAATTCAACTAAATGAGGCTTCGGGTAGTGTTGGCACAAATTGCTGCCATGTCAGGCTTGTTTCCAACCCTAACGATCCTCTCTCTAGAAAGTTGGGCACCTCGGCCGATCTAGCTCCTGCAATATCCTCTGTGCCATCGGCCTGCCCACGTTTATCTAGTCAGCATATGCAAATTAATTCCACTGCTCTGTCTAGCTCAACCAACACTTTTGTTAGCAAGACAGTATCCATTTTGGGTGACAACGGTCCTATTCTCTCAATTGATCCCCAGGCCTGCCCTCTAAAATCTAGTCAGGTGGAGCAGTATCATCTCTCTTCTCAGAGGGTTGCAGATGTTGCTTCCAGTAGCGCCCCTGAATCCGGCCCTTCTCTTGGTCTTGCTAAATGCTATCTTGGCATTATGTGGTCCTCTGTGGGTGAAACAAACTCTCCTGGAGGTAAATCTTCCCTAAAATTCTTTCCTCCCAATGTAACCGATGGGGTGAATATTATTCTGTCCCCCCCATCAGAAGTTATCCAACAGGGGGAGGATATGTGGGGGGCTACCTTGGCTGGATATTTTGTTGGAAATCCCATACACTTTAATACAGTCAATAATATTACTTGAAAAATGTGGGCTCGTTTTGAGCTTCAACATGTGATAAGAAATGAGATGGGTTTTTTCTTTTTTCATTTTTCCTCCATTAAAATGCTTGACAATTTCCTAGCCAGAGCCCTTGGTCTATTGTAGGACACCCTTTTAAGAAATGGAAACCTGGTATGATTCTGTCCAAGGAGGAGCACAAATCTTTTCCCACTTGGATCACAATGTCTGGTATCCCAGTCGAATATTGGACCCCTCTTGGATTGAGCTGGATCGCAAGCACTATGGGGAAGCCCATACAATTAGACCCTATCACAGGGAGACTTGAATGAATGGGCTATGCTAGGGTTTTGTTGAAGTTGGGGCTAATGCCCACTTGCCCGATTCTATGAAAATTCAATCTTGTTGCTCCAATGAGCAAGCGGAATGTCAATTCGTTGAGATCAAATTTGATTACTAATGGAAGCCTACCCGCTGTGCTCCCTCGGAAAGAACGGGGTGGCTACACTCCCTACCAAATCGTCATGGAGGTATAAGGTTGTGGGCAAATCCTGAGTGAGCCCCCTCTCTCCCCGCTAAGCCTATGACCTATCAAAAGGTCCCTACTAAAGCTGTCTTCCACACAGAAGGTACCAATCCTAAGCCTATTTCTACCTCCAACTCCTTTAGTGTCCTTCAGGAACCCTTACTGGATGACCCAGCTGAGATTGTTGAGCAAGATCTGAATCGACAGTAGGATGAAAGCATCCTAGATTCTCCCCTCTGCCAAAATGATGCTACCTATTCCTCAGAGAATGATGTATGCATTGGCCCAGAACGTGGCCATGTAGAGCACAGTAGCCAAGATGCGAAAAGAATGTTGAGTATGGTCGAGTATTCCAAGTGTCTTCCTAGATCTGATGTCCAGCTTCAATGTACTAACTCCATTTGTCATTGGGATGAGGACCATATTCAGGTCCTTCCCAGCACTGTTTTGAATGGAGTCATATGCACGCTGTCTAATAAAAAAATGCCCACCCTAACCCTGGCCTTGCGGTTAATACCCCTCCAAATCCTCTCACGATTTCCCCACCCTCTTCTGGTTCGTTAGGATCTAATCCTAGTATTGACAAAATTGTCAGAAGTAGGGGACAAAATTCCTCAAGAAATCACAAAAATCCCAGGGGCCTAAAAAATCTTCCCCCCTCTCGCCCCCACCAATGATTAACATCGCCTGTTGGAATATAAGGGGACTAAATGGGATAGTTAAAGCCCATGAAGTCAGTAACCTCATCCGCTCCCACGACTGCTGTATTGTTGGGCTGGTTGAAACTAAGGTAGCGGAAAGGAACTCTGCTTCCATCTCTGCTAGAATTAGACCTCAATGGCAATGGTCCATGAATTACTCAGACTCTTCCCTTGGGCGGATTTGGGTTGGCTGGCACCCCCTTAGGGTGGCGATGAAAATTCTTTCAACGGAGGACCAAGTTATTCACACCGAAGTCCTAGTATTCGAGGATAATTTTCGTTGCCTCCTATCGTTTATTTATGGTGTTAACTCGGAAAGCCTTCATAGGCTCCTTTAGGAGAGCCTCAGGAAGAATTCCAGTCTCTCTGGTGATCTCCCCTGGGCTACGCTTGGTGATTTCAATGCTATCAAATTGCCGTTTGAGGCCCTTGGAGGTATCTCGCACTACAAAAGTTCTTTAGACCTTGACAAATGCCTCGGGATTGTGATCTTGAGGATGTCTGCCATGAAAGTCTGCACTACACTTGGAATGACGGCCAAGATCCCTCTATCCACATCTTTAGAAAGTTAGATAGAGTCGTCACAAACGGGCAGTAGCTCAATCATTTTAGATGGGCTACAACCCTACCCCCCCGCTAGACTTTTGGATCACTCCCCTTGCATTCTTCTTCCTTCTGATGGATTGATAAGAAAGAATGGGTTGTTTTGGTTTATAATATCCTTACTAAATCCTTGAAGTTTCACCTTGTGGTAAAGGATGCTTGGATAGAAGAGATCACAGGCACTCCTATGTTTTAGCTGGTGTCCAAACTCAAAAAAGTGAAGCATGCTCTCAAAACCCTTAATGCTCAAGAAGGTGATGTTCACAAGGATGTTATGCGAACCCGGCAAACCTTAGAGGATCTCCAAGCTAAGATTCCTTCACCTCTAGGGAGCTGTCATGATGAAGGTTCTTGCAGGGCAGCATACTATCTGCTATGGCTAAGGAGGCTAACCTTATTCAACAAAAAGCTAAGATAAAGTGGCTCAAAGAGGGAGACCAGTGCACCAAATTTTTCTTTAAGAATGTTAACGGAAACAATAATAGGAACAGGATTTTTTCCCTCCTCGACGAGTCTGGCAAACCCACTATTGGGGTTGAGGGTGTTCATAAATTGGTAGTTGATCATTTCAGGAGGGCTCTCGGCACTAGTCGATCCCATGGATCGGCAGACGCCACTCGCCTTCGCCCTTTCATCCACCATACTGTTCCAGACTTCCTAATTGGCCCTCTTACTAGCCCGGTTAGTGAGGAGGAAATCAAAGAGGTGATCTTCTCCATTGGTGACTACAGAGCCCCCAGCCCTGATGGTTTCTCCTCAAAGTTCTTTAAGGATTCCTGGGAGATCGTTGGTTAGTCTGTCTGTGAAGCTATTTATGATTTCTTCAAACATGAAAAGCTCCTCAAACAATTGAAGACTACTTTTATTAGCCTTATTCCAAAGGTGCAATCCCCTCGCACGGTTTCCAACTATCGCCCCATATCCTGCTGTAATGTCATATATAAAGCGATTTTGAAGATCATTGCAAACCGGATGAAGATGAAATTACCCTATCTTGTCGACAAATGTCAAACGGCTTTTGTTGCTGGGTGACAAATTAGTGACAATATCCTTTTGGCCCAGGAGCTTCTTCATAAATACCACCTTGGTCACGATCCCCCCAGATGTACTATGAAGGTTGACCTTATGAAAGCGAATGACTCCATCCACTGGGATTTCATCATCAATATGTTGGAACTAATGAAATTCCCTCCTCAAATGGTCGAATGGATCAGTCAGTGTATTACCACTCCCTCTTTCTCCATCAATATTAATGGGGAAGCGGTCGGCTTCTTCAAGGGAGGTAAAGGCCTTTGTCAAGGTGATCCCATGTCTCCATACTTATTTGTACTTGTTATGGAGGTTCTGAATGATATTATTGAAGAGAAGGCAAGGCGTGATGAAAATTTTCAATTTCATTGGAAATGTGATGAGACTCAAACTGTTATGCTTGCCTTTGCAAATGACCTTCTTCTCTTCTCTCGTGCCGATGTCAATTCTATCCGGATCCTTGAGGAATGCCTTGAAGAGTTTTGGTTGATATCTGGCCTCTCTGCAAACACAAATAAGAGTGAAGTGTTCATCTGCTCAAAAGACAATTCCTTCCTCCAGGAAATTGCTGCTATCATGGGTTTCAGAGCGGGCAAAGTCCCTATTAGATACTTGGGAGTCCCACTGATCACCACCAGACTCTCAATACTAGACTGCAAATCTCTTACTGATAGAATTACCTGTCGGATCACGTCCTGGAAGAATAGGTGGCTTTCGTTTGGTGGGCGTCTGCAACTTGTCCCCTCTATCCTTTCATCCATCCACCTTTACTGGGCGTCAATCTTCATTCTACCCCAGTCTGTTTTCAAAGTGATTGAATGCCACATTCGGCACTTTCTTTGGACTGGATCTACTAAAGAAAAGGTAAATGCTAAGGTAGCATGGGATGACATATGCTACCCGAAGAGCGAAGGTAGGTTGGGTCTTAAAAACATGCAGGCTCAAAATAAAGCTCTCATTAGTAAGCTATTATGGCGAATCATCTCTAAAGATTTTGAGTTGCCCTGGTCTTCCTGGATCCACAAAAACAGAATCAGGGATCGAAGTACCTGGACATTAAAATTCCCGAATTCAACTCCCTGAGCTAGAGGAAAATTATGAAGCTTCGCCCCTTTATGCACATTCACTCCACTAAGTCCATTGGCAATGGTTCTAATACTTTCCTCTGGCATGATAACTGGCACCCTCTGGGCCCACTGAGTGAAGTAAGTACTGATCATACCAACTTAGTCTCGGGTTTGCCCTGGGATGCAAAAGTCATCGACATCATTAGGGATGACCATTGGTCTTGGCCTAATCCTTATGATTTGGAAGTTTCTCGACTTGCGGAGAATATGCCTCCCTATCTTTCTAACACCAATCAAAAAGATTCTGTGTGATGGGACAGAAACGCAGATTGCAAATTTTTGGCTCAGTTCACCTATTTTCTTATCCATCCACCCAAACCGAAATTGAGCCGGGCTGCCTTAGTGTGGGGCCCTTCCCATATCCCCACACATACCTTTACTCTTTGGCTGGCCATTAGAGGGAGACTTAGTACCCTCAACCGCCTTCATGGTGTTCCCAACCTATCCTCTAAGTGCACTCTCTGCAACACGGGAGACGAAGATCATGAGCATCTGTTTTTCTCCTGCCCCTTTTCAAAATCCTTATGGATTACGATTCAAAGACAAGCGGGACTTCATTGACCTTACCCAGAGTGGTCCCATTGGCTAGTCTATTTTTATGGGATGGCTCCTCTCCATCTCCCTGCTGAAATGGGTTGGCTTATCTACATTGGCTAGTCTATTTTTCTGCTGTCGCACGTTCGGCTTCTGCAGCTTTATGATAGGTCCGGCACAGAACTATGACTGGTAGCTAGCCGTGTAGATGTGACGGGCCTGTCTACAAGTTTGACTTGGAGGACGTGCTGATTTGGTGTTATTGACGACTTTGTCCTCGGCTTGGAAGGCCTATAGCTGTACTGGGTTATCTGGTTCATGTATGCTTTCTATTAGGTTCATGATTCACATATGGAGTGCTCGGGGTAAACACTAGCGGTTTTATTCTATCTCTAAGTTGGCAAAACACTTAGAGGTAGAATAGAGATTTGTTCATTTTTTAAATTTAATCAATCGTTAATTACTTGCCAAAAAAAAATCTGTTGGGCCGCCCAAAAATGGAAAGGGAAAAGTTTTCTGGCCCTTTCAAACCGTCTCTCTCTTGCGGCCACGGTCTACTTCATTTGGAAGTAACGTAACAATCGCATTTTTTAAAATCCCCCCCACAAGACATCTCCCATACCTTTTCCCTAATAATTAATGTCGTTCGAAACAAATTAAAAACCTCCATGGAAGCTGACAGATGTGTATCTCGGTCGCACCTGATTCGATGGAACCTATAAAAAAACCCTCCATTTATTTCATTTTGGTGCTCGGTGTTTTGAAAAAAAAATCATTCCATTTTATTCAGTTTGGTGCTTGGTCCCCTTCTTAGCTGCTAGCCTGCGAGGCTTGTACCAAATCTTTTTGCAAACCTCTTTTGTTTGCTTTTAGATGCTTAGCCCGTTTGCACCTGTATCGAGGTATGGAAACATGCTTGCTGGTTGTTTGGGTTGGTGGGCTCTCGTTTTATTTTATTGAAAATTTTTTGATTATGGAAGGAAAAGGATGAAAAATAGGATAACGGAAGAACATTGGGAATTAAAATTAGTGGATTTTGGTGGTTTGGCACTTCCCTTCTGGCATTCACCCACACACACATTCGCCCCCCGCCTCCCAAAAAAAAAAAAAAAAAACAAAAACTTGATGGATTGAAACCATCATGGTTGTTCTGTTTCACAATTTTGATGGCCATCCTTTGGATTAGTTGTTGGGTGGCGATGCATATAGGTTCATTGATCTTGTATTGATGAATCTGGATGCTTTAGCCAGGTTGTTTCCCGGTTGAGTTATAGCTCAAAGGTTTCTCCCTCTCGGTTAGGCATTGCTTCTCCACCTTGATGGAGGTTCCAAGTTAATGGATACTGATGCTGGTATCCCTTTATGAGGCGAGCAAAGTTGAAGTCCTTGGCCTGATCCTAATTTTGGTTGGTTGATAAAATGATTGCTCAGTTGCCTGACGGTTCTAAGGGACCATCATGTATGCCTGCTGGCCATGTATCCCCTCCTTTATTTCTAATTAATTGGCTGCTGGCCACTCTCCCCGTAGGTGAGGATGTGATGCTCATGTATGCCTGTTGTGGCTAGCTGCTACTGGAAGTAGAGTGCTGTGATGGCGTGTAGCTGCCGTCTGGGTTTACTGATGAGGGGCTCATATGCCAGTTCCAGAAGCCTATGCTCTTCTTCCGGAGCTGATGTTTGGGAGTGTCCGGGTGCATGATGCTAATGCCACTTTCTTTGCTAAATAGTGATTTGTTGATGTGAGTATGGGTTGGTTATTTGCTCGTGTCTTCCAATCTACTTTACTTTGCTGAAGAAGCTGTTCGTGATGCTGGAGTGTACAGATTTAATGCACCTCCTGTGCCAGATGCTGTTGACTTCCGCTGCCATAACTTGCATCTGCTGGTTCTGGCGTGGAAATGGATCAATCTTGGTGTTGACAGGTTTGGGGTTTTCACACAAAAACTATACTCTTTTTTGCTGAATGGTGGTCTGTTGGTGTGAGTTTGGGCTTGATTTCCTCCCGAGATGCTGCTGTTGATCGGTGCTGAGGCTGGCATCAGTGCTACCTATGGATTTGCAGATGCCTTGCTAGGTACTGGCATGTGGTATTGCATTTGGGCCCGAGGTGCTTTTTAGCCAAGGTGGTGTTGTGTCCGAGATGAGTAGCAAAAGACTGAGATGGATGAACAAAGCCTTCTGTTCTAAGTTGCAGTGCAGGTGATCCTCTGGCTGAAAACTGCAAAATACAGAGCTGCAATCCAATCTCCTGCTGGGTGGAATGGGTGACAACCCATGTAGTTTTACATGTCTCCTAACCGACGTGACAAGGCCGAGGTGCTGTAGTCTATCCGAGGTGCTGAAGAACTTAGTAGGCTGTCCAGTAGATGGAGTCATTAAAGCTCTCCATGTTGGGGTTACACCAAGCTTAGGTGAAAATTGTATTAGGCCGTGCTTTTGATGAAAATTTGGGGCTTCCACACAAAAACGGAATGTTGTTGCTGCTGTGAGCCTAGTTGAAAACCATGGAGTTGGGCTGCTGATTTTTGCTGGAATCCAGCATACTCAATGACAAATGAAGCTGCACTTAACGGCGGCTGATTTCTAGTGTGAGTGTTGAAGGTGTGATGCAGTACTCTTTTCGCTGAATGGTGGTTTGTGGGTGTGAGTTTGGGCTGGTTTTCCTTCCGAGGTGCTGATGTGGATTGGTGCTAAGGCTGGCAACAATGTTGCCCATGGAATTATTGATGCCCTGCTGGTTGCTAGCCATGTGATGCTGCGGCGACTAATGTACTTTGGCCCGAGATCCCTTTTGGTCGAAGTGGTGTTATGCAAAATTCTGAGATGGATGAACAAAGCCTGCTATGACGAGATGCTGTGCAGGTGATCCTCTGGCTGATAAGCCTGCATTATTCAGAGATGCTCCACTCTCCTGCTAGCCGGGATGGGCGATTGCCCGTCCAGCTTAGCATGTCTCCTTACCGATGTGACAAAGCCGAGGTGCTGATAGCTGTCCGAGGTGCTGAAGAACTTGGTAGGTTGTCTAGCCGATGGAGTAATCAAGGATCACTATGGTGGGGTTACACCAAGCTTGGTGGTTATTGCTTTGGGCCCTTGCTTTAGATGGAAATCACTTTCCGTTGTTTTTTTTTGTTTTGATCTCATGATTTGTATCATCGTACTTGGGGTATGCCCCAGTATCTATGTTCTAACTCCAAGTTGGTATAATACTGGGGGTTAGAACATAGTATTTTTGTAAACTTTTATTTGTTTAATTCAATTTGCTTACCAAAAAAAAAGATGTAACAGCAAATTATAACCGGATGATCCGTAGTTAGATAAATAATTAAAGTAGTGCAGCGAAAATGTGGCAAACCCACATATGATAAGGTTCAATCTGAGGCTCAAAAAGAATATTTCCCTTCTAGGCTTAGGGTAGGATCAAGCAAGAACTTTCAGCCGTTTGAGGTTTCGAGTTAAGTCGGAAAAGTAGTTAATGAATTTGGTGTGTCTTCGAACTCGGTAGAATTAGATTCTAATAGAACACATTGGGTAATAAGAACCAGGATAATTCAACGATCAAGATTCTTCGAGATAACCGTTTAATCAATGAGGTGATTTGGAAAAGCTAGAAGAATTTAGAAGTTTACCACCGATTATAGGAATTTAAGGTTCGGAGAAAATGCTCATTATTGAGACTTAGCATAAATTAAAGTAAAAATTTTCAACTGATTGAGTACTTGAGCTAAGTCGCAGGGAATTAATAGGTTTAAGGTCCCCTCAAACTTGATAGATTAGTGTAAAGTTTTTCCCAGGTATCGTAAATGTGGAAGTAAATAAGTGATTGTGATGAATTATCTTGGGAAATTTAAAGCTTATCCCTATATGGAGGTTTCAATCTAGGTTTTGATAGAATAAAATGGGTAATAAGGATCAAAACAATTCAATGCTTGAAGTTTTCTGGGATAATCGTCTAACCGAGGAGGTGATTGGGAATGCTTGGGAGATTGCATCTGACTCAAGGATTTCGAGATTCGTCAAATTTTGAGGATGAAATTTCTATAAGTGGGGGAGAATATGATGGCCCAAGTTCCGAAATATGATAATTTGGAGGTAAATAAGTTAAAATAGGTTAATTGTGTTCAAAATGTACGGGAGGAACGAATTGAAAAGCTCAAAGAATGGGAATTAGTAAATCGGGAACCGAAATTGTAAGCTGTGAAATGTTAACTTGTAGACAAGATTTTGGGTTTTAAATTGTGATAATTATGACTTATTAAGGTTATATAATCAAAAATAAGGTCCAAGGATGTGAAAGATTGGGTTAGAATGGTCAAAACGGGTACCGAATGGCAAAAATGCAAAGTAGGCTTGCTGCAGCCTTGACCCGCGCCCTCCATAGGCTCAAGCCCACGGAGAGCACAGAATCTAGATTTGGCTATGCTCGCCGTGCTCTCGCCGTGTGCTTGAGCCGGCCTGTGCAGTAAGGGTGCGCTCGCCGCGCGCTCAAGCTCCAGGCCTTTTTAAAGTTCCGTATTGTTTCGCGATTTTCATTTTCCCACGCAACCAAACCCTTTTAGAGAGAGAGGGCGATGAACAAGAGAGTGAAAGGAGGAGATCGAGGCCGTCGAGTCCGAATCCGGCTTCAAGCTAGTTAGAGAAATCGTAGAGCACGTTGAGGCAAGTACATCTATACCATTTTTCTTCCGTTTCTATTGATTTTCGTCTGATCCCCTTCGGGTATTTTGTCCCGATACCCGACCCTATGTATATCATTGTGATGCTCATAGTCTAATTATGTATATATGTGAAATTCGTCGTCCGCTTCATTATTTCCGTGACGTTATGCACATCCGAAACCCTCACCCACGCGCATGTACAGTTCATGCGCGATCGGGTGGATTCCGGCCTTTGATTTTTGGGGCTTTTGCATGAATTAGGACTAGAATATGATTACCCATATCCCCCATAAGTTAATTCATCGGTTGGGTACCCGATTTGGTGGAATTATGTGAAATTCCGTTCGCAAAACCCTAACCCTATGCCCGGGAGGTTTCGGGCTCCGATTTTTTGGGCTTTTGATTTTTTTGGGACTAGATTATGATTATACATGACTTGGATAAGTTGATTTACTAATTGGGTATCCGAAATTGTGGAATTTGGTCGAAATTCGTTCGCGGAGCCCTTGACCCTCGCCCGGACACCGTTTGAGCTTCTATTTGGAGTTAAATGTATAAATTGACTGGGGATTATAGTTACCCATGCCTTGGGATCGATAAATTACCTATTGGTTGTCCGAAATTTTAAAAATTAATCGATTTGTTATATGTGCACTATTCACGTGTACTGTTCACTAGTACTGTCTACCCGAGAATTTCGGAAGATATTTTGCGTAATGTTTCCATGTTTAAATGTCGATTAAGTGATATGTATTTGTGTGAATTCAATTGTTTAATTTGAAAGTTTCGGTATGCCCAATTTCGAAGGAATTTGTATTCGGAAGCTCTTCAAATTAATCTGCTCCTTCCGGAGAGAGAGGAAGCTGAGGTACAACAGTAAGCGCGAAGAGGAGAAAGGGAAACATCTCTCGTTCCAATCCACTCTAGGTAAAAACAATCGTGGATCGGGTTCAGGCAAGTGTACTTCGGACGTTATTTTTCGTTTTTACCATTTCCTCTTGCTTTAAAGTTGATAAAATGCCCTAAAATGATGTTGATCCATGTTTAAAGTAAATGAAGCATGTTTCCTTCGATTGTTCGGTTAGATTTTGTGTTTATCCATGTTTATTGTAAGTTTTGGCTTTGATTCCGTGAATAAGCATGTAAATTGTGTTCAATTTTGTCCCGGAAGTTTGTGATGAAACCCTAGCTCAAAAATATTGGGAATTTTTGGGTAAATTGCATGATTTAATGTATGTGTATGGATTTATGGCATTAATTTCATGAATAAACACATGTTTAGTGATCGATTTGAGTCCGGAAGTTTTGGCAAAGCCCTAAGTACGAAAATCAAGGGGTTTTGATGATTTTTAACCATAGCTCCTGTTAAATAAAAGTTAATTGACATTGAAATGAAGCTCCTAGTATAATTTATTTTTAAAAATTTGTACGGACTTATACCGATAAATTTTCACGCATTGTCAAAGTAAAACTGAAGGGGTATTTAGATAGTTACCGTACGTTCTAAAGCTAACTGAAAGAAAATTATGGAACTGTGATTATGAAAGAAGGTTTTCAATAAAGGGGTTATTTTCATTATTGTTATTTAGGACCCGGGACTGACTACAGTCCTGATAGGTTCTCTGGCATGCCTTAGAACTTTATGGTGGTAATTGAGGATAACTCTGTCTATGGAGTTATATGTGGTCCGTCCTTCCTCAGGGCGTTACGGTTAAGAGGAAAGCATAGTTTTTGGGCTACCTTCGGGTGGCATACCGTACCGATCCCGTGAGATGGGATACTTCTGCTACAGTCATAGGCCTTGGATTGTGTGGAGTAAACACAATCTATCCTCGATCATTCACCCCCTCAGCTAATAGAGTATATTTACAGGGTCTGTTACCGATATGTTATGTTACCGTTTTGTTCTGTGCCGCAGTTACTATACTAATTTTTGTTCCATACTGATTACCAATTATTGATTACCATTTATTGATTACCATTTATCGATTATCGTTTACTGTTTATCGATTACCGATTACTAATTACGCTTTCATTACCGACATCGATTACATAATACTAGCTCCTTAGGTTTGATAAAGCTTACATGCCATTTTCTTGATCTGATTGCTAGATGGAATCGATGGACCGAAGCTGGTTGCAGTTGTTGAATTTGTAAAGCATGCTGGTTATCCCATAATGGACCAATCATTCTTGGGTTCCGCTGGGGTATATTTTGCTCTTTGTTTACGTTTACAGATTACTTGCCCTTTGTAAAGCTTTGGCTGATTTTCTCTTGACATTGTTGTCCTTTCAAAGGACCTATATTGTCCTTTTATTTGGCGGTCGGCGTACGCCATTGCATCTATGATTCAATTCCAAGTCGGAAAAACACTTGGAATTTAAATCAAAGGTTATATAATTTTTATTCTTTTTAATACAATTAACTTACTTACAAAAAAAAAAAGATTATCGTTTACTGTTTACTGATTACCGTTTAATGACTACTGATTTTTGATTTCTGAAATTTAATATCATCAAAGTATGCTTTCTCTGTTTTCTAGGTTATATTCTATTTAACCATTCTGTTTCTACCTAGTTTCATGACCGTTCCTATGTCACTATTTTACTGCACATATGCATATACCTTGTTGGACCCCGACTCACTGTTTTATTGTTTTCCCCCAGATGAGACAGTAGAGTCAGTGCCCGACGAGAAAGAGTGATCGAAAGAAATTTCTGAAGACTTTTGAGGACTTGAAGCATTTGGAGCTATTTTGGAAGGACCTGAAGTCAACTCGCTGACCGACCAGCTTGGCCTTTTGGCACTGGATATTTTGGGTGCCGATCAACACTCTGGTCGGCACTCCCACACACAAAAAAAAAATTCACTATCTTTGCTAGTCTTCAGCTAGAGATTAGTGTTGGCCTGGAGATCGTTGGAAATGATTATTATGGCTCGCAATGGGTTACCTTTTCTGAGGTGCTGCTACCGACTAGCATTCCTGGTGATTTGAGGCAATTCAAAAGTTCTCGGCTCCTGGTTACGGATGCATTGAGCTGCCGAATGTTTGCCTTGCTGGCTTTCGCTGTTGCTGAGTGGCTTTCCGGATTTTTTTGGTAAGTAAGAAAGTGTATTAAGATAAAGCAAAATACAAAATCAATGTTTTGTGTTGGAAGGTGCTTTCCCGAGTGGCCGGCAATTCCCACATAAGTGGTTTCCTCTGGACGAATTGGTTGACATGGCATAGGTAGTCTGATTGCCCTCAAGTCCAGCATTGGTATCCTTCATGGTTCCCCCTCGTGCAAGCTCTCAGAATTTTGTTATGGATGTTGGCAATTTAGAGTTCAATTGGCTGACTTAGTTTGTCCCGCTCTGACTAGTTTGCTTCTTGGCGTTTGGAAGATGTTTCTCTTCTCTCTTCCTGCTTTGGCTGCTAGTCTAAATATACGATAAAATGATAGCGTTGGGGTTGGATGATTGAATTTATTTGCAATGTTTTTTTGGTAAGTAATGTCTTGGAAGTGTATTAAGATAAAGAAAAATACAAAATCAATGTTTTGTCTTGGAAGGTGCTTTCCCAAGTGGCTATGGTTTATTGCAATTCCCCGTTTTTCATAAGTGGTTTCCTCTTGCTGTTGATGATATGCGGATTGGCTTCCCCATGGTCGACATGGCATAATCGCTCATTGGTAGTCCGATTGCCCTCAAGTCCAGTGTTGTTATGGCGGTATCTCTGAATCATGGTTCCCCTTTTGTCGTGCTTCGCAAGCTCTCGAATTTTGTTATGGATGTTGGTGTCAATTTTGGTGTAGAAGTTCAATTGGCTGACTTAGTTTGTCCCGCTCCTCCTAGAGGACTTTTCTTTGTACTTTTTTTTACGATTTCCTGTTGTATTAGTTGCTCACTGCCTAGGTTTGCTTCTTGGAGTAAAAACGTTTGGAAGATGTTTCTCTTTTCCTTCTATTGTCTTTTTCTTCCTTTGTCTCTTCAGTTTTTTTCCTTTGGACTCGAGAAAATATTTCGTGGTACTTGGAGAATGCCCCATTGTCTGTGTTCTAAATCTAAGTCAGCAAATCACTTGGAATATAGAGTTTTTTTTGGTAAGTAACACTTGGATATAGAACACTGATTATGTATTTTTTTCTTGTTATTTGTAAAATTTAATTACTTACCAAAAAGAAAATTGCATCATCTTTGACCAGCAAAAATTAGCATTACGGCAAGAGCACCAAACCAACAAAAATACTGCATACCGAGCATAAGCACTAAATCAGCAAAAATATCCATACCGGCAAATGCGCCATACTAGGTAGAATGTACAAACTGCCCACATTTTTATTTATTTATTTATTTATTTACTAAACTCCAAATCGGGCAAAACATAACATTCAAATAGAACATAGGTTACTTTTGTAATTTTTTTTACATTTAAATTCAATTTTAATTAATAATTACCAAAATAATAGTAATAATAATATTAATAATTTTACTTACCAAAAAAAAAAAAAAGCGTCAAACCGCCCATGAACACCTTAGCCAATCCAAACCGGCAGATTCCATACCGTCCTAAGCAATCCAGTCCATGAATACCAGGAGGGCCATCCACGCCGGACATGAAAACATATCGCCAATTTGACAAAACCGGTGAAGGGGCGCATACCGGAAAAAATAGACTCCAGAAAGCATTTCGGCTAGAATGCCCTCTTTTTTCTTTTAACGACTCATACTGATATGATGCGACAAATCGGGAAGTATCATCATACTAGGCATAAGGCTCCATACCGGCCGAATCGACCAACCCAGCAAAAAGGCCACAAACCGGCAGCAAGATGCGTACAAGCAACCAAGCTAGCACTAAACCAAGTAGTCCAGAATGCCTTTTTTTTTTCAATGGAAACCAGCATGAAATACCAAATCTTCATACCGGGCAAACAACACAAAATTGCCAAACCTACCAAATCGGCAACAAGAGGCATATGGGCAAACTAGCAGTAAAAAGGCAATCGGTCCAAAATGCTTTTTTTTTTTTTTTTTGACGATTATGACTGATTAGATAGATCTGAAGCACTGACCTCAAGTATATGCACCACCCCTATTAGTAGTCAAACAAAGCACTGCACTCCCCCATTTTGATAGGAAGGAGTAATCTGATATTCGTTATGTGAAGGTGTATATATTTTTTTGGGGTTCAATTGATTTGTTTGGATGTGTGAATGTTTTTGGTTTTACATGACCGGAAAAGGATCATGTAGGCTGCTGGTGTAGCATGGAAGGCTTGCTGCTTTTGTCCAATCATGAGGCTGACGTGATTGGAGGTGCAATTTTGGCGCACTGGGAGGAGGCTCTTGGCCGAGATGGTATGCCGTTAATTTTCCTGGTTTGTTGGTCAGGTAGATCTTACCAATTTGGTGTTTTTGCTGATGCTAAGCAATTTGATGGAACGGTGCAAATTGCTAGGATTGGTTGATTATACTGGTTTGCACATATTTGTGTTGGATGTCATTTTAGCTGGTATGCATCATAATGCAACAAAATTCTGGAATGGAAGGTTGGTCTGTTTTGCTAGCATGGACTATCTCCTAGATTGGTGGATGTAGAAAGGCTATGTTTGCCCAGTTCGGTGTCCTGCTGATGTGGCTCATTCCCCCAGTATGGCTGATATTTGTTATTTGCCTCGTTTGGTTTTGCAGCCCATTCGGTGTCATGCTAACGTGGCCTTTATGCCCTATATTTGCTAGTATGCTACCAACTGCTATAAAAGCCAGAATGACTTGTTGTTCCAATGCAGTAAATTGCCAGTTTATTCTCCTTGCCCGGTATGCCCCAAGGTGGTTGTGTGCGCTTTTAGCCCAGTATGCAGCATAAGGCCAGATGGCTTTTTGCCCGGTATGCAACAAAATGCCAGATTGGAAATGCTGTTTTGAGTATTTTTTGCCTGGTATGCAGCCAACACTGGGATGGCTTTTGGTGGTTTGTAACACTATGTTGCGAATCGAAGGTTTGTATATGTGGTCCGATATGTGGAAAAAGCCGGTTCAAATCTTGATGCCTTCTTCTACATCATGGTTCAGAGGATCGTTGCAGATGTCGGCTTGGTGTCATGCTTATGTGGCCCTTTTTTCGATATGGATGAACTCCGTATTCGGTATGCTGTTTGTCTAGGCGGTATGGAGTTTTGCCTATTTGGTGGGCCTGCTGTGCTATGCTTCAGCAGAAATGCTCCTATTGTTGATTTGCTAATATGCCGGTATGCATTTTGCTCGGATTCAAATTCGAACGAGGCTTTGGGTTTTGACTTCCTTGGTCATCGCCGATCATGGCGGACCTCCTAGGGGCCCCCCCGATCCTCCCCAGGACTCCGCCTCTACTAATTGCTCCTCTGCTCCTTCGTTGACAGTCATCAACTCTAAAACCCTAGATAATCCCTCTGTCTTGTTTCCGCTGCTGAAGAGGGTTGAGGATTCTCTTTCTCCCACCCCCGATTCAACGTTCTTGGCACTTTTGAAATCAAAAGCCCTTAAAAAAGTTCTAATTGTGGTGCTGGCGACCCTCCTTCCTGGGCTGGTATAGTCCATAAGGAGCGCGATGGTCTGTCCACAGAGTTGTCATTCTACCCCCCCAGGTGTGTGATGATGGCTCAGCTTCAATCTCGCCCCCCCGCCAGATGTAATTCATCAAGGTAACCTTTTTTGGGTTTTTACCATGGTTGGACACTTTCTCGATTCACCTCCACATTTCCTGGCTGTCAAAGCCATAGCCAGGAAAATTTGGGCCCGTTTTGGTCTCAAGCATACCGTTGGTAATGAAGTCGGATTCTTCTTCTTCCGATTCTCATCGTTGGAGTTGATGGAGAAATGCCTACGGAAGGACCATGGCTATTTGCTGGAAAAGCTATTTTCCTTAAAAGATGGTATCCGGGCATGCCTTTGTCTAAGGAGGAACTCAATCGGATCCCCATTTGGATCAAGCTTTCCAACCTGCCGATTGAGTTTTGGACTTAGGCTGGCCTCAGCTGGGTTGCAAGTGCCGTTGGGATTCCTCTATAGCTTGATTCCAGGACTGCTCGTATGGAAAAAGTGTAATGACCCAAAATTTTAATAAGAAAATTTTACCTATCAAGTCCGGTCAACACACGTTGAACGGAAAACGAAATAAGAAAACGTCCGGATTTCATTAGTGAAATTTTAGTCCGGATTTCTGGATGAAAAAGACGACCGGATTTCCAGGGTAAAATGAAGTCTGGATTTTTCTTAATAAAATGAAGTCCTGATTTCCTTTGGTTAAAAGAACTCCGGAATTCCCTTGGTAAACAGAAGTCCGGATTTCGTTGGAGAGATGAAGTTCGGATTCCCCTTGGTAAAAAAACTCCGGATTTTCGTAGGAAACAGAAGTCTTGATTTTCTTGGAAGTTCGGATTTCCTTGAAGATAAGAACTCCGGATTTCCGAAATAAAAACGAGTCCGGATTTGTTGAAAGAAAGACACTCTGGATTTTCGAAGTAAAGGCGAGTCCGGATTTTGTTTGAAGGAGTCCGGTCACAGTTAAGGAAGAATATTGGGAAGGAGCAACCATGAATATCAACTGTTCCCGAGAAGTGTTGGAAAATGAAATTCATAAATAACCCTCTTTGAAAAATGTAAGATCACCCTTGAAAAATGTACAACCATAAATGATACCCTTGGAAATAGAAAAAAATCATAAATGAGGGCCACCAAAACTTAGGACTACAAATAAGGGCCTAAGAGCCTCAAGAAGAGGCACCACTAGAAACTCTCCTAAAGAAGAAGACCTCGAAAGCTAAGGAAAAAGTAGAAAAGAACTCAGGCAAGATACTCACCCCTATTTATAAACTTCATGTTTTATTTATGTTGCTATAAAATTATATGAAATTGTATAAGTATGCTTTTAATGCTCACACCGAAATGCATGTTTAAAGGAAATTCATTATGCATGATGTTGGATTTACTTATGATTTACTGCCAATGATTATGAACTTTACCAATGCATGTTTACGAAAAGAAACTTTAGGCCTTAAGATGAATCATGAATTTCCTTATTCTCGTTTCTATGGTAAAAGACCTCCGGCATTTGTACTCCGTCCACCGAGTTTAAATAAGGAACTCCAAGAACTCCGGCCTTTTTATGAATAATGTGCTCCGAACGTTATGCCGGTTCTTACGTTTAAAAAGAACTCCGCCCTCTTCTAAAAAAAGAGAACTCCGGCCTTTACGTTTTTAAAAGTACTCCGTTCCTTTGTTGTAAAATGAACTCCGGCTTATGAACTCCGTATTTTATGAGCTTCGGACTTTAACGGCCCTTCCGGATCTTAGAGCTCCGGATTTTATAAGAAAGTGAACTCCGGATTTATGAACTTGATTTAGAACTTATGCCTTTGTTTTAAAAAGAACTTCGAAATTTAATAAATAAGACTCCTTTTTATTGGAAAGGAACTTGGAGTATTGAACTTGGAAAAGACACTCCGAATTTCAAAGAAAAGACACTCAGGATTTTCAAAGAAAAGACACTCCCCTCCGAATTTTTTTAAGAAAAGGCACTCGGTTGTAACACTCCGGATTGTAAAGAAAAGACACTCCGGTTTAAGCACTCCGAATTTTGAAAGAAAAGTCCTCCGTCCATTTTAAAATAAGCACTCCGTCCCTTTTGAAAAGAAAGCCACTCCGTCCTTTAAGAAAAAGAACTTCCGACTTTTGTACTCCGTCCTTTTAAGAAAAAGAACTTTGGACTTTTGTACTCCGTCTTTTTAAGAAAAAGAACTTCGGATTTTGTACTCTGTCCTTTATAAAGAACTCCGGTTTTTGATAATCTTTGAATTTAAGAAACGAACTCCGGCTCTGATTAAAGAAATGAACTCCGGCTTCTGCATGAAATGAACTCCGGCTTCTGCATGAAATGAAGTCCGACTTCTGCATGAAATGAACTCCGGCCCTCTTCATGAAATGAACTTCGGCCTATGAAGAACATGAAAAATGACATACGGACAGCAAGTGGAACTTATGACTTTTGAACTTTGATGATTGGCCAATAAAGAACATGAACCAAGAACCGAATTTCCATTAAACTTGCTGTTAAAGATGGATGAAGGATATTGGAGTGAGACTCGAGGATGCCTCAACGGAGGGGACCTTTTGGCATAAGAACTATGGACTATGGCCCCGTATGCCGGTTAAAGGCATTACCTCCCGCCCGGGGAGCATAATGAGGGGATACGACTTTAGGTTGTGGGGTAGCACACAACCCGTCCTCGATGTTGTCCGCTCCCGTCCTGTCCCTAAAGATGATATGAATGATTTTGATGAAGACAAAATGAAAGAACATGAACTAGAGAAGAAACGATATGATGATTTTTATTATGCTATATTATGATCTATAATTTGATTATATGAATGCTTGTGTTTTCTCGGAGATGTGAGTATCCTATTTGTAAGCTCATTCTTGCAAATTTTCAGATGACAAGCTTATGGAGGACGAAGTTGAGTAGAGTCCTATGGTGTAGCTGAAAGTTTAAGCTTGCTGGAGCAGATTTTGGAGTTTTATTTATTTTGTTTTGAGGAAATTTGTAATGATAATTCCGCTGCTTATGAATGTTAGATTGTTTCCGTGATATTTTGGGATTTATGAAATTATTAATCTTTAGAATGCATCTTAGGTTTGAATAAAGAAAAGAAAAATTTTTATGTTCACCCTTTTTATCTCTTATTTGTAAGAACTTTGGATTTGACGACGGCTTTTGATGGTAATAAAAGTCAGGTCGTCACAAAAAGTCTCCTTCGCCAAGATCTGTGTCGAAGTTGGTGTGGATGGGCCATTTCCCAGTTGCATCGCTATTAAAACCCACTCTGACTTTGAGACTCCAACGTTGGTGAACGTGGAGTATAGTTGGAAGCCTTCTCATTGTGGACGCTGCCATCTGCTTGGCCATGTTATATCCAATTGCCATTCCAAGATTAGTAACCAGTTCCCTGGTAAGTCACGCTCCAACTCTCCGATCTCTGTCCATGCGGAAAAAGACCTCAGGGTCCATACCCGGAATGTTGCTCATGAACCCAATTGCTCTGTCACTCCCTCTGCTACCCGTCTAGTGGCAGATGGACCCCTGATTCTTGCGAGATCTCACCAACCCTCAATTGCTGAATTGTCTTCTTTTAAGGCTTCTTCCGTGAGCCTGGTGAATGAGCCAGTGATGTATGATGATGTCTTTTTTTTGTAAGTAAGTATTTTGGATTATAGGGAGAAAAAATTACAAAATCTATATTTATCTCCAAGATTTTGACTTGGAGTTAAAACATAAAACGCTAGGGCATACCCCGAGCAGTTGGTACATCAAAAATACATAAAAACTTCTAGGAGGATAACGCCAACGAGAATCAACAATGAAATGCCTAATATTTCACATGAATAGACTCATTATCAGCTACTCCCAAATGGGCTGGAGCAACTCAGCAAAACGACTGGCAACCATGCCATTCATTACAGTACAGACTAGCAGGAGACTGAGACCCACAAAACTTTTTGATCAGAACCACAAAGAGGCTGAGACCCGCACCATCACCTGCTCCTTCAAAAGCAAGGTGGAGCAAAGACTCGATCCAGCTCCTCATAGCTGAGACACATCTACTGATCCAACTCCTCCCGATTGATTGGTTCGGGAGTATTACCACTGAACCATAGTTCCAACATCTGCACCCAAAATCAACCAATGCCAAATCCACCCACATCTTTTCCCAGGATACCAAGATCCTTTCGCCCAGGACCAGCATCTGTTCCCAGACAGTTCTTGATTCCAGTAGCCACAGGGACCGTAGCACCCAAATCAAGCGCAAAAGCAGATGGACAATGGCATAAAACACAGGCCAAGCCTGTTCCACCGTAGGGACCAGAGCATCAGTCACGGCATGCAGCTATGCCCCAAATGAGCCAATACCTCATCAATCCTTCTCATCAATACCCCAAACAAAACCTAAGAGCTTGCTATACTCCCACGGCACCCAAGCACGATTGGTCCATTCTGGGAAAGCCTGTATACTTCTATATTTCCACAACAGCATCCAGCAACGGTCCAGCAACTTCCATCGAGCAATCAATTGAGGACGGCAGCAAAGGAGAACATGCATTGCTCCTACTCTCCGCAGAATGAATTCCAGGAAACCAGCAATGAGATGGCTCCCGCACATCATTAATCACACCTGCTAGTACAACGCATGGATCCTCACCAACTCACCCAGTCAGCGAAGCAAATCTCAGCAGAAGCGTGTCCACAACACTGCGCACTGTAAGTCTCCACAAAGCCAGCTGGGACGCCATTGCATCAGGGACCATATGCATCAGCGCGACAGCATTGTGATCTCTCCGATAGTTGCTCCCTACTTCAACTGCAAGCCAGAATCACAAAATAATCCACACCAGCAACTTGAAAATTAGCCCGGCCCAGCATTATACTCTGATCACAGCCATACAGTGGGCACACGGGACCAAGACTCTTGCTTAGCACCAGCAATAAATCCCCGGACCATATAAACATACAGCTCTAGCAGGATTGATTAGCATTAGATCCAAATCTGCTGAAGAAACAATGACCCAGTGCATAACAAACAATGCAGCTCATGGCACCCACATCAGTAGACCCAGAACCTGCCACTGTTTCCAAAGAAGCACTCATTTGCAGCAGCCACTACTTTCAGCACCTGGGAAGAGAACTAGTAAGACCAAACTAGCAGACCAGCACATACTGCTGAAAAAACTTTGCCTGTAGGCTCACAGCATCGATCGGTATGGCATACCCTCATGGCAATGGCAACAAAACCAACCTCCCAGACCAGGGAGGAAAAGGGACTCAATGGGAACACAATCATCCACATTAGCCACCAAGTAAGAGGCAACAAGGGAGATGAGCCGAATTAGTAGGGAGAACAGCAGTGAGCCACATCAGGCAATCCTGGAAGCCTTATTTTAATGCAAACACCAGACACCTCAAAATGGGGCCAACAACCATTCCAGCAACTGATTCCTTTTGCTACACCACCCCAGTACTCAGCAGCCACGCCGAAGAAAGCAGAGGACATGCAGTAGCTACAACAGCTATGCAAACCCAACTTAAACAGGGAGGCTGTAACATTCCTTCTGTGCCACCGGTACCAACCAGATCACAACCCAGCGCCCCATCAGGATCAGCTTCAGACCATCACACCCTCACCCCAACTAGAGCAACACAGCAAAAAGAACAGCACAAATGCCAACCCAACCTAATATTGATCCCATACAATACATCCTGAAGTCAACATGTCGTTGGTCAAACAGATCAGTGCCCAATACAACTGAAGCATCAATGAGCAGCATCAATCTCCAGACCGCCGAATCAGCTATGCAGCTCAACTGCCCCAACTACTACTGCATCAATGATGCAGATAGTCAGAGAGAACTATTTAGTCTAGTCACCATGGAAACCAAGGCAGGAGTTTGAGGGAAGACCCAATCCAACCAGCATCACTAATCTGTCACGCCAAAGATGGTTTGGAGGCGCATACTACCACGTCAGCGCTATGAGCCAGCATAGGTGAGCAATCCAAAGCGAAAAATGGAGATCAACCTACTGGACTACCAGACGACCGATTGAACATTTTTGTTCTTTTTTTTTGGAGACGAGGAGGACACAAAGCAACCATGCCAATAGCACAGCAGAAATGGGAATTTCAACAACAAGAGTCCCATGCAGCATCCGAGAGCAAAGAAGGTGAACCCAAGACCAGCCAGGTAGTAGAGCTTGCGCCTGAGGATAACAGGATTAGGAACGTAGCCATACAGCAGACTACAACAATCTATCTATTAGAGCCGAGCATCCGACCTCAGGTTCATTAGTGGGATGCTCCATCTGATCAGAATAGATCTGTCACTATGCAAGCTAACTGACTCCTGGACGGAGTGATTTTTCTCACTTTGGACGGAGTGCCTTCGTTAGTGCCTCCGGAGTGCATGTGTCCTTTATCCGGAGTGCTTTTTGTCTCCTTGGACGGCGTGGCTTGGCTGCAAGGTCCGGAGTGCCTTCTTTTCCCATGTTGGTTTAAAAAAAATAAAAATAAAAAAATATAAAAATATATATAAAATAATAATAATAATAATAATAATAATAATAATAATAATAATAATAATAATAATAATAATAATAATAATAATAATAATAAATAGAAGTGTGGTGGCCGGAATGATTTTTCTCACTTTGGACGGAGTGCATTTATTCGTGCTTCTGGAGTGCATTTGTCCTATATCCGGAGTGCCTTCTTGTCTCCTAGGACGGAGTGGCTTGGCTGCAAGGTATGGCTCGATTGTGGTTCCTGTGATGGTTTGATACCTGAAGATGCTGATCCCTCTGGTCGTGGCTGGGGCTGTGAGTTGTTCAGGGTTGACGATGGCGATGCATTGCTCCTGTTGGCAAGTGATGCTGGTTGCGGTTGGTCTTATGCCTGTGGTTAGTGATGCTACCGGATTTGTAGTGAATATGCTGATGCTGTACAATTTGAAATTCAAGATGGTTGCTGTTGTACACTATGTAGTGCCGTCTAATGGCTGATGCTCTGGTGAGAATGCTCCTTGGCTGAAGTGTGGGATGGGGTCTCAAGGATGGGCTGCGTGATGCTCTAGCTCGATGGCCTTCTTGTCGGTTTGGTTTTTAGCTTGTTGTTTGGATTTAAGTTAGGTTGTATGTTCTTAAACCTGTCATGTCTAGGTCGCTGTTTCCTTGAGTTTTGGGGGCATACCCCATTTTCTTTGTGCTCTAATTTCAAGTTGGCAAAATACTTGGAGTTAGGACATAGATCTGTAAATTTTTATTTTTAATACAATTACTTACTTACCAAAAAAAACTATGCAAGCTGGCCACAGGAGTGATCTCCAATTTACCCCGGACCGTAGTAGAGATCTGGTGAAACATCTGGGTTTCATTTTGTGCCAACGTTTTTCTAAACAATCATTGATTTCTTTCTTTCCAGATAAAATAAATCGTGGCAGCAAGGGTGAGACAGAAGGAGCGAGCTTTGAGGTGTTTACCCTTCCTAAAATTTGCTGTCCACAAGACGTTTGAGTGCCAATCAGGATGGGGCCAGCTAAAACCCACCTTACGTCGCATTAGCCGCCAAACGGCCGAAGTGAACAGGCAATCAAAGAAGAGATGGTCATGACTTTTCCTTCCATTGGAATAGAAGGGAAATAGACACCAATACCTAAAAAGGTAGAGGAAATAGACCACACCAACCTCTCTAACTTTCAAATTTCAATTTGAAATTTGAACCCCATCTGGCCCCGCCGTCAGCAGCACCAGTCATGGCCGGCCCCCTACTGGCGCCGTCGAACCTCCCCAAGGCCTCCTTTCCTTCTTTGTCCCCAAACCTTTCTTCACCGACATTGGCTCCATCTGATGTTCCACTACTCTCTCCATCCTTCCCACCTCTGCAAAGGGGCACCCTGCTCCCAAGGCCCAATGCCTCTTTCTTTGAGCGCGTGAAGCCCTTGGCCCTTCACAACTCCCCCAATTTACCATCTCCCTCTCCATCCCCACTCAATTCAAGTGAAGGGTGTGCAAAACGGTGTTTAAACATGGAGCATGTTGGATGCGCGGACGCAAAGTGCGTAACCGCTGGCGTTACTGGAAACGTGCCACACTCTTTGCAAATCAAATCGGATGCGGCTCCGTTATTGCCCCCGTCCTCCTGGGTGGATATCATCCGAGAACACAGGTGAGGATCCTTCTATCTCCCCGTCCTCTTGGGCTAATTTCGTCCAAAATAATGGAGCTAATATTTGTCCTCCACTAAAACTTTATCCCCCTCCTACAATTGATGGGAATGTTGTTTCCATAACTCCTCCAGCTAAGGTCATTCAGCGAGCCCAGGATTTATGGGGAGCTATGCTAGTTGGGTTCTTCTATGAGACTCCATTACATTTTATGACAGTTAGAAACATTGCTCGTAAAATTTGGGCCAGATTTGGGCTTCGCCATGTTGCTGGTCATGAAAATGGTTTCTTTTTCTTTCGGTTTGAGTCTAAAGATCAGCTGAATCTCTGTTTGTCTAAAGGTCCCTGGGCATTTGGCAAGAAAACCATTTTCCTTAAACGTTGGATGCCTAGAATGGAGCTGTCTAAGGCCTCTCTCCAAACGTTTCCTATTTGGGTTACTCTTTACAATGTCCCGATCGAATTCTGGACCCCTTTAGGGCTTAGTTGGATCGCAAGTGGGGTTGGTAAACCCATCAAATTGGACTCGAGTAGAGCTCGGATGGAACGTTTACATTTTGCACGAATTTGTGTTGAAGTTTGTAAAAATGCTCCTCTTCCTTCAAAAATCAGAGTTAATTATGGTGGAAATGAAGTGGCCAAGACTGTTGACATAGAGGTTGCCTACCATTGGAGGCTGGTGCATCACGTAAAAGGGCGCACTGCATACCAGAAGAGCACAAGGGAGGTTTTTCCTGATCTACAGGGTGCTGTCTCCAAGATCTTGACCTCTGTGGCTTCTCTTGGCAAACCTAAGTCACTGATGACGGTGTTAAAGGCTGAGTTATCTCCGGAGAGTCATGTGGTTTCTTTCGAGTAGATGCTCCCCTCCACTCCCCCTGCTCTGAATCACGATGTTGCTGAGGGGTTAGTATTGGATGTTATTGATTCCGACAACTCCTTCATGATCCTCCAAGATTCTGAGGATTTAGAGGTGAAGGAGTTGCATTGTGGTCCTCCTGATCCTGTGGCCTTGATCACAAATGATGAAATCCCCACTAAAAGTGGGTCTGTGTCGAATTCTCCTACTGAGCTAACATGCGCTGCTCCTGATTTAGCTATTGGTAATAAGCCTGTGTTGCCTCTGGATCCATTAGGCTTGGCTCTTGATTCCTCGGATGCTGTTCCCTCTTTTTTATTGGGGGATCTTCAGTTGGACACTTCCTCTTAGCCAGCCGATGAAAAGGCTAAAGACTCTTGCGTTGGATGTGCCCTGTGTACATTGGATGTCTTGTTGGCCCAGCCTGCAATGAGTCTGGACACAGTGGATCTTTTCCATCTTGCTTTTGGGATTCTGACCCTATTCTTGGACACTTTTTCTCTCATTGGATCGGTGGGTAAGGGGCAATTGCCCTTTGTTGCTTGATGAAGGAGCAAGATGGACAGCGCTGTATGTGTAATGACAAGGTTTTTTTTGTAAGTTGTTAATCTATTCCTCTTAGAGGTTTTTTAGATATTCTCTGATGTACTCAATGCCTTCATCTAAATTCTAACTCTAAGAAGATACTTGAGTTATAACATAGTGTTTGTAAATTTTTCTCCCGTTAATCCAAAAATACACACTTACTTACCAAAAAAAAAAAGGATGTGCCTCGTAGTGAGAGTTTAGTGGGCTCAATTTCATCTAAATCCGAGATCGAGCTACCAGGTGGTCGCCTGTGTCGCGGATCTTGTGTGTACTCCTGAGTCAATTACAAGACTCACTAGTAAGTATCTCCTGGATGAGGCCAGCCCTATCGAGAAGGTAGTGGGCGCTGGGGTTATTGAGGGCAGTGACCAAGGGACCCTTGATTGTTGCCCTGTAATTAATTCTACCCAGTCCCCTGTGGTCTCGGCTGCAGAGGAGGTTGGTTATGATCCAATGTCCCTTGCCATCCAGATGTTGATTGAGGAAGAAGCTACTTGGCTTCTTCTGAAATCCCTCGCCCTGGATTATAGATCTATGGTGTTACTTTTTTTAGATAACTGCTGGTGTAATATATCTAGTCAGACTAGAGATGAGTTCAAATCATCCTTTCCACTTGATGAGGCTCCTTTTGAAGCCCTCAGGTTGTCAGTGATTGCAAATTCTTCTAAACCACACATTAATTCCTTATCTTCGGATAAGAAGTAGATTATTTTTGGTTTTCTTAGTTCCTTACTGAACTTGAACTCGGTTTATCCACCCGATCACTTTAGCAATTTGGATGAATTAGTGGCGGGCCTCCACAACCTTGACAACTCTTTCCGTTCACAAAATCAGGAAGGGCGATGCGTTACGGAGGTGCTCCACAATCAAGTTCTTACTGTGCAAGACGGTGCCTGGAGTCAAGCCAAGTCAAGGAGGAAGCGAAAACCGCCTCCAAGATCTCTAATGGCTCCCCAGGCACGAGATGATGTACTCCCCGCCGTCATGGAGTGGTTTTGTGATTTTGACTGCTTTGTTGGTGCTGGATGGTGGACCTTTTGGGTTGCTAATAAAGTTTTTTTGGTCTACTGTTGGATAACTGCTAACCATAGTAGTTGTTATGCTGAAGCTGATTTCGGTGTTCCGCTGGTAGTAATCCTCATAGGGGTGCTTTATTTCTTTTGGCAGATGGTACTGGGCTTAGTATCTTCAATTTGGGTGAGCTCAGGGTTGCAGATTGATATTGTGGTTGGGCATTTCCGTCTTGCGTGTAGATGGAGCAAGGCCTTGCTGTTTGAAGGCTTTTCTCTATGCTTTGGTGCCGCAAAATGCTTGGTTCCTCGCCGTGTCCCCTCACAGAAGTTTTGCTCGGGACTCTGGAGCTGCTATTAGAGGCCAATGCTGGAGAATGTTTTCTTATGCTGAGGCGTTGTTAATGCTATAGGCTAATGCAGGCTTGGAGTAGTGTTTTATTCCCTAATGTTTCGGCCTGTTGCTAAATTGTGCGCATTGAATGTTTTAGCAGGTGTAATAGGTTGCTGAATGTTTTGTCTTGGTAGTTTCGTCTTTTGTTAAGAGGACTTTCTTCCAATGCTATTGAAATGCTACTGCTTTGGGATGGTGGTGCTGGTTTTTGGTCTTGGTCTGCTGTTGTCTATTCTGCAGGGTTGTAAAGCAATCACCATACTCTTGTGTGGTGATCTACCGGTCCTCCCTGTGCCATAGGTTATCAAGGTGCTTCTGCTGCAGTAAGGGCTGGGCTTCGGGTTGATGAAAACAAGCTTATTGGTGGTTATGATATTCTTTCCCTGGCTGCTGTTCCAGGAGGTTGTAACCCCTGTTCAAATGGCACCAGTTGGCACCTCTCCATGTGTAGAAAATTTGTGGTGGGCTTATAACGCAGAAGGTGTCCTCTTGTTCTGCCGGCAAACTGGGTTGAAGATGCAAGTCTTTGATGTTGTAAACCGGGGAGTCTATTGGGCTTCAGCTAATCTTTGCTGTCCTGGTGTGATATTATAGTGCTGATGTCTTTGAATATGTTTGCTTTTTGTTGGTATTTGTCGGTCTTGCTTTGCTACTGCTGAAGGAGGATGCTGCGTGAACCATGGGCTGATTTGCTTTGCTGACGTGGATGTATATTGCCGTATTGGATCTAAGGCCGGGTTGGCCTGCTGACGTGGTTTGTCAATTCGATTTTGACTTGAGGCTGGTTTGGATATACTGACTTGGCATGATGTATGCCGCATTGGATTTGAGGAGAGGCCGATGTGGATTTGTTGCTGATTTGGATGTGAGGCCGGTCTGATTTTGTGGCCGATCTGATTATGTGGCAGATTTGGAATTGTGGCCGAGGTTTTGCTGTCAGGGAGAGTTTTTGATTGCTCGGTGATGCTGGCAGTATCCTTTTGGTCTGCTTATGATGCTGCTGTCCATTATATTTCTTTTGCTGATGCTGGACACGCTGGAAGTATATTGCTAATGATGGTGATGTCGGTTTGGCTTGCTGACATGGCATGTATATTGCCTTTTATGAGTAAATGGGCGTCTGGGCAAGTTTTGCATGCTGATCTGGCTCGTCTTCATTTTGCCATTTGGCACGTTGCTGTTGATCTGTTTTGATTCAGTTGTTTTTAATATGTCATGTCAAGGTTCATGGTCTTTGATCTGGACCTTTCCATGTGTTTTGGGGTACTCCCCTTTCCTCTTTGCCCTAATCTCAAGTTGGCAAAACACTTGGAATTAGGTCAAAGTTTTGTAAATTTTCTTTAAATTTAATGCAATTACTTACTTACCAAAAAAAAAAAAGATTAGGTTCTGCTCTACTGATGTTGGAGCGTTTTGATTATATTGAGTGATTACCAGCACTGTTGTTTCTCTGGTGGTTTCATTCGTTGTATCAATGTGCTCGGGGCATGCCCTAGCACCTTTGGTTTATCCCCAAGTCGGAAAAACACTTGGATATAAACCATTACTTGTAAATTTTTTCTCCTATTAATCCAAATCACTTACTTACCAAAAAAAAAAACAGTCTTTGAATATGGTTTTTATGAGCAGTATGGGGTTTTTGAATCTGGTTTTTTTATGAGCTTTCTCAGCATGAGGCCTTAGATGAAGGCCGTGAGCATGAGGCATCCTCAGTTTCCTCAGCATGGCCATGAGCATGTGGCTGGTCCGGCCTGTGGCTTTTGTTGCCGGTTTTTCCTTTGATACACTTTCTTCGGTCTACTGATATGTGGGCGATTCGGATTTGATTTTTTTAGGGTTTTTTAACTTTTGTAAACTAAATTTCATGATTTGGTTCATGGTGGTTTTTAGGGTATGCCCTAGTGTCTATATTCTACCCCTAAGTCGGCGAAACACTTGGAGTTAGAACATAGGTTCGTATCCTTTTTTTTTTACTTTAATACATCTTTACTTACCAAAAAAATATGTCTCTGAAGAGGTCTCACATACGCGTAAGGCCCTAGTAATGCTTGCATTGTGATCCTGTTTACTGCAATGGTCCGTGGTACTGCAAAAGTCCGAAATATGCTTTATTTTTGGCTGGCCAAAGTGCTATCCCTGGTTGTTTCTCTTTTGCCTACCGGCCTTGCTGGCCGTGTGGTGCAAAATTCTCTTGTGGACGGCACTTGGTTTTGTTCTTTTGCTGAGGTACGCAACGGGTGAAGTTACATTGGTCTATGGTCCAGTTTGGACGGGGGGGTATTGTGTGTTGCAATTTACTGTGATGGCTCTACTGTATCTTCTGATTGGGTACCTGTGATCCTGCCCCGACCGAACATCTGTAGTGTTCAACTCTGCAAACCGAGATGTGGTGGGCATCTGATGCAGCTGGTTTCCTCTTGTTCTACCTGCAACCTGTGATTGAGATGCAAGACTTTGGTGCTATAAATCGGGGAGTACTACTGGGTTCAGCTGATATTTGCTATCTTGGTGTGACAATATACTGCTGCTGATATTGAATCTGGTTTTTATGAGCTCAGATATAGTTTCTGTGTCCTGTGAGCATTCTCAGCCTGAAGTATTTAGATGATGGTTGGTGTAAATGTTACCGAGGTGCTGTAGGTGCTTTCCGTGGTGATATTAACCCAGGCCACGATGGACTTTGCTCTCGATGGTGTAGTCCGAGGTGGTGGTTATCCGAGGTGGTGTAATGGACGAGAGCACAATCAGTTCACAATGCTTTGCTGCTGGATGGTGTTACTACAGCCTGTGATTGTGGTCATTGGGGATCGAATACATCGTCAGGTTGACATAGGCAAGTGGCCGGTTCGAGTATTTAGTTTCTTTTGACGGGTCTTCCATTGTTAATTTTTTTCGGTTCATGATTTGAGGCCGGTCCGGGTTTAGTTTGTTTGCATGATAATTCCTTTTGTAAACTTTCTTTGACCTCATGATATGGTTCATGGTGGTGCTCGGGAATGCCCTAGCGTTTATGATTTGCCTCTAAGTCGGCAAAACACTAGGAGATAAAACATAGTTTTGTAATTTTTTTTTATTTTAATACACTTTTACTTACTTACCAAAAAAAATGCGTAAGGCCCTTGAGGACTACCAGAAGAATGGCCTTCTTTCTCTCCCCCTCAACCATTGGTTAATGAAGAAGAGAAGTTTAAATCTGCATATCGTAGGGCCCTGAGGTTTGAGCTTGACTTTCTTCAGCAAAAAGCGAAAATTAGATGGCTCAAAAGTGGAGATCAGTGCACGAAATACTTCTTTCGATCAATAGCTGGCAACCGTAACCGAAACAAGATCCTTTCCTTATCCAAAGAGAATGGCTCTCCTACGAGTGGTTTGGAGGAAGTGCAGCACCTTTTTATCAACCACTTTGCTCACCTCCTGGGTTCTAGTAGATTGAGCGTTCAGTTCCTTAAGGAGAGCCTCCGGCCTTTTATCCTCCGCTCTATCCCTGAAGACCTCCGTCCGAGCCTCTATTTCCCTGTCACTGCAGAGGAGATCCGTTAGTCCCTGTTCCCTATTGATGATAATAAAGCCCTGAGGCTCGGATGGATTCTCTGTTAAATTCTTCAAAGTGGCCTGTAATGAAGTAGGCCCCTCCATTATTAAAGCTATCCAAGATTTCTTCTAGCAAGGGAAGCTTTTAAAGCTGATCAATGCGACCATCTTGTGCTTAATTTCAATGATCAAATCGCCTACCAAGGGTTTCGATTGTCGTCCCATCGCCTGCTGTAACGTTTTATATAAGATCATCTCAAAGATCATTGCCACCCGCCTTCAATCATCGCTTCCCTTCTTAGTCGCCAATTGTCAAACCGCGTTTGTAGCTGGTAGGAACATTGGTGACAATATTCTTCTTGCATAGGAATTACTTCATACATATCACCTAAATAAGGGGTTTCCACATTGTGCATTGAAGGTTGACCTGATGAAGGCATATGACACCATCCATTGGGATTTTATTTTTGCAGTTCTTGAACTGATGAACTTTCCCCCCAGTGATCAAATGGATCAGCCAATGCATTACCACAACTTCGTTCTTAATCAATTTTAATGGTGAGTCTGTGGGTTTCTTCCGTCGCGCCAAAGGTCTTAGACAGGGGAACCCTCTTTCGCCCTATCTATTTGTATTAGGAATGGAAGTCGTGAATGGTATTCTAGAAGTCAAGACTCGGTATAATCCTGACTTTCAGTACCACTAGAAATGTGATAAAACTAGAACAGTGATGCTTGGTTTTGCGTATGGCCTCCTTTTTTCAAAGATGACATTAAATCCATCCAGGTCTTACATGATTGCCTCAAATTATTTGGGAACCTGCTGGTCTTTCTCCTAATCCGGATAAGAGTGAGATTTTTAGCTACTCAGCTAATGAGGATACCATTCAGAGTAACCAGGATATTCTCAGTTCAATAGAGGCAAACTCCCAGTCAGATATCTTGGCGTTCCTCTCATCACCACTAAGCTACTATCTATCTCCGATTGTAAACCTCTTTCGTGGAATTTCATCTTGGAGGAATCGATGGCTCTCTTTTAGTGGAAGGCACCAGTTGATTTCTTCCATCCTCTCGACAATCCACAACTACTGGGCCTCCTTGTTCATCCTTACAAAATCCATTTTAAGGAGTATTGATAAGTCCATCCACAGCTTTCCGTGGCACGGTTCCTTTGAAGGAAAATATACAGCCAAGGTTGCCTAGAAAGATGTGTGCTCTCCTAAAGAGGAAGGAGGTTTGGGAATTAAAAATATTATTGCAACTAATAAAGCCTTGTTGAGTCATCATTTTTAGAGGATAATCTTTAAGGATCCGGCTTCCATTTGGGTATCTTGGTGTTATGCTCACCGCATCAAAGATAGATGCATCTGGACTATCGAAATCCCAGATTCAGCCCCCTGGAGTTGGAAAAAACTCATGAAGCTCCCCACTGCTCTTCGCCCTAAGATTCGCTACCATATTGGTAATGGAGTCGACACTTTCCTATGGCTTAATTTTTGGCATCCTCTCAGACCTCTCTATGATCGGTTCAACGAGAGAATCAGGTGTATAACTGGTCAGCCTTATGATGCAAAAGTCAAAGACATCATCAAACAGGGTGATTGGATGTGGCCTAACCCGTTTGATATGGAGGCTGCTGATATTATGGAAAGCATGCCTCCCTATCCAGTTTTTCAATTTCGTATCCTTGCCCTATCCCGCCTCTCCAGACCTCCTACCGGCGCCCATGGCACCGAACCTCAGCCCCGTCTCTTGCTCTCCTCCAAAAGCATCCCTCCCCCCCTCAACTCTCTTCCGAATGTTGATTGTCCTTTCCTATTCCAAAAAAAAAATCACTGTGTTTTTTGCCCGGAGTGGCTTTTCACTTTGTTCGGAGTGCCTTTCACAATGCCTTTCACAATCTGTTAGAGTGATTTTGCGCTTCTTTCCGGAGTGCATGTGTTTTCCTTCTTTGGACGGAGTGGTTTTGCCGGAGTAATTTTCCTATTTGGTGGAGCTCCTTGGGTTCTTGCTTCCGTTGTGTATTTATCCGGAGTGCATCTTGGCAGAATACTCTGGCATTCTTTTTCTCCCCAAAAAAAAAATAATAATAAAATAAAATAAAATAAAAATTAGTGAGGTGGCTGGTCTGTTTCATCTTTTTGGACGGAGCCTCTTTGCTAATGTTTCCGGAGTGCTTTTCCCTTCCTAGATTGCCATCTTTGTCTCCTTGGACGAAGTGATTTTCCCACTCTGGACGTAGTGATTTATCACTGTGGACGGAGTGTTGGTTGGCTCGTGCTTCCAGGAGTGCATGTCCCCCTTCATCCGGAGTGAATCCTTGGACGGCGTGGATTACCCGGAGTGTATTTCCTCTATTTGGACGGAGCGCTTCTCCTCATTCTCCGGAGTGCTGTTGGATGGAATTTTTTTGGACGGAGTGACTTGGGACGGAGTGAATTTGGTCCCATGTCACTCCGTCCAAAAACATTCCATCCAACAGCACTTCGAAAGAATTTGGTCGGAGTGACCCTTGCTGCTTCAGTCTATTTTATCTGGAGGGAGAGGAACCATCGTATGTTTAAGGATTCGAGGATTCTTAATGAAACCCAAATGGTCACCCTGATCTATGCGACAGTCCGGGGGAAAATTGAGGCTTCCCACAGCGCCTTTACCTTGCAGGACAGGCAGATTTTGGAAAGGTGGAGCATTCCCTATTCTAACTCTCATCCGGAGGATTGGACTACGTCTAACATTTGGAGGTGTGCTGGTGTATCTCATTGGTAGATCTTGTGCGGCTGAAGGTGCGCTGAAGGTGCTGGACAAGCGAATATTGGAAAGATGGAACATTCTTTGCTCCAACTTACACTCGGATGCCGGATTTTTCGGATTGATTTTGGAGGTTGTGACTTGATTCCGAGTTGATTGAGGTTGGCATCTACAAAGTTATCTCGAAGATCATAGCAAATCGGCTAAAGATGACATTACCCTTTCTTGTCGATAAGAGCCAAATGGCTTTTGTGGCCGGGCGTCATATCAGTGACAACATTCTCCTGGCCCAAGAATTCCTCCATAAGTATCATCTAGGTCATGATCCTCCATGTTGCACTATGAAAATTGACCTCATGAAAGCAAACGACTCTGTACATTGGGACTTCATTATCTCTATTCTGACCATTATGAAATTCCCGCCTAAAATGGTCGGCTGGATTAAACAATGCATAACTACCCCCTCGTACACTGTCAATATTAATGGGGAAGCGATCGGTTTCTTCCAAGGGGGAAAGGGTCTTCGTCAAGGCGATCCCATCTCTCCATATCTTTTTGTCCTGGTTATGGAAGTATTGAATGGGATTATTGATTTCAAGGCTTGTAGGGAAGAAAAATTCAAATTTCACTGGAATTGCGAGGCGTCTCATACGGTAATGCTTACCTTTGCAGACGACCTTCTCCTTTTCTCCCACGCCGATGCCGGCTCGATTCGCATTCTAAAGGACTGCCTTGAGGAATTCCATTGGCTCTTTAGCCTCTCGGCGAATGTTAAAAAGAGCGAAATCTTCATATGCTCTAAAGACCCCTCTCTTCCTCAGATTATTGCCGATATCCTGGGGTTCAAGATGGGTTCTCTCCCTATTAGATACCCCGGTGTCCCTCTGATTACCACCAGGTTGTCGGTCCGGGATTACAATGCTCTCACTGAGAAAATTACTCATCGGATTAAATCATGGAAAAATAGGTGGCTCTCTTTCGGGGGACGATTGCAACTCGTAGCTTCCATTCTCTTGTCCATCCACCTTTATTGGGCCTCTATTTTCCTTCTTCCCAAATCCATCCTTAATCAGATTGATTCCTTGATGAGGCTTTTCCTTTGGAATGGCACTATAGAAGGAAAGGCTAATGCAAAGGTTGCATGGGCTGACATTTGCTACCCGAGGAGTGAAGGCAAATTGGGGCTTAAGAATCTGTAGGCACAAAATAAAGCCCTCATATGCAAACTTTTATGGCATATCATGACTAAAGACCCCGAATCGGCTTGGTCTTCATGGATCCACAAGACTAGAATAAAGGATCGATGTATCTGGACCCTGAAAGTCCCTGATTCAGCGCCGTGGAGTTGGAAAAAGATCATGAAACTCCGTCCCTTTATGTGCTCCCACACTACCAAAATCATTGGAGACGGCGTTGATTCTTTTATCTGGCATGACCACTGGCTCCCCATGGGCCCGCTCACCAATGTTTGCACGGATCGTATTCGTCTGGTCACGGGCTTATCTTGGGATGCTAAGGTATCTCAAATAATTAGAGATGATCAATGGGCTTGGCCAAATCCTTATGATCAGGAAGTCTCTAGTCTTGCAGAAAATATGCCCCATTACTCCCCCTGTTCTGAACGTAAAGATTCTGTGAGATGGGATGGGAGCCCAAATGGTATTTTTTCTACCAAGACTGCCTATTTTCTTTTTCATCCCCCAAAGCCCAAACTAAGCTGGACAAACCTAGTTTGGGGTCCCCTCCACATCCCTGCCCACGCTTTTACTCTTTGGCTGTCGATCAGAGGCAGACTAAACACCACGGATCGGATTCACGGTATCCCAATCCTTCCCAAAACTTGTACTCTTTGTGACTTGGATGACGAAAACCATGAACACCTTTTCTTCTCATGTACTTTCTCCCATTCCTTATGGATCTCTATCCAAAGGAAAGCGGGTTTTCAATGGCCGTATCCTGATTGGTTCCAAAACATAAACTGGGCAGCGCAACAATGGAAAGGAAAGAATTTTCTTGCCCTATCCAAACGTCTTTCCCTCGTGGCCACTATCTATTTTATATGGAGAGAATGAAATAATCGGATTTTTGAGAAATTCTCCCCACAGGATTTGGCCCAGGTTATGCTCTCTCATTACAAATGTTGTTCGGGACAAGTTGAAGGCCTCCTTGACTAGTGCCGGTGGGCTTTCCCTTCCGATTGCTAGGCGCTGGAATCTATAAAAAAAATTATAAATATATTTATATATATCCTTTTCATGGGCCTTGTTTTCCCTTTCTTTTGTTTTGTTATGGCGTCTTGTCTCCACGCCTTTGTTTTTTTCGCTTCTTCCTCTTGTATGCGCCTCCCGGGGACCCTTCTTAGAGTTATTTATTGGGGGCCTTCTCCGTCTTTTTTCCCTTCTATGAGTGTTTTGCCCCAAAAAAAAAAAAAAAAAATTGGATTCCACCCTTCTCGCTGTGGGTTGTGGTTATCCAGAGAAAAAAAAAACATATATTTTGTTCGGTGCTCCTTCTCCTCTTGTGGCACAATGTGGATCATCTGTTCGGTGGTGGCTTCCTGCGGAATATTCTTCGCTGCTCCTACTGAAGGCAACTGGGTGGCTTGTCTTTGAACAATTTTGCTCCCTTTTAAATGCCCCTTTGTAGGACTTTTCCATGGAAGTTGCTGCAGCTCTTGGGTTGTATGCTGTGGAAGTTTTACTGTCCCTCTATCTTGCATCTGAGTGGAGTAGCCTAGGATCCCGACGTGCTGGGGTTTTTAATGTGATGATTTGCTGTTGATCGGTTAGTTGGTGGGTATGCACTTTGTTTATTGAGATGCAGCTGGGTGTTGTGAAGCATGCCGGCTGATACCATTTCATGGAGTTAGAGATGCCTCTTTACTTGGTTTGCTGACTGATGTTTTATGGTCATGAATACATTGCTCCTCCTGCTAAGGAGATGACCTTTGTTAACTGCTGCTGGTCTGAAAACGAGAGTAGTTTTTAAGAAAGCGGGGGCGTGATCTATGATTTAGTTGTTGCTATGGTCGCTTTACTAAGCTACGAACTAGTTGAGCCCATCATAAGCTTGGCTGGTTCTGATATGTTAAAACGCTTTGAACATTGTATATTATGTATGGTGGCCACGGTTTAAATATTCTCATGGCTTCCCTGCCAACGTAGACTGGGTATTGTTGTTTTTCGGTGTGATGCAATAGCTATGCTGAAAATGCTGTGATGGGATAGTGTTCTGATGCTACTGATGCAGATGATACTTTTCGGATCTGCCTCTTTGATGCCGTCTGCACAATCTACGGATTGTGGTGCTGAAGATAGCTGTGTGTCCCTTGGAATTTACTGCTGCATTGATGATCGCAGGTATTGAGGGGCTGTAGAGAAAATGCAGTCAGCAATAGTGTCTTCATGCTGGCGTGATGAAGTATACTTTGTTTCTCCTGTTGCTAATTTGGTTGTGAGATGGTTTGGTATACCAATTGTACTGCTGTGGCGGTGGTAGTGGTGTGGTTGTTCTGGTTATTGATGTGCCGATGCCATGAGTCCGTTGCTGCATCATTGCTGATCTGTAGTGCTAGTGCCGTTGCTTTGTTCCAAATCTATGTTTTGCTGTCGGATGCTGTTGGATTATGGCTTTCCATGTCTGATGCCCATGTTTTTTTGATTTCTTTCTTGCTGCTATGCTGAGTGGCTGTGGTGGATTTATGCTGCTGGCTTTCGGTTGGTCCCCAGCACTTTGCTCCTGGGTGTTGTTGTTGCTACTAGGTTCGGGAGCTGCAATGGGCGGTCAACAACAACGCGGATCATGGTCTTTTTGATGCCTTGATAGGCTCTGGTTGTGCTGGTCCATGACTGCTGTGTGTTAAGTATGGAAATTTCTATGCTGGTTTTGGACAAAATGTCCTGAACTGAATTGTTTCTTTTCAGCTCTCCCGGTTATATTTTGCTAGGACCTAGCTTAAATGCTGATGTTGCGGTCGAAGTCTGTGCCTTGCTGCCCTCTCTTTGACCATGTGGCTGGAGTTTTTTTTGGATGCTACTACTGTGGCATTTATATTTTTTTGTTCTTAAGTTTGTATATTTGTAGGGCCGGGTAGCATTCGGTCTTTCTTGGAAATCTCAACTAGGTGAGGTATTTTCATTTTCTGTAACTCGGTTCATGAATTTGTTCATGATGTTGCTCGGGGTATGCCCTAGCTCGTTGTTCTAAGTCTAAGTTGGCAAAACACTTAGAGTTAGAACATCGGTTTTGTAATTTTTTTTTTATTTAATTCATTAAACTTACTTACCAAAAAAAAAAAGTTGATTGAGGTTGATGTCTCAGGATTCCAGAGTTGATGGCGGTTGGCGGCTCTGGATTCCGGAGTGTTTTTCTCATCCTTGTTTTTGAGGACTCCGGGTCCGGAGTATAAAAAAAAAATCTATCATTGCTTTTGTGGACTCCGGATTCCGGATTGCTTTGTGCAAAGCTATTTCCGGCGCTTGTAGGATTTCGGTTCCTTCTTTTTGTGCCATAAAAAAAAATCTCTGTCCTTGCTTTTGTGGACTTCGGATTCCGGAGTGCTTTGTGCGATGCTATTTCCGGCGCTTGTTGGAACTCCGAGATTCCGGAGTGCTTTGTGCGCTGTTGGTTTCCGGCGCTTGGAGGACTCCGGTCTCCGGAGTGCTTTTGATTTGTGGCGTTGGCCCTTTCTTTCTGTGCTTCCTAAAAAAAAAAAGATTGGATTGGGGTTTTCGTCTTGTTCTGTGAACTCTGGTTTCCGGATTGTCTCCTTGTTCGCTGTTTTTCGGAGTGTTTTTGGATTTGTGTACTCCGGATTCCGGAGTGTATTGTGCGCTTCTTTATCCGGCGCTCGTGAGGACTCCGGTTCCGGAGTGCTTTCACTGCCGCTTTTGAGGACTCCGTTTCCGGAGTGCTTTCCTTCCTTCTTTCTGTGAAAAAAAAAATGGGACATTTGAGGACTCCGATTTCCGGAGTGCTTTTGCTGCTGAGTTCTCCTGTTCCCGAGTTTTTCCTTCCAAAAAAAAAAAACGTAAGCGGTTTTAGTCACTGTTCTGTGAACTCCGGAATCTGGAGTGCCTTTTTGTTCGCTACTTTATCCGACGCTCTTGTGGACTACGATTCCAAAGTTCGTATCTGTTCGAGATTGGCTGGAGTGCTTCCTCTTATTTGGTGATCATAAAGCCGGTCCAACTTTTTCAGGTGCTCATTAATCTGAACTGTCCAACTTGAGAGCATTCAGGAGTCCATTAGCTTCCCTAATAGGAAGGATGGAGTGGCTTCTGCGCCTTGCTGGCCGGAGTGCTTGATGCTTCTCTTGGATGGAGTGGATTTTCTTGGCTAGAGAGACCTCTTTGCTATCATTTCCGTAGTTCCATTGCTTCACCAAAAGGTGGACGGAGTGGCTTATACTCCTTTGCTCCTTTGATCTTTTATTATGGATATGCTGACGTGGCATGGTTCAACTTGTGGAGAAGTAGCGTCCCCCTGTTCAGTACTGCTGGCTGTTATGGCTTTGAGCCCCAATGGCTGTTTCCTTCTATGTAATATTTTATTTAAGACTCCTGTGTCTTGTTTTTTTGGGGTTTTTCCTCTTTCTATGTCTCTTTTGCCAAGTCGGTAAAACACGTGGCAAAAGCAAAGTTCTTTGTACAGCTTATTTACATTTCAATTCAATTAATTACTTACTAAAAAAAAAAAAAAGAATTTGGTCGGAGTGACTCTAGACGGAGTGTCCTGTACGAAGTGTCTTTGGACGGAGTGGATTAGGACGGAGTGATTTTGGACGGAGTCTGCTTTATCTGAGGGCCGGAGTGCTTTTACTCTTTCTATCCGAAGTGCTTGGATGGAGTGTATTGTACGGAGTGGCTTCATTGAATCCGGAGTTCTTTAGTCTGGAGGCCGGAGTTCTTTGTGGATTCCGGAGTGCATGGGACGAAGTGCCGATTTCGATATTGTAATCTTGTTTTTTTTTTAATGACTTTAGTCATGGTTTAGGGGTCTCCTTGGTTCTATGTTTCTTTTGCCAAGTCGGCAAAACATTTGGTAAAGAACATAGCTGCTTGCACATTTTATTTAAATTTTAATGCATTTAATTACTTACCAAAAAAAAAAGAATGTTGATCGTCCTCCACTCTCCTCTCGTCCCTCCTCACTTCCTCTGCTTAAATCCCCACCTCTCTCCCACCCACATGGTCGTTCACGTTTTCCATCGGCGGCTCCCACCTCCCCCCCTTAAATGCCTCTAACCTCTCTGATTCCGATTTCCCCTCTATCCAAGCATCTTGCCTCCTCTCCTCATAACCCAGACTCTCTCTTGCCTCTGTTGTTCCCCCTGCTCGCGCCCTGGGTATTATCTCAGCCTCCCCCTCTCCCCTAACCTTCCATTCTTCTTATACCAACTCACTGCTTCGGTTGGCGCTTCCAGAATCCATTATCGATGTCCAAGCGTCTCAGGGTGAGTTGGAAGGTTCGTCTCATCAATCTGAAATTTTGGATTGCGTGGTCAATGTGAGCGGCCCCTCCGTCTCCGTTCCCTCTTTAGATGTTACTCTCTCTGGTACTCTCTTTGGTTCACTAGGCCCCTCGGTTGCTTGTGTTTCTGTGGCATAAGCTTTGCCTCAGTCCAGGCCTTGTTCCCCTTGCCAGGACAAAGCTTTTTTTTTTGCCAGGACAAAGCGCTTCCTTCTGTTGGCCTGCCTGGTGAGATCAATGATTCTGTACACAATTTTGTCTCCTCGTTTGGGGATTTTGGCTCTACCTGCTCCGTTAACCCCCAGGATAGCGTCCAGTTTCCATGCCGGAATGAACAACCTAGCCTTGACCCTCTGCTGGATGCTCCTGTAAATACTAGCATTTCCCCTGCTTCCATCAATCCTCTTGGTGCATCGATAGCCCCCCTGGAATTTCGTGGTCCTCCGTGGTGAAGAAGAATACTCTTGGTGGTATGTCCTCCCTTAAATTCTTTCCCCTAAATGTGTCCGATGTGGCGAACTCTATCTTGTCCCCCCATCCGATGTCATTATACAGGGCAAAAACTTGTGGGATGCTACCCTTGTTGGATACTTTGCTAGCACTCCCCTTCACTTTAATACTGTAAACAACATTACAAGGAAAATTTGGGCTCGTTTTGAACTTAATCATGTGGCTGGAAATGAGCAGGGTGTTTTCTTTTTTCGCACCTCTAGCTCCGGTCTATAGTGTCCAGTGCTTGCAACCTAGGCGACAGTAATCCTACCAGTTGTAGTGAGGGGTTTGCTGATGATAAGCCCTGCAGTGATTCCCTCGGTAATATAGATGTCTCTTTCGAACACCATGAAGTGGATGCGACTGCTCTGATTGTGGATGTTCTTGATGCTGGATCTCTTCCAGGCCCCCCTATTTCTAATTCGGGTCAGGAGGCCTGCTGTGAATCTGGCATAGATGTCTCCTCTTATCAACCAGCGTTGGATGTGGCTGCTCCGCCTGTGGGCGCCCAGGTTACTCGCCCTATCCAGGGCCCCCTGCTGCCCCGACTGTTCACTTGGTTCGGGTCCGTCGGTAGCTGATGACAATTTCACTCCCGAATCTATTCAACGGATCTCCCGAAAATATTCTTTGGTTGAATCCGGCCATGCTGGGCGCATTTTGGAAGTTGATAGTGAGGACCGTGCGTTGGAGACCTCTGAGATGTCGGTCCAAACTTTTCTTCCCTCTCTTCGGGAGTTGGGGGACTTGCAACATAAACAATGGAAGAGGGCTAAGGCCCGTAGAAACAGAATATCCAATAGGGCTGATAATTCTTATGGAGCTTGTGCTCGCCCTTAGTCTGCCGAATCTAATTGGACTCTGATGCGACTTGGGTGATATTTCTGGCTGGCTGCATGGTTGTAGCCATTGGAAATGTTCCTTCGAGCCCTGATGCATCTCACTGAACTGGTACTGCTCATTGTTGTTGATTTAACCCTTGTTTATATGTTGATACTGTCTTTCTCCTCTGTTGGAGTTGAAATGGAAGTTTTTCTGCCATTTTGGAGTTGATATGGCCCGGTGACCCCTGGGTTCTTTTGATTATGTTCTGAGATTGAATTGGTGGTTCTCTTTGCTGCCACTGGATTGCTGATCCGGGTTCATGGAACACTGACGAAATGGATGAGCAATGTATCCTCACACTATCTTCATGAAATCGCTTTACGCCAGTTGGTTTTTTCAGTAGCACGAGGGTGGAATGCTACGTTTTCTCTTTGTGCTGTGTAGTAATTTGCATGAGAAATTTTCTTCTACTGATTTTCTTGGAATGATGATCACTGGAATGTTAACTCCATAGTTGTGCGGGATGACTAGAATGGATTGCTGTGCTGAAGGGGTTGTTATGGGTTATACATACTGCCTCGGTACAGTGCCAGGTTAGTTCTGATGATTTTGCTGGAGCTGAATTTGGCCATGCCTTGCTGGAGCTGCTGGAATGCTGTTTTCTCGATGCCGTGACTTGGAAAACTGCCTGGGTGCTCCTGATGATGGTTGTAGCCATTTTGGCTACATACTCTTTCGATAATGGAGCTACATTTCAGTGGGAGCTGATACCTTGCGTTCCTGAGCTGAAGAAGAATGGTTCTGCACGCTTCCTCATGCAAGTAGCTGTTTATGAGTCTGTTTTATGTGTAATATTAGATAGATTTCATATTTTGCCGTTTCTGTTAAACGCTGTCCTCCTAGAGTTTTTTTATGTATTATCTGATGTACCGTTTCCTCGGGGTATGCCCTTAGCATACAGCACAGAGAGCAAAGAAACCAGAACCGTAGGCACTAGCTTGAAGCCCAATAGATCCCGTTCCTCAACATCAAAGAATTGCATTCAGCATCAGTAATCAGAAGAGCCAGCCCCTTCCAGTAGCAAGATAATCAGCAACAGGTTAGAACCATTACAGCCCCAACCAGCAGGATGAAATCAAGCACTTGCAAAGCCTTTCTTCACATCCCAGAATGGAGTTGCACATAACAAAGGCACATAAGCACTACAGCAACAGCAGCCGCCAAATACAAAATTTGGCTTATAAAACCAACTGCAGCAACACCTCCACAGATTCCACTGCCAATAACAGAAAGAAAATGGCAAATAGACAGGCCAAGCCTAATCCACCACCCAAGAAGGTTCACCAGCATCCAACCAGGGACACGCCAACTCATCAGCACCCCAACATAGAGTTCCAAATCCAGAGCTGCACGGTCCCCCTTCCGGTCCAACTGGAAAAAACCCCATAGGCAGAGGTGCAATAGAGTCAGCATCACTAGACAGTCGTCTGCGGCAGAACCAGAGAGCAACATTAGAGCCCACTCTAGCTTCAGACAGCTGCACCGGAAGCCAAAAACCAGCAGACTAGAGAATAATCCATTCATACACAGCAGCACCAACCAAAGGATGCACCCCACAGAGGCAACAACCGGCAGGAACTCACCTCAACAGAGGGCCACTGCAGCCAAAACTATACCACTGTCGACTCAACAAACCACAGCCAAAAAGCCCCACCCTGAGCAGTACGGGCACCCCCAACCCAACCAACAGGGGGGAATCACATTGGCAATGGATCATCAATCCAAAGAGCCCAAGACAGCTTCAAGCACCGTAAGCCGAACATAGAGCGAGACCCACTGGAGAGGCCAGGCGAAGTCACTCCGAAGCCACACATCTGTGAGAGACCAGCAATTCGCTGCAATCCACATCATATGCATCCAAGCAAATCTCCATAAATGGAAGCAAAAAGAAATATCCCCATCGCACCAGAAAGTTCAAAAGCATCCAAAAGGTCCACGGCCAGCTCTTCAGTGCATCGACCAAGTATCTCCAAACCAGCACTGCACGAAATCCCCCAAAACCGTCCACCAGAAGGGAATGCCCAGGCATAGGCACCTCAGAGCCAGCACACAGACCTTCGAATGCCCCATCCCATTCTAAATGGGAGAGACGATTCAAGAGCTTAACCCTAGGCGCATACCGAGGAGAAAAGGAAATGAACTTGAGAGAGATGCGAGGCCTCAAAGGATGAGCGCCATCGCACTCTCAGAGGCCACAGAGCCCCAGCTACGAAATCTTCAACAGATGAAGAGTTAGACCAACGAAAATCCTTCACCCCAATCTGAAGGCGGGATAAGAAGACTAAGCTCGCAGACAAAATCGAATGCTTTGAGGTCGCCGTGAAAGACATATCCAGAGCAGGGATACAGAAAGGTTTTTTTTTTTTGTAAGTAAGAATTTTGGATTAATGGGAGAAAAAATTTACAAAAACAATGTTTTATCTCCAAGTATTTTAACAGGGAGATAAAACATAAAAGCTAGGGCATTCCCCGAGCCACTGAGTACAACAAAAGACATCAAAAAGATGAAACAAGAGTAAAGTCCCCTAGGGGGAATACATTCAATAAAAACGGCCAAACAAGAAGTCTGTCCATTTTAGAATAAAAGGTCTTCAATGAGGATGTAACGGCGCTCCACCGATACAGCCAAAAAGACCATTCACCACTCCGGCCGAAGTAATGACCAACGTAGCTACTGAATTGTCCAGAGCAAATAAGTAGCAGCCATGAGCAACAAGACCGCACTCCATTAGCCCAAAGAATATCAAATGTTCCCGAAAACCAACATTTCCACTCAGCAAGGCCAAACCTACCTCAATCCCAAATCAGCATTTGGCCTGCCATTTTAGCAGGCAGGCAAACCGCCACATAATCCACATCGACCTCAGCACCAATCCGCATCCAAATCCAACTCGGCAAGTGGTCGGTGAATGAGACCTCGCAAAGAGATCGGCAATTGAAAACGGCCTCAAGTCCGCACTTGAAATCAGCCACACCGCGCAAGGGGAGGCAGCCAATCCGGCAACATCTCCCACATCGCTGGAGCACATCAACTAGCCACTTCGGCGACAATTCCAAACCGGCAAGTACGAGTCCAACACGGCATATGAGCAACAAAGCCAAACCGGCATTGAGACTGGCAATTGAGATCGGCCACAAGTTTGCAATTGAAACCGTATTGAAAACGGCAATTGAAACGAGCCACATAAAATCCAAACCGGCCAATAGTCGACATCGACAAATGGATCAGCAATTGAACTCGGCCACAGTAAGGCCATACCGGCCAAAAGTCGAAATTGGCAATTGATGCGCAAATCCAAAACCGAAATGCTCAAAATCCTCGCCAGCCATTCAGAATCTATTCCGGCAAATAAGCCTGTGCAAACCGGCTTCATTAACCAAAGGAAACGGATTTCAACCTCTCGAACAAAGAAAGCTTCAGAGGGCTGCCACAGACCAATCGCCTAACACCCAGCCCAAACTTCACCCTCCAGACCATGATGGGCGCGCCATACCGCCAACACCAAAGAAGCTCCATGCCGCAGCGAAAACAAGGAACAACAGAAGTCCCCACTCCACCAAAGATCCCCAAGCATTACAACAACAAAGAGTAGGAAAGCCCCAAGAACCCCACCCATGGACCGGATACGAAACAGAGCTGGTGTAGGGGTAGAATAGCCCCAAAGAGCCACATCAAAGAACCCTATCGCTTGCAAACATACCCTGCAAATCAAGCCAGCAACAAGATCAATACAATGATCAAACAAGCCAGCAAGAATCGGTAGGAATCAAGCCAAAGCAACACCAAAAGACTTCAAAGAACAATGATGGCTTAAAAAATAGAGGTAATCACCCCACATTAGCAAGCCTCATGACAACCTAAGTAACCCACCACTTTAGACGGATTTTCGCCTTCCAAACATGGCCACTCCCAAATCTTTGCCCTCCACCTATAGTCCTACTTCCGTAGCTAAAACAGTTCCCCTACCCATCTCACAGAAAGAGCGTACAGCATAGAGGTTTCAAAATCCGGGGCCGTGGCATTCGGGCCGGGTCACAAATCCATCGAGCGGCACAAGAGCATTAGATTCGGACATCTCGCAACCGAACACAAAGAAATCTAAGCCTACGCCGAAACTTTCGTAAGGAACCGTGAGACGTGGCTCACGGCCTCAGCAAGCCTGGCGCATAGATTCCAGTGCAAAGACAAAGAACTCAAATTGAAGAGATTCGGGGACTGAGCGGAAAGACGTCACCGAAACCCCAAAGGGCTCAGTCCCGCCACAGACAGTTCTAAGAACTAGATCCGATGGGAGGAAGAGAAGGTCTCAGAGAGGGGGCCAGGGGAAGCAGCCAGGAGACCGGCCTTGGCCAGCTCCGACGTCGCCCGGCAGATGAGGCTCGAGATTGAACGCCGCAGAAGACGAGTTTCAAATTTCAAAATGAAATTTGAAAATGGAAAAGGGATACGAAAAGGTGGAGACGGATAACCGGAGGGGGGGCCGTGCAGAGCAACCAGGAGGCCGGCCATAGCAGGCTCCGGTGCCGCCCGGCACCCAAGGCGGTATCGACGAGGACGACGACGCCGGGCAGTTCAAAATTCAAAAACAAATTTTGAAAACGTAGAGATAGGCTGGCGGTTCTTATATTAACACTATCAAAAATGCTGCTGAGAGCAACTATTCGCATCTACCAAAAGCTGAACCGGATTTTAGTCAATAGCAATTGGCTATTACTTCCGGGAACTTATAAAGAAACTTTTCTTCCTCCACGATTATCTAATCACTCACCTTGTGTTCTTTGCCCCGATGGTCTAGATCTTAATCGGAAAGGTAAGTTTCAGTTCAATAATTTTCTCACTTCCCATCCGTTGTTTGGCCATATTGTTCACGAGGCATGGCAGACAAACATCCCGTGTTCTTATGTTTCAACTTATGGCCAAACTGAAGACCACTAAAAAACTGCTAAAAGAGCTCAATGCGGCAAATGGAAGCATTGTTGAGGAGGTGGCCAAGACGCGTAGAGCTTTAGAAGATGTCCAACATCTAAATTTCCCTACTCCCAGCGGTTGGACTACCAGCGAGGAGGAACGCTCTTGCAAATCCACTTATGTGCGGGCTATGGCTAAAGAGATAGAGTTCCTCCAACTAAAAGCAAATATTCATTGGTTGAATGAGGGAGACCAGTGCTCTAGATTCTTCTTCCACATGATCAATGGTAAGAGTAATTGAAATCGAATCAATTCGTTGCTTAACAAGGATGGCCAGCCCACCATTGGGAAGGAGGAAGTCCAGAATTTACCAACCACTTCTTGAGGCGGCTAGGAACGGGACGCACCTCAGGCATTTTCAACATGGATAAATTGTGACCTTATATTCAGCACATGGTCCCTAATTCTTTCAAGATGACTATTTGAATCCGGCACAAGAGGATGAAATCCATCAAGTGTTATTCTCCATTGGGAACTACAAAGCCCCTGGACCAGATGGTTTCTCCTCGAAATTCTTTAAAGAATCTTGGCAGGTTGTCGGCTCTTCTGTGATTGAAGCGGTTCATGACTTTTTCAATCATGAATAGCTTCTTAAACAGGTAAATGCCACTATAATCAATTTAATACCAAAGGTGGCCTCCCCCTACAAGGTGATGGACTTCCACCCTATCTTGTGCTGCAATGTTATCTTTTTTTTTTTTGGTAAGTATTGCTGCAATGTTATCTACAGGGTTATTTTAAAGATCATTGCTAATCGGATCAAAACCACTCTACCTTTCCTAGTAGATAGATGCCAAACAACATTTATTGCTCGGTCGACAAATTACTTATAATATTCTGTTGCCCTAGGAACTTCTTCATAGATATCATACTGGTAATGGTGAGCCCAGGCGTGCTTGAAAGTTGATATTATGAAAGCTTATGATTCTATTCGGTAGGACTTCCACCTTGCTGCTCTTCATCTCATAGAGTTTCAACCTCTAATGATCAGATGGACATAGCAATGTATCTCTACCACTTCCTACTCCATTAATATTAATGGCGAGTCTGTGGGCTTCTTCAAAGGTGCTAAAGGGCTATGTCAAGGTGATCCCCTTTCCCCCTATCTCTTTGACTTGGCAATGGAAGTCCTTAATGGGATCATTGAGGTGCATGCGTGCCAAAACAACCGATTTCGGTTCCATTGGAGGGCAAAGACACTCGCACCGTGATGCTGACCTTTGCTGATGATTTGTTGCTTTTTTCCAAAGAAAATTCTATCTCTGTTAAAGTTTTGCATGATTGCCTTTTGAATTCCAAGAGCTATCGGGCCTTGCTCCAAATCGAGACAGCAGTAAGGCTTTTATATGTACCCAAAATGCCACTCTTCCGGAGGACATTAAAAATATTTTGGGTTTTTAAATGGGACACCTGTTGGTGAGATACCTTGGAGTTCCTCTCCTTACTTCTAGGCTATCAATAAAGGATTGCACACCGTTAATAGACAAAATAAGGAAGCGTATTTTCTCCTGGAAAAATAAATGGCTCTCATTTGGAGGTAGACTTGAACTTATATCATCCATCCTTACCTCTATCCACCTCTACTGGCATCTATATTCATTCTGTCCAAATCAATGCTACGGCAGATTGAATATTTTGATCCATAGGTTCTTATGGCATGGTACCTACTTACCAAAACAAAAAAAAAGTTCTTATGGCATGGGAGCATTGAAGGAAAGACGATGGAAAAAGTTACATGGGGTGAAGTCTGTGCTCCTAAGAAATTTGAATCACAGAATTGAAATTTCATCTTCTGGCTTGGGCTGGGATCTTCGGCGCCAGGATGGCCGATGTTCCTAGGGCATCATCCAAGCTGACTTTTGCCTCTCCTCCTTCTTCTTCAATCCTTGGTCCTTTGCTTTTTGATCCTTCCTCCATGCCACATCCATCTTCCCCGCATCCCCCCTTCCCTTACCTCCTTCTTTTGAATCATTTTCCTCCATTGCAGAGGGATGTTCGAAGTCAGGTCACAATCCAAGATGCTTCCTTCCTAAACGGTTTGAAACCGCTAGAACAATGTTTGGGTAACCTGTCGCTGCTGACTGCTTCTTCCCCTGATCCCTTCGGTGATTCGGAAGTAAGGCATTGACTCATGTCTTCAAAGGATGCTAGAGCGACTCCAGATTCTCCTCGGAGGTTTCCAAATGTTGTCTCTCACCAAGCTGAGGAACACCCAGGGACATATCCGACCCTAGGTTCAAGTAGCATTGTAAATAGCATGCTTAAGGCTCCATTGAATGATTCGGTGCTAGTGCATCCAATGAATGCAGGGGCCAACCTTTCTACAGCATCTTGGTCTGCTGTGGTTCAACTAGACTTGGTTGAAGGTACTAAGCTTCAATACTTTCCCCCCTTTTATAAATGGCAATGTTGTGGTAATCCCTCCCCCAATGAGGTTATCCAATAGGAAAGGATCTTGTGGGCCTTTACTCTCATAGGTTATTTTTATAATAAACCCCTACACTTACCAAAAAAATAATAATAATAAACCCCTACATTTCAACTTTTTTTTTTTTTGGGTAAGTAAGAAAGTGTATTAATTTAAAAGAAAATTACAAAATCAATGTTCTGACTCCCAAGTGTTTTCCCAACTTGAAGCAAGAACAAAGATGTTGGGGCATACCCCAAACCTCATGAACATGTCATGAAAAAATCTAAGAAACAAAACATTCCACAAGTCATGAACACTTCACGATTAAGAAATAGGTTGGACCAAATCTGGATCACCATCTCTGCCAGAAGCTATATCACCAAAGCTGGATCACCATCTCAGACATGTGCATATCGGCATGTTGTAGACTGCTCGCCAAGCAGAGGACTCGGCCATTACAACTCGGGCATTTGCAACACCACGGACAATTGGGAAGGCAGTAGTCCAAAGCTAGGCAGTGCATACCTTGGGCATTTTGTTTCATCTCGGTTAATCTAGGCATGTAGTAGACTACTCAACCAAGCAGAGGACTAGGCCATATGCAACTCGGTCGTTAGCACACCTCATCTCGAGCATAACTAACCTTGGTCAGAATAAAACAAACATCACATCATTTTGTAGACATCCCGGCCAAAAGCATATATCTCGGCCGATTGTAACTCGATTCTAAAAAAGGAGTCGTAGTCATTTGCACACCTCATCCAGGCCAAAAAGTGGCAAAAACACACCTCGGGCATTTGGGAAGGCGCAGTACTTCCATCTCGGCAGTTTGCAACTAAACGGCCAGAAGCAAAATCTCAATCATTTCAGTAGTAGCTTTTAGATTTCTTGCCCAAAAACAGGAGACCGTTTCAAATGCATCAAAAGCCAGCATGTCACATTGCAACCATTTCGGCAAAACACTCCCAACCATACTAGACAAAATGGTAGCCTGGACAAAACAATGCAGAGTGATGACTAGAAAGGGAGCTGTGACTGGCTGGAACATTTGCCGAAGGAACCCTTAGATTTCTTGGATTTTCTTTTCCTCCTGGACTGGGTTTGCTTCCGGGTTCCATCGAGCTCTGGGGGAGAAAGAGCGGCAACCGTAGGTGTCCCTTCACGGATGGCAGATTCATCGACTTAGAGACCCGCCACAAAGCCACTCAGAGGGCTAAAATTACAATTCGGAAATTCAGTCTCCGTTTTCAGTAGAGTATTCAAGAAGCCGACGACTACCTTCTTCCCAACAGGGAATAAAGAGGCAAGATATAGTGGAGTTGTTGAAGCTACTACCAAAAACCTTATGGCTTCAAATAAAGCACCCAAAAAGCTGACCTGATCTGCTAAAGCCAAATAAGAAGAAGAGCTAAACTCATCACTCATCTCATCGGTGATAGCTAGCAAGCATTTTTCAATGAAATCGTACACAATATGCCTTCCTTTGGGCATTATTTAACGTGTAAATCGAGATATATTGGTTCGGTACGCCTGCCTCCTTGAGGTTTTTTTTTGTACCTTTGCCTCCAAAGAACTTTTATCCCCAGGGCATTATACTTGGACATAGATATTGTCTCCCATCAATCCAAAAATCGTCCTCATCGTCCACTACCTCCTCTACCGAATTTGAAGCAGCCCGGGGGTACTTACATGAAAGAATGGTGATAGAATTGGGAGTTAAATCGAGATCTACACCATTAACAGAAAGCTCCACACTTGAGGATCAAAATTTATGTACCCCTTCTAACTAAGCTGAATCATGCAGTGGAGCATCCACTACCAACTCAGGAGAAGGTTGGCAGGGATTCAGATGCTCAACAGCAAGCCCTTCCTTTTCCAAGCCACTCTGCTGAGTAGCATTGGTCTCCAGGACCATCAGTGCATCAGAAGCATATTGAATATGCATTTTCCACGGCACATCAAAAGGGCCTGCATCCGCACACCCTCTATCCACAACAGCCAAAAGCTCATCATTCATGCAGCTCTGAACAGTTGCAAGGGCCCAGGAAGCATCCCGAGGGTATTTAATTAAAAGTTTGGTGATAGAATCGGGAGATAAATCACAAAAACCTGCACCATGGACAGAAAGCGCTACACTCGAGGATTGATGTTCATGTACCGCCTCAACCAGAGCAGCACCATGCATGGGATTGTCGAAGACGCCCCTTTCACAAACGGAAGACTTCTCAGCCTCAGCATCGGGCTGCAGAACAACCAGCAGGGCATCTACAACCGACTTAGGGTTAGGTTCAAGCAGCCCAACAAAAGGCGACTCAGCAGGGGACAAGACAGGAACTAAGCTACAATTTTTAAAGCCTAATTCAATCTTACATTCCACATTAGCTGGCTTCGGCAAAGGGGCCCTCATATCGGAGTCAGACACCATGCAAACCTCTGAGGAGATTGCACCGAACTCGTCCAAGCTAGAGCCATTTTCGTCATCCAATTGAAAGACTTCAAAGGAGTTACATGTTGACACGGGAATAGGCAGGCCAGAAGGCTAGCGAGTTGGGATATCCTCTTGAGAGGGGAAATGATGCAAACCCTTCTGTCCCACCTCGCTCCGCTTAGCCTCTTGTACGCTGCTGTTGTCCTGGGATGAAGTGATTATACCATCATTAAGCCCAAAGTTTCGGCCATTTCCTTGCCTAACGGGCTTCCATTGGTACTTAACCGCCACCTCAACACTCGACGCCTTTCCCACTCTTTGCTCAGAGGACAGCCTAATTCTAGAGGGTAATACCGCATCTACCGGTACCTCGACACAAACCCTCATGAAAATAAGCCGGTCCATTTTTGTCATATGGGAGTCAACCTGCAAAGGCTTCCCCACAGCACTGGCAATCCATCTTAATCCAAGAGGAGACTAGTAATCAAGAGGAATATTGTGAAGATTGATCCAAATAGGCAAGGATTTGTGTTCTTCCTTGCTCATCAGCATTCCAGGGACCCACTGTTTTAGGAAAAGTGGCCTTCCAGCAAAGGCCGAGGGGCCAGCAGATAAACAAGCATCCATCAACCCACGGGTAGCAAAGCAAAAGAAGTAAACACCAGCCCCATGTTCTGCAACATGGTTGATCCCAAATCTAACGCATATTTTCTGGGCAATATGGTTAATAGCATGGAAATTAAGGGGCTTCCCAAAACAATACCCGACAAGAGTGCATTCCCAAGCCAAAACCCCATGAGAAACAACATTAGGGGGAGGATAAATAAGGGCAATGTCAACATCGAGATGCTGGGGAGGGAAATACTACATTGGCATTGAAACATCCATAGAGCCATTCTTTACAACATTAGCCTAGGACGATTGGGGAAGGCAAGAAGGTGGGCAAGAGGAAGCATACCCAGAACCAGGCGAAGGAGGGAGAGACTTACCAGCCTTTAGCGTTGAAGTTGGAAAGCCATTAACCACGACATTAGACAGCACATGAGAAGACATTGTAGTCACCGACTTATAACCATTACCGAGGTCCAGCCGCTTCGTGCTGTCTAGGAAAGAAGCATCAGGGAAAGGAGACCGCATCGGGGTCGATCGCAGTAAAGGAGGGAACGAACCAAAGGGATGGTTCATCGCATCCATTGGCCTGCTTCTGGAGAGATCGAAACAAGGAGGATTCTCACTCAAAAATGAGCTTTGAACTTCCAGAGAGAGTGAAGAGCCACCATGTCACAGGAACCCTAAGCGGGACGAAATTAGTTCAATGAGCAACTGAATCCGCACCCAAGGAGATTGAAAAAAGAAGAAAGGATGAAGAGGTAGAACAAGAAGGAGCAGTCGAGGACCCCAGAGGGCCAGTCATGCCGACGCCGGGGAGAATCGACCAAAAATCATAGATTCTGCCTGCTCAAAATTCAAATTTTGAAAAACCTAGAGAGAGTGGAGAGCGTCTCTCTCTAGAAGGCTGGAGCCCAACCCCTACATTTCAACGCGGTCAGTGTCATTGCACAAAACCTTTGGTTGCATTTTGTGAGATGCCGATCCCAAAAATGTGATAATTAGGTAATACTTATGTGGATGAAAATCATGCTAAGGTTTAAGAATGTGAAAAAAGTGAGTTTGGAAGCAAAAAGTGGAAGTTAAGTCCTATAAGGTACCAATTTCCAAGATATAGTTAATATGGGTGGTGAGGTTTCATATTTCTAAAATATGGTAATTGTGAGGTAATTAAGTTAAAATAGGCGAATTGTGGTCAAAAGGAACGAGAGGAATCGGATCGAAAAGTCCAGAGAACTGAAATTGGTAAATCGGGAACCGAAATTGTAAACCGAGAAATATTGATTTGTAAATAAGATTTCAGGCTTTAAATTATAGTAATCATGGCCTATTAAAGTTATATAGTCAAAATTAGAGCCTAAGGATGTGAGGAATTGGGTTAGAAGGGTCGAAACGGGTCCTAGATGGCAAAAATGTAACGTTTTCATGATATAGGCTCGATGTGGGCCTAACGAGCGCCTGATGTTCGATCGACCTATGCTCGAGCGCCCTGGAGGTGTGCCCGAGGCAAGGTGGGAGCGAGCCCCCTATGACTAGGGCGCTCGAGCGCCCTGACTGATATATAATGCGTGCGCGTTTTTTTCCCTCGGCATTTCAGCCTCCTGCAAGAGAGAAGGGGGAAGGGAAAGAGGAGAAGAGGGATCCACGCATTCCACTCTGATCCAGGTGAAAATAATGTTAGATCGGGCTCAGACAAGTATACGACAGACATTATTTACAATTTTTATAGAGTTTCAATACCTCAAATATTATATTTATATTCTAAATGCATGTTTCTCCGTGTTTCGCATAAATAGAGCCTGTTTCTATAAATTAATCGGACAGATTTCATGTTTACTTGTATATACTGTAATATCTGGCATCGATTTCATAAAAATGCACATGCTAAGTGTCCGTTTATCATCCAGTAATTTCGGCCAAACCCTAGGTATGAAAATGATGGGTTTTAGTGATTTTTACCCAAAATTTCTATTGTATAAAAGATAATCTGAACTGAAATAAAGCTCCTGGTGTAATTTATTTCTGAAAATTTTATATGGACTTATAATAATAAATCACTGTAGCCCTTTTTCTAAGGACCTATGGCATTTGATACGTTGCCATGTTAGCCTTCAATGGCCTTACCCTGACTGGAACCGGAACATTATTTGGGCCGCTTCTAAATGGAAAGGGAATAATTTCAAAGCTATATCCTTCCACCTTACCCTTGTAACTACTGTGTATTATATCTGGAAGGAGTAGAATCATCGAACTTTTCAATCTTCTCATTTCCATGCTTCCGCTAATCTGTTCACTCAAATCTTAGACATTATTCGTAACTATCTGAAAGCTCTCCTTAGTGCCTCTTCTAAGGCGGACAAAACATTTTTAGACCGCTGGAATTTATCTACCATATAAAAAAAAAATTCCTGTATATGTCGGGTTGCCATGTACTAGGGTAGCTAGTCCTCCTGTTCTGCTGGAATGGCTTCATAGTCCATCTGTTGTACCTAACGGATTGATCCTTACCCACATTGCTCCTAGGTGGATTTGCATTTTTAATTCGTATGCAGCTTCGTCTGGGACTGCATTCATCTCCAAAAAAAATTTCCAATCAATTTGTTGATTGACGACTGCGTTTGGCTGGTCAACCTATTGACCGGTTTACTTGGGTTCAAAAAAAAATGTTAGGATGCCACTTGCCAGGTTTGCAATTTTGTCTTGTTTTGCTAGAATGGCTTGTTGGGCTCCTTGCCCGCTTTATACCTTGGTGGTTGTACAGTTTTTTACCCGGTATGCAGCAAAGATCGAATTCGGCAATGTTGGTTTCCTATGGTAGGTTGTAAAATTCTTTAAAAAAAAATCTCTTGTGGCTGGTCAACCTCTTGCACGGCTAACTTGATGTTTTCTGCCCGGTTATTCATGGCTTCTTCTACATTACAGCTCAATGGTTCATTGTGGTTGTCGGTTTGGTATCATGCTGATGTGGCCTAGTGGTCCATTTGCCCGGATTGGATGATCTCCGTGTTCGGTATGCTATTTACCGGACGTCCTATGCTATTACCATATTGCGACTGTTGCTGATTTGCCTAAAATACCGCTGAAAGCCGATTATTTCTTGGTGATGTTTCGGTTCTTCCCTAGCGTCTTTGTTCTACGCCTTCTATATGCTCGGGGTATACCCTAACGTCTATATTCTACCTCTAAGTCGGCAAAACACATGGAGCTAAAACATAGTTTATGTACTTTCTTTTAATTTAACTCAATTTTACTTACCAAAAAAAATGTGTGACGAGGTGTGCACGTGAATACAGCCTTACGGCAATTGGAGATTTTTGCTTCTAACCGAGCGGCAAACAGCCGAGCGGTGTTTGATCGTGATCCATTTTGGCCGGGATGGTCGAATTGCCCAAGATTTTGTTGACGAGTTTATTTCTTCCGAGGTGATGTAGATGAGTCCGAGATGCTTTCTAACCAATACGCCAATCACCAAGATGCTGATGATTAGCCGAGGTCCCTCTGCTCTCCTACTTCCTATTTCCGAGATGCAATCTATAGTGGACTTGCCGATGGCAGGAACTTGCTGCTATTGTGTAATAAGTCCTTTCAGATTTCTACTTCCCCTTTGGACTGTTACTAGCTCTTAAATTGGAATGATGGCATTTTTGCCGTTTTCTTTCCTTTTGAACTCTTATTTTGGTCTCATGTTTTTTAGCCAATCTTTTGACTTTAGTTTCTTAGGATTCGTGACATATATCACAGTATTGGGGTTTGTCTCTATGTCTTTATTGTACATCCAAGTCGGCAAAACACTTCGAGATAGAACATTGAACTTGTATTTTTTCCTTTTTTCCATTAATAAAACTTTTCCTTACCAAAAAAACTTATAAATCACTGTGGATTTCTGAAGAAAAACTGAATGATTATAAACTATTACCGTATATTCTGAATAGAATTGAAGAGTTATTGCGAAACTCTAACTGACTTCTAAAACTGAAAAGGGTTTTCAGTTAAGAAATAAGAAGAAACTGTTTCTGATACTATTAACTAGGACCCAGGACTGACATACAGTCTACTAAGATTTTTCGGCATGTCATAGGACATTATGGTGGTAATCAAGGATAACTTTGTCCATAGAGTTAGACGTGGTCTGCCCTTCCTCGATTCATTAATTAATGAGAGCAGTATACTGATCCTGGAAGATGATAATCCTTCATTCCTGGAGGATAATAATCCTTCGTCAATTATGAGTTGTCTGCCATAGGACACAATCGGTCCCTATACAGTACTAATATTGGCCCTGGATTGTGTGGAGTAAACACAATCCATCCCCGATGATTCGCCCCCTCGGCTAGTGGGGTACGCTAGTTGAGTCCCTAGGATATTAAACTAAAATTTTTTGAAGAAACAAATGGGATTTGGAACTATTTTATGAACCCTAATACATGTTTAAATAGAATCATGCTTTGCTCCTATTTCCATGAACTGCTTCTATTCTTCTGCTCTTATTTTAATTTATTTTTCAATCCTAGCATGACTTATGTTTCCCAAGACCTGTTTATATAGAAATTATGCTTTCTTCATGATTATTGCACGTGTTCCTGCTTATCTACCCATATGTTCTGCATGAAAGCATAATTAATGATTTTTGAAAACCTGTTCATGTGAAATCACACTTTTTTGATAAATTATGTATATGTTTCTGTTTTCCCCTAGCATTTCTATTTTCTTCGCAATTATGTTCTTGTTAATATTTCTATAGTCATTGTTTTATCGCATTTATACTTTAAATGCAACTGTACTTGCCTTACTATATTATATTCTATTTGAGAGTATTATGTTCTGCATGTTTTAGTACCTTGATCGACTTTGACTCACTGTTTTTTCTCCCCCTCAAGATAACGATATAGAGAAGACACTAGAGGACTATGTGTAGCTAGAAATTAGCAAGGAAGGTTCTAGAGCCTCGACGAAGTCTTGAAGATTTATCTTAAATCATTTTGGGAGATTCGATAGTCCTGTATGTGCAATAGAGTTTTGTAAAGAAAATTATGTATAAATAACTATAGTAGTTTTGCAAACCGTTAAAACCCTATTTATGCTTCCGCAAGTTATATCTTAGAAATAGATGCTTCCACTGTATGTTTTCTGGTTTTCTATACATATCCTAGACGACATCTCTTGTCTAAATTCTGATGTATGTGATAGAATTGTTAAATAAAGGCCATGGATGGCACTTGTGGTCCTGTGAATACTTATTGTAGAAAAATTATGGTATAAATGAATAGTTGTGTGCTTGTATATGTCCTGTAATCGTGTCATGGTCATAAGTCTGAGGTTGGATATTGAGTATATCTTGTATAGTTTATAATATAAAGGTTGTATATTTAGATTTTCGTCCAATTTTAGATAAAACTCTGTCAAAATTTCTATACAATTTAAAGGATTTAAATTGATGGATCCTGTTCTGTATCTGTCTGATGGAGGGTCCTATAAGGTTTAGGATCTGTTTCGTCATAATTGGTATCAGAGAAAATGAGATGCCTTAGGAATGATCTGAATCATATGCGGAAGCTTAGGAACTGATCCTGACTGACCGAATAGGTAGGGATATGTATAGATTGATTAAGCTAGATTAGAAATTCCTAAGTGTTCTAGCTTTTATAAGTTAGAACTGGCCTGAGTTACGATGTAGTGATTCAGCTACTCGGCATCGATTTCAGGCCTAGACTAATCAATTTAAGTTTTAGGATTAAAGTTAATTCTCTTAAGTTGAGGCAAGATAAGGATAGATAAAATTAGATGGAATGTTTAAGGTTCAACCCTAAGAATTTTCTTACAAATGCAACAATTTATTTTCTCCATCTGATCTAATTAATTGAAGGTAATTGACTTTGTAATATTTTTGTTATAGGATATCAGTATGGCAAATAGAAGAAGGAATGATGCTCGAGGTGGTAACGATACCCCAAAAGATTGAGAGGCTAGATATTTGAGTTTGCTAGAAAGGTTGACGAATGAAGTCGAAGTGATGGAGCAATGCGACATGGCTTCGATAGCTTATGATAGATTTAGGAAAGAAAGAGCCCCTGAATATTTAGGTGAACGAGACCCGGTGAAGGCAGATATTTGGGTTAGGAGAATAAAGAAAATATTTACAGTGATTCAATACTCTGATCAGGAAAAGGTTATATTTGCAGCCTACAAATTAGACGGAGAGGTGGACAGCTGGTGGGCTATGAAAAAGAGAGTATTGGGAGTACCTGAAAATAATGTTACTTGGGATATGTTTGAAAAGGCTTTTATGGAAAAATACTTTCCTTTGAGCCTCCAAGATTAGAAGGAACAAAAATTTATGTGGCTCCGACAAGGGAACCATATTGTAGCCGAATACGATGCAAAGTTTACTGAATATCTCGATATGCGCTGTATTTTGTAGAGGACGAAGGAATAAAAGTTAAAAAGTTTCAGCAAGAATTGAGAGTTGGAATTAGGAGGCAATTGGTGATCCATAAATTTTAGACTTATGTAGAGGTTTTGGATAGAGCATTGATCTTTGAAAGAGAGCTGGAGACTCAAAAGCTCTCAGCTAAGAGGGCAGCTAGGCAAGCAAGTTGTAGTATAAATACGAATGTGAGATCTTTAAGGCCCTCTAAAAAGGTAAAGACGGCCATAATAGGAAAGAAGATTACTGAAAATCAGGCAGAGACTTATTTTAGGTGTGGACAATAGGGTCACTTGGTTAAAAATTGCCCACTACCAAGGAAATCGGAAGTAAAGAAGTCTATAGTTTTAGCGAAAACTCCTGCACTAATAGTTTAAGACACTAAGACATTGTCAAAAAGCGAAAAAAGGTATTCTTCTCATGGAAAGTTGATTCCGCTTTATTTGAGATTCATGCATGCTTGTGACTTCCCATAAATTATATGTCATGCATATATTATTGTTTAATGGTTATATATTGTAGGAATACTTATGAAACTTATGGTATTGGGATTCTGTGTAGAAATGTGTTAAGATTGTTAATAACTATCGGAGATCGGTTTTAATGAATATCTTAGGGGATCTTATATCTTTTGTATAGTTTGACGACCGTATTACTAAAGAAACCTTGTCGAATCTTCAGCAGAATATACGGTCCGTCACGGATGACATTTTCCATAGGATGATTTGAAATTGAGGAAATAAAAAGTGATAATTGACTGAAATTTAGGCGATTAACCTTAACATAAGTGGCGGAGGAGTATATCAGATAGCCAAAAATAAGTCGGTGAAAATCTGTGTATGTAACTTTAAAGAATTTGAAGTAAAACTGTTGGCTGCTTGCTTTGAGTTGACCCCTGATGGGTCTGATACATTGTGGTAGGATGCAATACCCTTAAGAAAGGAGTTTGTGATTGAAATTGCCTTGCTCATAGTTAAAATTGATCAAAGAGGTTTTTAATTGAGAAAATTGTACATGTTATTCCATGAATTTGAAGGTTAAGGAAATATGGCTTGAAGAAGGAATAAGGATATGTAATGAGGCATTTTGAGGAAACCTTGATATTTTCTATACCCTGGAATTAGATTTATTTTGGAGTAAGTGGTAGAGGAGCCTTTGATCAACGTTACTCCACTATGAGTTAGAGAAAATGATTGAGGTTTCCATTTAAAGAAACTGTAGGCCTTTGTCCAGAATTAATTTTGAAAGCATATGGTTACGCCATTGAGGAAAGATGATCATGTGATGTTGTGAATGGGTAAACCTGTTTGAAGATCTCAAGGATGAATCCCAATGTCTCTAGGAATAAGGGACCCTTGTACTGGTAGATGATACTAGCAAAGAGTGTCAAGATAATCAGGTGTTGTATTCTAGAAATTAAAGATAGAACCATATTTGAAGTATTAGTGTTGTGAAATTTTGAAATGAGAAATCCTTAAGGTTATGAGCTATTGATTGAGTTTTGAGAATTGAGTGACAATTTAAGCTTGATGTTAACTTCTTGGAGACTGATATAATTATAGTTTTTGATTTCATGATGATTTAAGGGTTAGGAAGATATCAATTAGGGACATTTTAATGAAAGAATAAGAATATGAAGTGTTTTGCATTCAAGGTTTACCTGTAATCCAAAATTTATGTTGAATCCCAACTAAGTTGATCAGAAAGATTTTGGGCAATAGTCTAAGTCAGAAATGATGAAAAAGCATGGCCACATAATTGATTAGAGAATTATAACCGAAGAATTAAGGATATGAAATCTTGAATCCGGGAGTCCTCATGATTTTATTTTAAGATGGTTAGATGACCCACCCATCCTGAATTATGGTAATGCGTTCAGATGGAATCAGACGGCCTACTGATGTGCCAACGAGATTCTAGAATTGCTAAGTGCTTGAATCTGGGAGTTTAGGGATTGTCACCTAGGGTAATATAGATTTTCGGGTAATTATTACGACTAAAATTTCTAAATTGATTGTAAATCGAGGACTTGTGGGAATTGTTCATATGATATGGATGTTTCGGGACTTATTTATTAAGTGCTTAACATGGTTATGAATTTTAAAAAGATGTCGATTTAATGACATACCACTAAATCTATGAGGATATAGAGCATTCTGATTTGGGATCTAATTGTAAACTAAGGCATTGCTAAAATTTTAGTTAATTTGATTGAAAAATTGTGGATGTCGAGTTAAATTAGATTAGAAGGTAAATTACAATCGGATAGTCCACAGTTAGGAAATTAATCAGGGTGTACAGTGGAATTTTGGTGAGTCTGCATAATTCGATGTCCGATTTCATACTGAAAAAGGGATAATTATTTTTGAGGCCTAACGTAAGTAGAAATAAGGAAATTTTTGCCTGTTTATAGTTTGAACCATATTAGAAAAGTAGTTAATAAATTTGAGTTGTCATCGGATTTGATAGACTTAGGTAAGTATAGAGCAAATCAAGTATTAAATGTCCAGACAGTTTGAAAGATTAAGGTTTTCAAGAATGACCGTTGTAATCTGGATAAAATCAGGAAGCGATAATGAAGTTACTTAATTTTTGAAATTTAAGGATTATAAAATTTCGAGGATGAAATTTCTGTAAGTGGGGGAGAGTGTGAGATCCCGATTGGAAAAATGTGATAATTTGGGAATAATTATGTGGATAAAAATCATACTAAGGTTTAACAATATGGAAAAAGTTAGTTTGGAAGCGAAAAGATGAAGTTAAGTCCTATAAGGTACCGATTTTCAAGATATGGTTAATATGGGTGGTAAGATTTTGAATTTCTAAAATATGGTAATTAGGAGGTAATTAAGTTAAAATAGACAAATTATGGTCAAAAGGAATGGAAGGAATCGGATCGAAAATTCCAAAGATCCGAAATTGGTAAATCGAGAACCGAAGTTGTAAACTGAGAAATATTGATTTGTAAATAAGATTTTCGATTTCAAATTATGATAATCATGACATACCAAGGTTATATAACCAAAATTAGGGTCTAAAGATGTGAGCAATTGGGTTAGAAAGGTCATAACGGGTCTCGAATAGCGAAAACGTAATGTTTTCATGTTGCAGGCTCGATGTGGGCCTGACGAGCACCTGATGTGCACCCAACCTACGCTCAAGCATCAGGAGGTGTGCTCGAGGCAAGGGGGGAGCGAGCTGCCTACAACAAGGGCGCTCGAGCACCACTCAAGCACCCATCGAGCACGAAATTGTGCAACTAGCGCCTAGTGACTGATATATAACGCGTGCGCATTTTTTTCGTTTGGCATTTCGGCCTCCCGTGAGAGAGAAGGGGGAAAGGGAAAGAGGAGAAGAGGGATCTGCACGTTCCACTCCGATTCGGGTGAAAATACAATAGATCGGGCTCATGTAAGTGTACTTCGGACGTTATTTACGGTTTTTATAGAGTTTTAATATCTTAAATATTGTGTTTATACTCTAAATTCATATTTTTCCATGTTCTGCATAAATAGAGCCTATTTCTGTAAATCAATCGGACAGATTTCATATTTACATGTATATACTGCAATATCTGGCATCAATTTCATGAAAATGCACGTATTAAGTGTCCATTTATCGTCCGGTAATTTCGGCCAAACCCTAGGTACGAAAATGATGGGTTTTAGTGATTTTTACCCAAAATTTCTATTGTATAAAAGGTAATCTGAACTGAATAAAGCTCTTGGTGTAATTTGTTTCTGAAAATTTTATATGGACTTATACTGATAAATCATTGTGGATTTCTTAAGCAAAACTGAATGATTATAAATTGTTACTGTATACTCTAAATTGAACTAAAGAGTTATTGCGAAATTCTAACTGACTTTTAAAACTGAAAAGGGTTTTCAGTTAAGAAATAAGAAGAAACTGTTTCTGATATTGTTAACTAAGACCCAGGACTGACATACGGTTTAATAAAGGTTCTCCGACATGCCTTAGGATATTACGGTGATAATCGGAAATAACTTCATCCATGGAGTTATACGTGATCCATCATTCCTCGGGGCGTTAATTAATGAGGGCAGTATACTGATCCTGGAGGATGATAATCCTTCGTTCCTGGAGGATAATAATCCTTCATCGACTACGAGTTGTGTGCCGTAGAACACAATTGGTCCCTATACAGCACTAATACTAGCCCGGGATTGTGTGGAGTAAACATAATCTATCCCCGATTATTTGCCCCCTCGACTAGTAGGGTATGCTAGTTGGGTCCCTAGGATATTAAACTGAAATTTTTTGGAGAAATAAATGGGATTTGGAACTGTTTTATGAACCCTGATGCATGTTTAAATAGAATCATATTTTGCTCCGTTTCCATAAACTGCTTCTGTTCTTCTGATCTGATTTTAATGTGTTTTTCTGTCTTAGCATGACTTATGTTTCCTGAGACCTATTAATATGGAAATTATGCTTTCTTCATGATTATTGCACATGTTCCTACTCATTTGCCCATATAATCTACATGATAGCATAATTAATAATTTTTAAAAACCTGTTCATGTGGAATCATGCTTTTCTGATGAATTATGTATATGTTTCTATTTTCCCCTAGCATTTCTATTATCTTCTACAATTATGTTCCGTTAATATTTCTACAATCATTGTCTTATCGCATTTATACTTTAAATACAACTGTACCTGCCTTACTATATTATGTTCTATATGAGAGCATTATGGTCTGTATGTTTTAGTACTTTACTAGGTTTTGATTCACTGTTTTGTTTTCTCCCCTTCCAGATAAAGATATAGAGAAGACACTGGAGGACCATGTGTAGCAAGAAATTAGCAATGAAGGTTCTGGAGCCTCGACGAAGTCTCAAAAATTTATCTTGAATCATTTTGGGAGATCTGATAGTTCTACATGTGCCATAGAGTTTTGTAAAGAAAATTATGTATAAATAACTGTAATAGTTTTGCAAATTGTTAAAACCTATTTATACTTCCACAGGTTATATCTTGGATATAGATGCTTCCGCTATATGTTTTTCGGTTTTTTATACAGGTCCTTGATGACTCACTTGTCTGAATTCTGATATAGTTGATAAGATTGTTAAATTAAGGCCATGGATGGCACTTGTGGTCCTATGAATGCTTGTTGTAGGAAAATTATGGTATAAATGAATAGTTGTGTGCTTGTATATGGTCCTATAATCGTGTCATGGTCATAAGTCTAAGGTTGGATATCAAGTATGTTTTGTACAGGTTATAATATACAGGTTGTATATTCGAATTTTCGTCCAATTTTAGATTGAACTCCATCGAAATTTCTGTACAATTTAAAGGATTTAAATTGATGGATCCTGTTCTATATCTGTTTGACGGAGGGTCCTATAAGGTTTAGGATCCATTCCGTCACACATTTTTTGCTCTCTAATGTTTTTTTTTTTTTTGGTAAGTATGGGCTCTCTCATGTTGCGGAGCATGGAAAGGACTTCTTTCTCTTTCGTTTTCCAAATTAAACGATTATGTTGAATTGTTTGAACCATGGTCCATGGGGCTTCGTTGGGCACCCTCTGTTCCTAAAAAGGTGAAAACTTGGAATGGATCTTGCTAAAGAGGAACACCAGAGCTTCCCTATCTGGATAAATCTGTGAAATGTTCCTGTCCAGTTTTGGACCCCCCAGGGCTCAGTTGGATAGCTAGCGCTATTGGGAAGCCAATTCAATTGGACTCCCCTACTGCCAAAATGGAAAGATTGAGATATGCCCATGTGTGCGTGGAGATCCTGGCATCATCATCTCTTCCTAACAAAATAAAGTTTCAACTTATCTATGAATTAGGGGATGCAGCATGGAGTAGAAGTGGTAGTTGGGTACCAATGGAAACCTCTCCATTGCGGCCTCTGTAAGCTAACTGGCCATAGCAAGGTCCAATGTAAATCTTTCCTTGAGAATAGACCTTCTGGGCCTAAAATCCCAATTCTTTTATGGGCCAAGCTACTGCCTTTAAAGAGGATAAGAAGAAGCCTAATTTAATTTTTTCCTCCTGAGACCCCGATCTAATTGGGTCCTCCTCCAACTCTTTTACCGTTCTTCAAGACGCGAATGTTGTTGATCAGTTCCAATCTGAGGTTGAGCTTCAATGTATGGTTATTCAAAAAGCTGACGAGAAGGAAAATTCTCCTCTATCTGATGCCTCATGTCCAAATCCTTCCATTGATACTAAGTCCTCTAGCCATGTTAAGTCAGATGCTTGTGAAGGGGAAACCGCTGCTGATCTTTGACCAAAATACCAAAGAGTTCAGCCCCCAAGAATTCAGTATTCCGACTCCAAGATCATTGGTGTGCAGATGACTCCTTCCCAGTTACCGGTTATGCTCCAAAGTGAGTAGCTTACTGTTAGAGAACGAGTACAGCAGCGCAATGAAGCAATGCCCTCAGAAGGCCATTTGAGAATTGTTGTTTCATCTGAGGATATGCATAGTATTCAAGGAGAAGCATCTAGTCATGAAGAGGCTCCTCACAAGGATTCCCATGATGCGCATAGTGATTAGGAGGACCTTTAAGATCCAACATTTGAAGCTCTCAAGATGTTGCTAGAGGCAAATGCTACTCAGTCATATCTTGAAGCCTTAACTCCGGAAGGGAGGCAGGAGGTAAGTGATCTCCTGGAACATTGTTTGCTAGCTGAAAATGCCACGGAGCCCATATCTTCTTCTGCTTCTCAAGAAGAGAGGGTTGAGCTCAATTCTTCTTCTCATTGGGTAGTGGCAAATCAGGATAGTCTTCAAGGTCACTTACTTGAGGCCATTAAGATGTTGGTGATAGTTAAGACTACTAAGCCATACATTGCTTCATTATCCGTTGATGGAAGGCAAGTAGTGTATGGTTTTATGGATACCCTTCTGAAAACGGAAACTGAATTCTCAAACTGTTGTTTTAGCCAACTGGATGGATTAGTGGAGGGCCTTCATATAGCTAAAAACTCTACCCATATAGTGAGCATTCTTAGAGTTCCTGAATTCTCCTATAGCCCTTTGAGGCCTTCTGACAGGAAGGAGGGTGGTTTGCATTCCTCTCCCACTCAGGAGGAGGCTGTTGAGGTTTCACCTCCTCATTCCAAGCAAGCAGGCTCATTGAAGCATCCTAAGTCTCGAAGACATTGAAAATCTTATTCTAAAAATCTTAGAGGTTAATGTGATAGGAAGGTTAAAAAAAAAAAGAAGGTTGGCAGCGTGCGCATCTTGCCGGTATGCCAAGCGTGGAATTTCCAAAATGAAGGATGGTATTCATGGGATGGATTGCTTGAGATTGATGGATTGGCAAATTGCTGGTTTGTGTCTTTTAGGTGGTATGGACATGGTGGGATGGTTTGTATTTCTTTGCTTGGTTTGGAAAGTTGCCGGGATGGTTTGTCAATAAGGTGGCAGCGTACGCATCTTGCATGGTATGCCTGGCGTGCAATTCCCGGAATGAACAGATGGTATTCCCGAGTTGGAATACCTGGGATAGATGGTTTGGCAAATTGCCAGTTTGTGACAATTTGCTGTTATAGGCGTGGTGGATTGTGTTTGGAATGCATTTTTGCTCTCTGTTGTGGTGGAATGCGTCTCTTTGCCGACATGCTCTTTTGCCAGTTTAAAAAATAAATAAATAAATGGGGCATTCCAGCTAACACGCTGTAATGCTATCTATTTGGATGGTCTGCTCTCATTTCCAGTGTGGATGGCTTTCCTAGCACCCTTGAAATGCCTGACTGTGGACGGTATGGAGTCTGATGGTTTGGAATGGATCAGATGCTCGAGGATGATGTACTTTACTACTGTTTGGCTGCAGTTTTGTGGCTTCTTTCCAGTTTGATCAATTTGGCCGATTTGTGGCATTCTGTCTAACATGTTGTAATATGGACCCTTTTTCGATTAGCGTCCCTTTGATGGTTTGGCCGACTTGACCGGTTGCTGATTGCGGATTGCAGATCTAAGGCTGGCAACTTGCCTGTTTGGTGAGTATTGCTAGATTGCAGGTTTGCCTTGTATGAATTGCTAATATGCTTGGCGATAGCTTGGTTGAAGGCTTTAGGCGGATGTCACTCTGATTGTTTCCTTCATTTTTTTACTTTTCCTTAGATTTTATGATATAATTCATGGTGCTCGGGGAATATCCCAACGTCTTTTTTTTTTTTTTAAATTCAAGTTGACAAAATACTTAAAGATAGAACATTGGTTCTGTATTCTTTTTCTTTAATAAAATTTAATTACTTATCAAAAAAAGATATAAAAGCTAAAAAATCAGCATTCAATGAATTTTAATCTCATGTTAATATTTGTATTTTGTTGTTGAACTACATAATAATATTTTAATATTTTTGTATTTGAACAGTGACTAAATCTTTCACATATTTGTACAATATGGATAATTTTCCATCGTCGATCAAAATGACATTTGATAGTATGAATAATGTGCGGTTGTTTTGAAATGTATATGGAAACAGAATAAGATTTTCAGTACGGAAGAGACAAGTAAGAAAATTTAGAAAAAATGATGTAGAGATTTTTAGAATAATTTATTATTCTAGAGAAAAAAAACGTCAAATTGATAAAAGACAAAGGGAGGAAGCACAACATAGATGAAAAACTCGATGTGATTGTACCACTAGTTTACTGTTCATGAGCTTATTTCATGGTACTTGGGGAAAGCTCTAACCTCTATGTTCTCTTTTCAAGTTGGCAAAATATTTGGTGAAAGAATATAGGTTTTCGTAAATTTTTATAATTTAATATAATTTTTTTAATTACCAAAAAAAAAGTGATTGTACAACTAGGACCAAATGTAGTCTTAATAGGGAGACAAAAAAATTTGTTATCAAGAAGTTTATAGATGAGTGCAACCATGAACTTGAACCACCCGAAACAAGATACATATTGAGATCCTAGAGAAAGGTATCTGGAGTGCATCGATATTTTATTGATATGGCACATGATGTTAGGTTGTAATATCTCAAATATATTTTTTATAAATTATCTAATTAATTTTAATAATTATTTTATTACTTATTTTTGATTTAAAAATTTTATAATTCTGCTCGAAATTTGAGTCTAAAGTATTTCAATAATTGATTTAGGTTTAGATACTTAAACTATTAAATTAAACTAATTGTTTGAGTTGGGTATTTTGATTATTAATATGATTAATTAGGTTAGTTTAATTATAAGTCTATTTAATTAAGAAAATTATTATATATTTAATTTATATGAATTTTAGTATATTAGAATTTATTAATAGAATTATGAAATTAAATTTTAAGATGGGACAAAATGTTAGAAAATTTTAAGTGTTATTATTAGAGAAATAATTAATTAAGATTTTTATGAGAGATAAATAAATATATATATTAGAAAATATATATATATAATAATATTTGTAATAATAATAAATATATATATAATAATAATAATAATAATAAATATATAATAATAATAATAATAATAATAATTAATTAATTAATAAATGAATAAAATGAGGAAAGAATCGGGTGAAGGAAGAAAAGAAAAACAAAGAAAGAAGAAAGAAAAAGAAAGAAAAAGGAAAAGAGAGAAAGGGAAAGGGAAGGAAAAGAAAAGGAAAGGAAAGAGAGAAGGGAGAAAAGGAAAGGGGAGGAAGAGGGAAGGAGGAGCGCGCGGCAATAGCGGAGCTCAAATAAAAATCCTGGCAAACCCTAATGAGGCCCTTCTCCTTATTTAACGTGGCGTTAGGGTTAGGGAAAGTGGGGAGGTTGAGCAGAGAGTGAGAGCAGAGTGAGGCCTGGTGGTTGATTTCGCTGCAGTGCTGTGTCTGGTTGCCGTCGCCGTCATCGTTCGAGTGGTTTTCTGCCATCGCCGACATCAATCGGTACCAAAGCCACCATCACAAATATGAAGTCGAAATCAAAGCCGTGGTGAAGCTGAACCCCAAACCGTGTTCTGGAACCGTGAAAATTAGGCAAGTGAATTTCCTCTACTGTCATTTCTCCTCTGATTTGCAAGTGATTTCCTATTATGTCGTTTCTCTCCTTCCTCTGAAAATTAAATGTTCTCTATTGCAAATCTGCTCCTTCTTTCCTTCATTTCTCTTGATGCTGTTGAAATTGGGTATATGTGGAGAATGTTGTGAAAATGGTTCTAGAAAATTAGAAATCAGGAAAATCAGGGATCTCGTGCTCTGTTCGGGTTTTCGATTTTTGGTTGAGAGAGATGGTTTTGGAATTCGGGTATATGTGAAATAACGAGTCTTACCATATAAACCTAACAATTGTTGACTATATTATACGTTAAATGTGCGTATGATTGGCGTATTGCTCGTATTTGTGGGGCGTATTGTTGGTGTTGTGTGTGGTGTTGCTACGGTGGGTGTTCTGTGTGTGCCCTGTGTGGGTAGAGGCGTTGACAGTTGACGGGGTTCTGATTGATGCTGCACGTGCATGAGTGTGTGCAGAAGCATATGTGCTGCTGTGATGGGTGTGAACGGCTGGGTGTAGCCATGTGTGTATGTATTTGTGTGTATGTGTGTCTACGGTGGTGGGTGTGTATTCATACTTGTATCGATGTAGGTATTGTGTGGGGGCTTGAAGCAATGTGTGTGTGCAGTGATGTTGCTGCTGCTGCTTGGCAGCTGTGTGAAGTGGGTGTGGAGGAAGCAGCTGAGCTGCTGTGGGCGTGAGCGGCTATGAGTGGGCCGTGTGTGTGTGTGTGATGGGCTAAGCTATGGGTGTAAGTGTTGAGCAGTGGGCTCTGTGTGTGTGTGTTTAGTGTGTAAGTGTTGGGCTGGGCTGTGTGTGTGTGTGTGTGTGTTTGTGTATGGATATATGTATGTATATATATATATATATAAATAGAGGTATATGTATGTATATATATATATATATAAATAGAGGTATATGTATGTATATATATATATATATAGTAATGTAATGGGATATATATTTATGTATGCTAAAATGTGTGGTTATATGTGAATGTATGAGAATAAATATGGTAGAGAACATAGAGGATGATTTCAGTTGTATATGTTTGGAGTATACTGATTGTATGAAGAAATAAATATTGCCGATTAATTGTTGGAACCTTGTAAAATTAATTGGGGATGAAAATTTAAAAATAAAAATATTGCTGGCCTTAGTCGTAGGCATCGCTCCGAAATAAAAATAGTGAAGTAGTTGAGCTGATCATATCTTAATCCATGTATTCTCTTTGGATGTCCTGAGATATGTTCTTTTGTGTTAGATTTGATGGTGTGAGTACGGTCTGGTCAGCACCGAACGACATTCCTATCGTTGATGTTACAAAGCTTTCTTTGCGTTATACTTAGTTGTGTGAGTATTTGAATTATTGGTTTCCTACAGTCAATGTTAAGGAAAGTGTATGAAAACATTGAAGTATCTGGTCGAATGGGAGGCTTTGGTACTTTAATGTGGTCTACACTTATCCGATACTGATTTCCGTATCCTGGTGGTGTTGAGGTACATTGCCTAGTTCGGCGGGATGCTTATGGTCATGTGAACATCGTAGATCATGATATCGAGGATATCATGGTGGGAGATGCTGGGTTTGACGTGTGAGTTGTCTTCCATGCCTGGTAGAGACGGAAGATGAGCATGATGAGCATGCTCGGGAGACCTCTGTACTTTATTTTGCAGAGTCTCTGTGGACTATGGATTTTGGTCGGAGGTTAAACTTGCGAGCATCGGTAGCCCATGCAAGTACCCAGCTGTTGGGGAATATACACAGCCTTTGGTTCACAGTGACGGAATAAGATCCAGAAGTTTTCTTGTAATGTTCTATGATTGTGAGTATCCCATTAGTTGTGGATTGTATCCTTGTGTGGATCTTGTGATATTCAGATTCAGTAGAATCCATGATAATTGTCATCAGAATTATGCTAGTCGTCTAGCTGACATATGGACCGAGGAAATCCCCAATCATCGTTGATGTCAGATTACAGGAGATTACCATTATTTATTGACATGCTTGAAATAATATTAATAGGTTACGTGATGATTCCTGCATCTCATTGATGAAACCCGATAAATGATCCTTCGCATTAATCTTAGTGGTGTACATATATTTTATTGGCACTCTATGAATAAATAAAGGAGAGTGTGCAAAGACTTTACGGTAACTGGATGAATGGGAGTCCATGGGACCGTAAAGTAGTTTATACTTTTCTAATACTGATTCCATTCTGGAGGATTGAGGTCGTTGATATTGAGAAGTAATGCTTATAACCTAGTGTCCATCGTAGAGAATGGTATCTGGGATATTATTGGCGAGGGGTATCAGAGATGGTATGAGCATGCTACAGATACAACCTCTGAGAGAACTGTAGGGATAGCGGGGATACCATGGATGACCTCGTTGTATTACCCAACCGTTGGGGGTGTAAATACACGGCCTTTTGTTCACTGTGGTAGAATAAGATCCAAGGAGATCCTTGCTATCTAGTACAGTGGTGATCTCAAATTGAGTTGATAATCAGATCCTTGTTATCTCGTATAGTTAGTCGAAAGGGATGCTTATAACTTAGTGGCTATCGTAGATAATGATATCTGGGATATCATTGGCGAAGGGTATCAGAGATGATATGAGCAAGCTACGGGTACAGCCTCTGTGAGGACTGTAGGGGTAGTGGGGATACCATGAATACTAGGTAACCTCGTGGTACTCACTCAGCCGTCGGTGGCGTAAATACGCGGCCTTTGGTTCACTACGGTACAATAAGGTCCGTAAAGACTGCTGTCATTTATACAGTTGTGATTTTGTATTGAACTGATGATCGGATTCGATGGAATCCATATTGCTTCCTTGATACTTAGCGATTCGCGTGATCTTTGGGTCGTGGACACGACCTATTATTGAGTCTTGAACAGTTGTGGATATACTACCTGGTATGATTGATCTTATTCATTGTTTTTTAATATACTTTATTGTACTCCTTTTTTATTGTTCATTTTTACTTGCTGGGCATTCAGCTCACCCTTATGATTTATTGGCTCCAGATTAGACAGGTGGATATCAGGATCAAGGAGATCACATAACTTTTTGGGTAGCCGACAAATAGAGGAGATATCAGAGTTTGAGACTCTCCGGACGGAGATTTAAGATTTTTGATTTAGTTGTTGTTCGACTTTCGTTAGATTTTCTTTATGAGAATTGGTATTTTAGGACATTGACATCGTTTATTGAAATTATTATTATTATTATGGATATTTAATTTATGATACATTTATGAGGATCATTGATGGTGATTGAGTTATTTAATGATATGTAATGTTTAAAATTGTGAATGATTCAAGACTTTCACCGTGACGGTCCGGGTCGGGTTCGAGGATCCGAACTCGGTCATTACATAGGTTGAGACCTATAATGTAACAATTTTTAAATATCGTAATTACGGATAATTAAGGTAATAAAATAAAAACTAGGTTTAATGCGTGTACGAAAATTAGGTTTCGGATTGTAATAGGTGGTGTGGCAGGGGATGCCCACCAGGTGCCTGAGGCTGCATTGCGAGTGCCCCATCCAGTGCACCAATGCCTGCCAGGCGTTGGATCCAGGTACGTAGCGCTTGCTACGTGCTAGGCTGCCACTCCGCGATATAAGAGCTCAATGGCTCTTTTTTCGCGGATCTAGGAGAGAGGAGAGAGAGAGAATGTGAAGAAGAAGAGAGAGGAGAAGATCGAGGCTTTCGGGTTTGATTCTGACTTGGAGCTAGTTAGAGAAGTTATAGATCGGGTCGAGGCAAGTGCACTCATGTCCTCCTCTTTCGTTTCTTTGCACTTTTGTTCTATTTTTTCAGGTATCCTCATTAATACCCGATTAAGTTTATATTCTGTATTATCCATGACTCCAGTATGCATATATGTTGATTTCGTGTTCGATTTTTTAGTTTTGTTTGGTTTTCAAACGTGTAACCCTAACCCCACGCCCTAACTATTTTACCAATTATTTTGAAACTTTTACATAAATTGACTCTAGAATATGATTACTCATACCTTGAACATGTTAATGATCAGTGATCAATTTCTAGGTTCCGTTGTATCAATTGGGTGTCTGATTTGGTAGTTTTACGTAAGATTATTCTCTCCGAAAACCCTTACCCGTGCCCCCTTTGATTTCACCCGAATTAATATGTATAATTTAGCTTTAAAAATTCATAATCCTAACTTTATGGATGTGAGTATTCCGTTTACTCGATATTATTTGTATATATTTTGTACATGTTAATTATATGTGTTCTTGGAATATTGTCGGATGTGAAAAGTAATGTTTAATCATATGTATGATAAATATATTATCTTGTATATGCTCCGAAAATAATTTCTCTTTTTCTTTGTACTTTTCTGTTTTCCCGCCTTGGTCCGCTTTAGCGTGACATTTGGGAGAAAAAAATATCTCTCCTTTTCTTTGTACTTTTCTATTTCCCGCCTTGGTCCGCTCTTATCTTGTCGTCACATGATGGGCTTCATCCTCCTGCTCGGACGTATTTGTGGCTGAACGGAGTCTGACCTCCCTCCATCACCTGAATGGCGCGAACTTAGGAGGCTACTGATGCTTTGATTGGCTATTTGATTGGGCTGCTCCATTGGCTGGGAGGATGCTTTCTTAGTAGGACTGGCCGGCCGGATGGGCTATTTAGATGATTTAGTCTACAGGTGTGGCTTCTCTACATTGACTAGTATGTTATCCTGCCGATAAATGGTCGGCTACTTCCTCTTGCTTGGATGATCTTGCTGGTTTGTGCACTATGCTTGCTGGTCTGTGTGGTGACCGATCTCCTGCTATTGCATGTATGGCTTTATCCTTCTGGTTTGTGTTTGGTATATGCTATCGATTTGATGTTTAGATGACTGAGTAGGAGACATTACTCTAGTGTCATATGCTCTATGATGTTTTGATTGTATTTTTATATTTTTGTTTTCATGACTTGTGTCATGGTGCATCGAGGCTGCCCTGCTACTATGTTATATCTCTAAGTTGGCAAAATACTTGAAATATAACATATGTGTTTCTTTTCCTTTCTATTCTTTTTAATATAATTTAATTACTTACTAAAAAATAGTATATGCTTCGAAAATTATGTTATCTATAATTGTGAAGGTATTTGTTGTCTGGAAACTCTAAATTTATGTTTGACTCGTTATGGTAAGAATTTCTTAATTGTTTCAAACTTTAAGATAATTTGTACATGTATTTAAACGCTTGTAAAGACTTAAACTCACAATAATATGAAAAATATATATCTATATCTATCAGAATATAAAATTTATATTCTTATTTGTAAGGATATGAAATTATGAATTTGTATCAAGGAAATTGAAACTCTATAATTTGTTATCTGTTATCTAATATTTAAAACTTTCTTCCTGTGTGAGAAGTTCAATAAAAAGTAAGAATATTTGTGCAGAGTCTCCAAGATAAAATATTAAAAGAAAACGTGTAATAGGATCAATGATTTTTATATCAGATGGTAGTATTTTTCGGCATGTCTCAGGATATTACTGTGGTAAATCGATGAATTGCCTCTCGGCCATGGGGGACACGGTTGCATAAGAATAAGGACTATAGGCCTCATATATCTAGGATTATAGGTATATCGTCCACCGTGGGACATTAAAATTTAAAGTTTGTGGTTAATGCCTTAGATCATGTGGAGTAACGTGATCCTTTCCTCGATTTGACTATACTATTAACTGGTAAGGCCTACTAGCTCTGGTCAACAAAGTAAAGAAATTTTTATATATTTTAGAACCTAAATGAATCAAATATAAAATCAGAAAAGATAAATGTGTTCCAAAAAGTACATTTGATCATTTTTTATATTCATGCATTTATATCATACTCCTACTCTCTTCCTTTGTTTTATTTCAAGTATATTGCATATTGTTCTTGATTATATTATACCTTGCTGAGCAATCAGGCTCACTCATTATTTTTTTACCTTCAGATAAGTACGAGTTTATGCCTGATTAGGCGAAGTAGATGATTAGAAGTTGGCTAGGTGGAAGACTTGGAGGATTATTTTGTCAGACTTTGATTTTGAGGCTCTATACTTATACTTGGAAGACTTTTGTATATTTTGATGAATTTGTATCTGTGTATTGAGGATGTACAGATAGTTTAGTTCTACTGTTGTATTGATGGTTGTATATGTGTTTCCGCATGTTGTTGTGAATTGTATTTTCGTACCTAGTGAAATCTCTCTGTCCGACATTGTATCTATAGACGCAACATTAGAGCCACAAATATATTGTGGCCTTTGGATCCTATGTTGGCTGTTATGGATATATATATATATATGTGCTGTATAGGGATATTGTACAGGTTTGTATCAGCTTGATAGACGTTTTTCAACCAAAACTCTATTTGATTTTGATTAGGAAAACATGGTCCGTCACAAGACCCACGGAGAGCCATGAATTTATTGTGAGAGAAGCTTAAGGAAGGGATTGCGTTGGGCATACAATTGAAGACCAAAAATCTTATCTTTGTGCTAGGAGACAATGGCAGATGCAACAAGGTGAGATTGGAACGATATTAACTCACTTCCAAGAAAATAAAACAAAAAATTTTTCTTTTTTTTATGATATACAACTTGATTTGGTTGACATGAGTTTTTTGCTCTCTGTTGTGCTGGAATGTGTCTTTTTGCCAGCATGCTCTTTTGCCTATTTAAAAAAAGGGAGGGCATTCTAGCTGACATGCTGTAATGTTGTATATTTGGACGGTCTACTCTCATTTCCGACACGAATGGCCTTCCTAGCATCCCCAAAATTCCTGACAGTGGACGGTATGGAGTCTGATGGTTTGGAATGGATGAAATGCTCGAGGACGATGTACTTTACTACTGTTTGGCTGCCGTTTTGTGGCTTCTTGCCGGTTTGATCAATTTGGCCAGTTTGTGGCATTCCGTCTGACATGCTATAATATGGACCCTTTTTCGGTTAGCGTCCCTTTGACGGTTTGACCGATTTGAACGGTTGCTGATTGCAAATCTAAGGCTGGCAGCTTGCTGGTTTGGTGAGTATTGCCGGATTGCGGTTTAACTAGTTTGGATTGCTTGATATGCTTGGCGATAGCTTGGTTGAAGGCTCTAGGCGGATGTCACTCTGATTGTTTACTTCATTTTTTTACTTTTCCTTAGATTTCATAATATGATTCATGGTGCTCAGGGAATATCCCAATATCTTTGTTCTAAATCCAAGTTGGCAAAACACTTGGAGATAAAATATTGGTTCTGTATTTTTTTTTCTTTAATGAAATTTAATTACTTAAAAAAAAAGGTTTGGGCAGTTTGTGGAAGGAATGCATTTTCCTTTCTGGTCTGCTGGTTACGGTGCATTGTTGGTTCTAAATATTGGCTGGTTTGTTTTTTGCCGGTCTAATGCTGGCTTCCAATTAAAAAAAGCTATTCCAGCAGGAATGACATTTTCCTGTCTGGTATGTTGGTAAGGGTACGCTGCTGGGTTTCAGCGTTTGTCGGTTTGGTTTTAACCGGTACGGTCTTCTCCAGGAAGCATACCTGCCATTTTGCTCTTTTCTTATCTAATTTACCGGTTTGTATCGTATTGTGGGTTGGGTGTAGGCAAGTTGTGCTTTGCTCGGTATAGTGTTCTGCCAGTTTGGTGTCATGTCGAAGTGGTTCATTTGCCCAGTCTCGATGCTTTTGTTTTTCTTTTTTTGGTAAGTAATTAAATTACATTAAAAGGAAAGAAAATACAATACCTATGTTCTATTCCAAGTATTTTTACCGACTTGGGGTAAGAACATAGTAGCAGGGGCAACCCTAGTCACCATGACAAAAATCATGAAAACTCAAATACAGACAAAAACCACCCAAATATTGTAGAGCATTATAACTAACCCTAGCCTCTATCACCAAGACTCAAGGAAGAAAAAGCAAACAGAACCACATCTGATTCGGACAAATGGGGACAAAACCTTCCAAGACAACTTCTTGTGAAGTAGCCGGAGTGCATTATCCACATCGAACCGCAAACCCTTGCCGTCGCTGGCCAACCGGGCAAGGCATACTATCACCGAACGCCGTGTCTGGCAATATCCCCCAACCAGACAGGTGAAGCAATAAAAGCAATGTGGCAGCAGGGACCAAACCATGAAGCAATGGAACATCCAAACCATAACACACATGCAACAAGACTCTCCATGGCATCAACAAAAATATATGCCTGGGCATGTAAGGCACCAACTCAGAGCAAAACCGAAGGCAGAAAGGTGACAGCATGCTGAGGCGACTGGATCTCCAGAACCGATTTTGTAGCCCAAGAGGAAACAACATTCCAACCTCAGACTGCCCAGCCATGCATTGTCACGCCTTCCATTATATGATGCAAAAAACATACTGACAGCAGCGATGCAGCAGGGAAACAGCACCTTCAGTACTGAAAGGCAGCATCAGTTAAAATTTGCCATTAGAAAACAGCCCCTTACTGCTTCAGCTAATCTCATTGATATTCCAATAAATCAGCCTACATTCCTCCCAATGTTCTGGAAGCCACCAGTCACATGGAACATTCAATAGCCTGCATTGAAGCTTAGCAGTCCAATTACAATTGACTGAAAACCTGCAATCGCAAGTGGCAGTCTCAGACTGCTTGAATCGGGGCTGGGCACGAGCAAACCGCCACCACAGCCAGGCAAGGAAGCCTAACCAATCTTCACCCAATCCAGCAGGGTAGTAACCCATCCCAATTGCCATGCCGGCAGAAGCGCATCATCCAGTAGTTGTTACCCACCAGCAGCTCCAAGCCTCAGCAACAATCTGTGGGACTCCGATTTGAATAGCAGCTGAAACCCATAACCCTACTGCTCTAAAGAAGTGCATATGCATCAGCACCAGGTACATGAGCCGCCACAGCAAGACATCAGACCGAGATCTATTAACCAGAATGGAAAAAATAACAGACCACCCACAAAACTCCCAAGCACACAATGTCACGCCTTCCATCCAATACCAAAGCACACTACCAATACACACCGGCAGCACAGTCTCTTGGAGAAAGCAACAGACTGCAATGAAGCTACGCAAATCAATTCCATCCAACTGAACAACTGCAGACACAAGAGGCCGCCCCGTACGGCAGCTGACAGCAACAACGCACCAGCAAATGAATAAAACCAGATGCCCAGGGCACCACACAACCAACCAATCCACACCCACACAGCAGCCAACCAAGAAGCCAACAAAGCAACCCAACTACAAACCCCAATAAAAAATCCACATAAATATAAATATATATATATATATATATATATATATAGGGAACCGGTAGCCCAGGAGAGCATACTGGCAATGGAGGGCCGGAAAGCTGCTCAACCAGACGAGCCTAGAATGAGCCTGAAATAAATAATTATTTTTTTTTGGGGGGGGGGACCGACAGCACCGGAAAGCATACCGGCATTGGGGGAAGCCGGAATGCTATTCAAACCAGCCCTGGAATGAGCCAAATATTATTGTTATTATTATTTTTACAAAACTAATAATCATAGTCCTTGCGAACACACCCCCAGCAACCCTACCCAAGAGCCACCGGCCAGCCAAGCCGCCCAAGCAACCATTGACAAAACCTCTATCCAGGACAGCAGCCAGACCAAATAAGCAAAACTAGCAACGCCCTGTTTTTTTTTTTTTTTGAAGAAACCCGGCAGGCGAGACAGCCACCGACCCAAATCCAAAGGCCAATCACCACATCCAATCACTAGGGTCTAGTAGAGCGAAAGAACCCCCCATCTACCTTGGGGATGCAAGGTTCCAACGAGTAAAAGTCAACCTGTTACCAATATTCCTAGCGGCCAACTTGTCTTGAGGCGACTACAAACCACATCAAGGATTTGATTGAAAATCTGATTAGCATCCTGATGGCGGGAAGCACTTTATGTTATGCAGTTACGTTCCTTCCAAATAAAATAAATCGCTACTGTGAGGGTGAGGCGCAGAGAAAGAGCTTTGGTGTTTTTTCCTCACCACTTAGTGGACGCCCAAAAGATGTTCTGATTCCAGTGAATATAAGGCCATTGGAGGTTCGCTCTACGGCACACCATATTCCAGATATTGGCAGAAAACTGGCAGTTGAAAAGGAGATGGTCATGACTCTCAGCCTCAGAATTGCACAGGATGCATGTGTTGGGCACATTTGCATGGCCTCTGATGAGATCTAAGGTACTTAATCTTCTAAGAATGACAAGCCAGAGGATGAACGCATGGGCTAGGATATAGTTTGAGCCCCAAACAAGGGAAGCCCATACTACTTTCTCTTTAGGAGGATAGAGAAGGTAGTACATCGACCAAAGCGAGAATTTGCCATCGATCTCGACAGCCCATTTAATAATGTCCTTCCGAGCCGGGTCAAGGTTATAACTAGGCATATTAGTTCGCAAGCCCGTCACTTCCATATCGTGTTCATTAGGCCATTGCCAATTTTCGCCCCGAATGATTTCCTTAACTTTGACATCTTTGGGCAGCACAGTAGCCGTACGTAGTCTGTCAGAGGATTTGTGACACAACAAGCCCAATGGGTGCCAGTTATCACCCCATAGGAAAGTGTCAAAGCCATCCCCTATATAATGAATAGTATGAAGCCTCATCATAGGGTGCAACTTCATAACTTTCTTCTAACCCCAGGGTGCTGAGTCCAAGACTTTAAAGGTCTAAAGACACCTATCCTTGATATAATTAATGTGAATCCACAAAGACCACACCAAATTAGGATTCTTAGTAATAACTCTCCACAGAAACCAGCAACAGAAACCAACAAATTTGGGCTTTGTTTTCATCAAGGAGATTTTTTATGCCCATGCCACCTTCACTCTTAGGGTAGCACACCTCATTCCAAGCCACTTTCGCCGTCCATTGGCCATCAACATTACCATGCCATATGAATTTCCTGGTGTAGCTCTCGATCACTTTCAGTATAGCCTTCAGTAGAATGAAGATAGAGGCCCAGTACAAATGGATAGAAGAGAGAATAGAGGATATAAGTTGGAGTCGACCACCAAAAGAGAGCCGCCTATTCTTCCAGGATGAGATGCGTTTGGTCACCTTTTCGAGGAGTGGCTTACAATCAGAAACAGAAAGACGAGTGGTAATGAGTGGTACTCCCAAGTACCTCATGGGCAACTTTCCTACTTTGAAGTCCAGGATTTCTATGATATCTTGTCTAACATTATTATCATTGGAGCAAATGAACACTTCACTTTTATCTTTGTTGGTGGCCAACCTAGAAAGCAGTTTAAATTCCTCTAGACATTCATGGAGGACTCTGACAGATGCGGCATCAGCTTTGGAGAATAGGAGCAGGTCATCCGCAAAAGCCAGCATAATAGTCCGAGTGGCCTAACATTTCCAGTGATACTTGAAATTGTCACAACGTCGGGCTTTAAGCTCAATAATCCCATTAAGGACTTCCATGACGAGAACAAAGAGATAAGGGGAGAGAGGGTCCCCTTGTCTCAGCCCTTTACCTCCTTTGAAGAAGCCAATTGATTCCCCATTTATATTAATAGAGAAAGAGGTCGTCGTGACACATTGGTGAATCCATGAAATCATCAGCTGAGGGAAGCCCATAATCTCCAGAGTGGCTATGATAAAGTCCTAATGAACAAAGTCATAGGCTTTCATGAGGTCAACTTTCATAGCACATCTAGAAATCCCTTTCCCAAGGTGATATTTATGGAGGATTTCCTGGGCAAGGAGGACGTTGTTGTAGATCTGCCTATTAGCAACAAAGGCGATTTGGCATCTATCCACCAACAAAGGCAGGATGGGTTTAAGACGATCAGCAATGATCTTAGAGATTGCCTTGTAGATAACATTACAGCAACAAGTGGGCCTATAGTCAGTCACCTTACTAGGGGATCCAACTTTTGGGAGAAGGCTAATGACGGTGGCATTAACCTGCTTGAGCATCTTGCCTTGTATGAAAAAGTCACGAATCACACTAGTAACCGACGGCCCCATAATATGCCATGTATCTTTGAAAAATTTGGAGGAGAACCCATCAAGACCAGGAGCTTTAAACTCCCCAATGGAGAAAATAGCTTGTTTGATTTCTTCATCCCTGATGGGTGAGATAAGGGAAGCTCTGTACGAGTCCAGCATAGAGTGGAGAATATATGGCCGAATACGCTCCTTATCAAGCCTATCACGGGTGCAGTCGGAACCAAGGATTTGCTGGAAGTGCACCACTATCAGATTATGTACCTCTTCCATGCCGTTAGTAATGGAGCCATCTTCTTTGGTTAAGGAGCTGATTTTATTATGGTTACAGTTCCCCTGAACCGACTGGAAGAAGAAGCTGGTGCACTGATCCCCATTCTTGAGCCATTTAATTTTAGCTTTCTGCTGCATGAAGGCGAGCTCCTAGGCTGGAGCATTGTGGTAGGCTTCTCTATATCTGTGCTCCTCTCCGAAATTAGTATTCTCTGACTAATTGGCCTTTTGAATATCCTCCAGGGCTTTCCTCGAATTGGCCACCTTTTCATGGACATTGCCGGCTTGATTGTTGAGCGTCTTAAGCTTCCTTTGCCGAAGCGGTATTGGCTCTGATTAAACACACTGCAGTGCCTCCCCCACCCGTGTTCGATCCCCGCTGAACCAAAGTGAGATTGCCTCCCAAAAATCCCGCGGGTTTCGGTTATGGGGCCGCGAAAGGTGGGGCCGATCACTATAAAAAGCTTACACTTAATCTGCTTTTTGCCGAGGTATTGGCCCTGTGGTTAAACACACGGAAGTGTGCCTCCCCCACCCAGGTTCGATCCCCAGTGGAAGCACCAAAGTGGTACTGCTCCTCCCAAAATCCTGTAAGGGGTTTCTGGGGTTATGGGGTCAAGAAAAGGTGGGGCCAATCACTATAAAAGCTTACTCCAATACCGCTTATTGCTTTATTGCCTCGGTGGTTAAACACACTAAGTGTGCCTCCCACCCAGTTCGATCCTCATGTAAGGCACCAACTCAGAGCAAAACCGGAAGGCAGAAAGGTGACAGCATGCTGAGGCGACTGGATCTCCAGAACTGATTTTGTAGCCCAAGAGGAAACAACATTCCAACCTCAAACTGCCCAGCCATGCATTGTCACACCTTCCATTATATGATGCAAAACATACTGACAGCAGCGATCAGCAGGGAAACAGCACCTTCAGTACTGAAAGGCAGCATCAGTTAAAATTTGCCATTAGAAAACAGCCCTTACTGCTTCAGCTAATCTCATTGATATTCCAATAAATCAGCCTACATTCCTCCCAATGTTCTGAAGCCACCAGTCACATGGAATATTCAATAGCCTGCATTGAAGCTTAGCAGTCCAATTACAATTGACTGAAAACCTGCAATCGCAAGGGCAGTCTCAGACTGCTTGAATCGGGCTGGGCACGAGCAAACCGCCACCACAGCCAGGCAAGGAAGCCTAACCAATCTTCACCCAATCCAGCAGGGTAGTAACCCATCCCAATTGCCATGCCGCAGAAGCGTGATCATCCAGTAGTTGTTACCCACCAGCAGCTCCAAGCCTCAGCAACAATCTGTGGGACTCCGATTTGAATAGCTGCTGAAACCCATAACCCTACTGCTCTAAAGAAGAGCATATGCATCAGCATCAGGTACATGAGCTGCCACAGCAAGACATCAGACCGAGATCTATTAAGCAGAATGGAAAAAATAACAGACCACCCACAAAACTCCCAAGCACACAATGTCACGCCTTCCATCCAATACCAAAGCACACTACCAATACACACCGGCAGCACAGTCTCTGAGAAAAGCAACAGACTGCAAAGAAGCTACGCAAATCAATTCCATCCAACTGAACAACTGCGGACACAAGAGGCCGCCCCGTACGGCAGCTGACAGCAACAACGCACCAGCAAATGAATAAAACCAGATGCCCAGGGCACCACACAACCAACCAATCCACACCCACACAGGAGCCAACCAAGAAGCCAACAAAGCAACCCAACTACAAACCCCAATAAAAAATCCACATAAATATAAATAAATAAATAAATAAATAAATAAAAATATATATATATATATATATATAGGGAACCGGTAGCCCAGGAGAGCATACTGGCACTGGAGGGCCGGAAAGCTGCTCAACCAGACGAGCCTGGAATGAGCCTGAAATAAATAATTATTTTTTTTTGGGGGGGGGGGGACCGACAGCGCCGGAGAGCATACCGGCATTGGGGGAAGCCGGAATGCTATTCAAACCAGCCCTGGAATGAGCTAAATATTATTGTTATTATTATTTTTACAAAACTAATAATCATAGTCCTGCGAACACACCCCCAGCAACCCTACCCAAGAGCCACCGCCAGCCAAGCGCCTGCCAACCATTGACAAATCCTCTATCCAGGACAGCAACCAGACCAAATAAGCAAAACTAGCAACGCCCTGTTTTTTTTTTTTTTTTTTTGAGAAACCCGGCAGGCGAGACAGCCACCGACCCAAATCCAAAGGCCAATCACCACATCCAATCACCAAGGTCTAGCAGAGCGAAAGAACCCCCCATCTACCTTGGGGATGCAAGGTTCCAACGGGTAAAAGTCAACCTGTTACCAATATTCCTAGCGGCCAACTTGTCTTGAGGCGACTACAAACCACATCAAGGATTTGATTGAAAATCTGATTAGCATCCTGATGGCGGGAAGCACTTTATGTTATGCAGTTACGTTCCTTCCAAATAAAATAAATCGCTACTGTGAGGGTGAGGCGCAGAGAAAGAGCTTTGGTGTTTTTTCCTCACCACTTAGTGGACGCCCAAAAGATGTTCTGATTCCAATGAATATAAGGCCATTGGAGGTTCGGCCTTTGACAAGACACCATATTCCGTAGATATCGCGTAAAACCGGGCAGTTGAAAAGGAGATGGTCATGACTTCAGCCTTTAATTGCACAGATGCATGTGTCGGTACATTTGCATGGCCTCTCGATGAGATCTAAGGTGCTTAATCTTCTAAGAATGACAAGCCGAGGATGAACGCATGGGCTAGGATATGGTTTGAGCCCCAAACAAGGGAAGCCCATACTACTTTCTCTTTAGGAGGGTAGAGAAGGTAGTACATCGACCAAAGCGAGAATTTGCCATCGATCTCGACAGCCCATTTAATAATGTCCTTCCGAGCCGGGTCAAGGTTATAACTAGGCATATTAGTTCGCAAGCCCGTCACTTCCATATCGTGTTCATTAGGCCATTGCCAATTTTCGCCCCGAATGATTTCCTTAACTTTGATATCTTTGGACAGCACAGTAGCCATACGTAGTCTGTCAGAGGATTTGTGACACAACAAGCCCAATGGGTGCCAATTATCACCCCATAGGAAAGTGTCATAGCCATCCCCTATATAATGAATAGTATGAAGCCTCATCATAGGGCGCAACTTCATAACTTTCTTCTAACCCCAGGGTGCTGAGTCCCACTTTAAAGGTCTAAAGACACCTATCCTTGATATGATTAATGTGAATCCACAAAGACCACACCGAATCAGGATTCTTAGTAATAACTCTCCAGCTGCAAAACCAGCAAATGCAAACCAGCAAATTTGGGCTTTGTTTTCATCAAGGAGATTTTTGTGCCCAGCCACCTTCACCTTAGGGTAGCACACCTCATTCCAAGTCACTTTCACCGTCCATTGGCCATCAACATTACTATGCCATAAGAATTTCCTTCGTGTAGCTCTCGATCACTTTCAGTATAGCCTTCAACAGAATGAAGATAGAGGCCCAGTACAAATGGATAGAAGAGAGAATAGAGGATATAAGTTGGAGTCGACCACCAAAAGAGAGCCGCCTATTCTTCCAGGACGAGATGCATTTGGTCACCTTTTCGAGGAGTGGCTTACAATCAGAAACAGAAAGACGAGTGGTAATGAGTGGTACTCCCAAGTACCTCATGGGCAACTTTCCTACTTTGAAGTCCAGGATTTCTATGATATCTTGTCTAACATTATTATCATTGGAGCAAATGAACACTTCACTTTTATCTTTGTCAGGCCAACCTAGAAAAGCAGCTTTAAATTCTCCATATTCATGGAGGATTCGACAGACAGATGCACATCAGCTTTGAGAATAGGAGCAAAATATCCGCAAAAAGCCAAAGATAATAGTCCGAGTGGCCTAACATTTCAAAGGATACTTGAAATTGTCACAACGCCTTGCTTTAAGCTCAATAATCCCATTAAGGACTTCCATGACGAGAACAAAGAGATAAGGGAGAGAGGGTCCCCTTGTCTCAGCCTTTACCTCCTTTGAAGAAGCCAATTGATTCCCCATTTATATTAATAGAGAAAGAGGTCGTCAGACATCAGAATCCATGAAATCATCAGCTGAGGGAAGCCCATAATCTCCAGAGTGGCTATGATAAAGTCCTAATGAACAAAGTCATAGGCTTTCATGAGGTCAACATTCATAGCACATCTAGAAATCCCTTTCCCAAGGTGATATTTATGGAGGATTTCCCCCGGTCAAGGAGGACGTTGTCAGAGATCCGCCTATTAGCAACAAAGGCGGTTTGGCATCTATCCACCAACAAAGGCAGATTTGGTTTAAGACGATCAAAGAATGATCTTAGAGATTGCCTCAGATAACATTACCAAGAACAAGTGGGCCTATAGTCACCACCTTACTAGGGGAGCCAACTTTTGGGAGAAGGCTAATGACGGTGGCATTAACCTGCTTGAGCATCTTGCCTTGTATGAAAAAGTCACGAATCGCACTAGTAACCGACGGCCCCATAATATGCCATGTATCTTTGAAAAATTTGGAGGAGAACCCATCAAGTCCAGGAGCTTTAAACTCCCCAATGGAGAATATATGGCCAAACACGCTCCTTATCAAGCCTATCAATGTGTAATTAACCAAGGGATTTGGCCGAAGTGCACCACTATCAAATTAAGTACCTCTTCCATGCCGTTAGTAATGGAGCCATCTTCTTTGGTTAAGGAGCTGATTTTATTATGGTTATAGTTCCCCCAACCGACCGGGAAGAAGAAGTCGGGTGCACGCATCCCCATTCTCGAGCCATTTAATTTTAGCTTTCTCACGAAGGCGAGCTCTAGGGTGGAGCATCGTGGGTAGGCTTCTCTATCTCGTGCTCCTCTCCCGAAATTAGTATTCTCTCACTAATCGCCTTTGAATATCCTCCAGGCTTTCCTCGACCGCCACCTCCTCATGGACATCACGCTTGATTGCCGAGCTGCCTTAAGCTTCCTTTTAACAAGCTTCAACTTTTCCACAAGTTGGAACATAGGGACGCTTGTACGCTCCTCCTGCCAGGTCTCATGCACATGGGTTTGAAATTGGGAGTGCTTAGTAAGAAAGTTGTTAAAGTGAAACATACCCTTACGCCCTCTTTCAATAGTCTCCGGGAATAACAGGCAAGGGGAGTGGTCCGATAACTGACCCGAGGGGAAAGAAGCACGGGGCATCCCAAACTAGGCAAACCAATTCCCATTTATGACTACCCTATCTAGTTTTCTGTAATATGCATAGTCGGATCTCTCCCGTCATTCTAGGTATAGAACAGATCATCATGACTAACGTCTTCCAAATCACAATCTCTGAGACACCTATCCAATTCCAAGGAACTGCTTGCATGCCAGGTGCCCCCAATGCCCTCCCAATGAGTCCGAATCACATTGAAATCGCCATGGACTGCCCAAGGAAGTTCCAGAAAGGCACACTAAAGTTTCGGAGACTACACCAGAGATCCCGACATTGAGTTTCCGAGTTAGCCCCATAGACAAAGGGAATCATGCATTGCTTTCTATCCATCTTAAAATTCACCTGACTGTGAATAACCTAGTCTTCCTTTGAGAGAGTGGTTACCTCCATAGTGTATGGATCCCACCCCACCCAAATCCTACCCTTAGAATACTCAGAGTAATTCATAGTCCAATGCCAGGATGCATTATTTTGCTCGAAATAAGCGCCATGTTTGATTCTCTCACTTTGGTTTTGACGAGGCCCACAATTCCACATTTAAAAGAGCCAATGAACTGGCTAACATCCAAGGCCTTTACCCTGCCATTAAGCCCTCTCATATTCCAACATGCAATATTATACATCTGGGAACTCGTGGAGGGGGGAGGATCTATCTCCAACATGCAATATCATGTCACATGCTCTATGAAGTTTTGATTGTATTCTTGCTTTCTTGAGTTGAGTCAAGGTGCTTTGGGCTACCATTGTTACTATGTTCTATCTCCAAGTCGGCAAAACACTTAGAATAGAACATAGGTGTTGTATTTTTTGTCCTTTCTTTTTAATACAATTTCATTACTTACCCAAAAAAAAAGGAGGGGGGAGGATCTTTTAGTCCCCTGACTTTTCTTCTGTTTAACCTTTTTTGTAAACTTTTGCGCCTCTCCAGAGGACAGGGTAAGCGCAGAGTCACAGATCCCGGGATTTAAGATGGACTTTTGTTTTTTCTAATGGGCAGTGTGAGCACCTTGCATTGGCATTGCTAACAGCACGAACAAGGATCTTTTGGATGATACGGTGATAGTGCATCCTGATTTAGCGAAGACTATCGCATCCTACCTGGACATTAAAGCTTCCTCCACTTCAAAGTTAGTTGTGGATTGCTCTTCCATTGTTTCCTCAAATGCCCCTAGTGTCTCTGATGGACCTATTTCTCCCCTTAAATATTCCTCCTCTATACATGATGCCCTGTCTATTACGGCTATTATAGAGAACGGCAATCCTTTAGAGCCTCCGTTGGTTTCTAATACCTGTCCCCCTCATGCTTCCTAGTCTTCTGTGGTCCAGCAGAATATTAGTCCTCTCTGAAATACTTCCCCCCTAAATTAGGGGATGGGGATTACATGGTTTTAACTCCCCCATCTGAAGTTATCAAACAAGGGGAGGCAATGTGGGGTAACACTCTGGTTAGGTATTTCTTTAGCAACCCCCTACATTATCACGCTGTCAACCACATTGCAAAGAAAATGTGGGCTCAATTTGAGCTGCTAAATGTGGTGGGCAATGATCAACGATTCTTCTTTTTCCATTTTTCTTCATGTAAGGTACTGGAGAGATGTCTTGCGGGAGCCAAACCGACATTCGCTGGACATCCTCTGTTTCTCAAGATTTGGAAACCTGGCATGCCTCTGTCTAAAGAGGAGCACAAATATTTCCCTATATGGATCACCATGTCAAATGTGCCAGTGAAATTCTTGACACCCCTGGGATGGAGTTGGATTGCGAGTGTAGTAGGGAAGCCTTTACAGTTGGACCATGCTATTGAAAAGATGGAACGAATGGGCTATGCCCATGTTTGTGTGGCTGTAGGAGCTGATGCCCCTTTGCCTAATCCTATGACAATCTGAATAGGGTGCTCTGCTCAACATCCTGATAAATTGTTCTTGGATATTAAATTTGAGTACCAATGGAAGCCTTCTCATGGTAGCCATTGCAATAGGAACGGGCATGCTAAACCCCTCGGAAAACCTGCGAAGGTGTTCAGGCCTATTGGTAGAATTTTGTCGGTTTCTCAGCCCATTCCTTCTCATCCCAAGATCAAAGAGAAAAACCATGTTCATGCTGCACCTAATAAGGCTGCTACAGGCTCTGAAAATCTCTCTATTTCCAATGCCTTTGATGCCCTTCAGGTGACTAAATTGGACTACCCAAGTGTTGACAGTAATATGACTAGGCACAAGGAGGTGGTTGAGGATGAGCTCCTCCTATTTAATCCCCCTCTCTATACCCTTGATTATGTGAAGAATGGTGACCACAGAATTGAAGTTATGGAGAGTCTGAAGGGAAATTCTGTTGACATGAAGGAGCCTTCATCTGGTCTGAGGATGAATTTGGCTATGAGGGTTTATGAGAACAACTGTGCTGCTCCACTGGACAGCTCACTCAGCAAGTTTGAAGATGATTCAGAACTACATCAGCCTTCACCCTTTGATACTGTGATATCAAACCCTAATATGGTTAAAGCCCGTGTTAGCTCTGATACAGAAGTTATGGATGTGGCTAATCCACTATGTTTTCTCTGTACAATACTTGATGCTTTCCAAATGCTAATTGAGGCTAATGCTACTCAGACATATCTAGCAACTTTAACTCCGGAAGGGAGGGAGGAAGTGAGTGGTTTCCTGGAAAGCTGTTTGTTTGATGAGATTGAAGAGACACCTCACTCTGCTGATAATTTTCAAGGTCCATTATCTAATGCGATCCAGAAGTTGGTGGTAGCTAAGTCTACTCGGCCATACATTGCATCCTTATCTATGGAAGGGAGGCAGGTTGTGTATGGGTTCCTAGATAGCCTATTGAAAATGGAGACTGAATTTTTGAACTGCAGTTTTTAGCCAGCTAAGAAGCCTAGTGGAAGGCCTTCATATAGTCATTGAATCTACCCCTGCAGTGAGTGTTCTTATAGTTCCTAATTCCTCCATTAGCCCTCTGTTTGAGTAGGCCATATCATGGAAGACATCCAAATCCCAGAGACAGTAAAAATCCTCTCCTAAGCATCCTTAGCGGATGGATTGGTCTTTGCTGGTATGGATTGGCTGTTCTGGGTAGTTTGGTCTCTAGTTGGTAGAGAAGGACGAACGTCTTCGGTTGGCAGCTATGGAAGCATGGTTATGGGATTGCACGGAATGGTTTTCTCGGGTTGCGTTTCTCCTGCCTAGACTGTTGATTTGTGTCATTTTACCGGAATGGGAGTTTTAGGATGGCTTGTATGGTTGCCCAGTTTGGTATGACTTATTGGAATGGTCTATAGGTTGGTGCTTTGCCAGGTATCAGGACTCTATGCCGGTAAGGGTTACTTATTGTGTTAGTGAATTGATATAAAAAAAAAACAGAGAGCATCCTTGCTAGTTTGCTTATTTCTTGTCGAGACTGCCAGTTTATATCCATTTACCGGCATGGGATAGCTTATTGTGTTGGTGCATTAAGGCAGGTTGTTGTAACTTGTGGAAAAGGAAGAGCATTCCTACTATTTTGCTTGGTTCATTCTGAGAATACTGCTTTGTATCCTTTTACTGGAAGGATCACCTTTGTAGGAATCTGATGGTTCTCTTTTTTTGTGGGCAGGATTGGACGGTACGCACTCTATTATATATAAAAAAGGTAATCTGGATAGAATGCCCTATTTAGGGCGTGTTGGCCAGTTTGCACTCTTTGAAGGATTCTAAATGGAACTCCTTATTTGTGGGCGATTTGGCAGGTACCCCCTTTTTTATGGAGATAAAACTGGTCATGTGCCCAGGTTTGTGGAGAAGAGTTGGGCATTCTAGATTGTCCGGTATGGATGGCGGTATTGGTAGAGTTGCTTGCTGGTTGTCCGATAATGTCACTGGATGGTTTGAAGCTAATGGACGGCATGCTTTCTTAAAATGCCGGTATGAGTATTTATGCTGGTTTGGCCATTTTGGCAGTCTAGTACCATTTGCTCGATATGCATCTTCATATCTGGCGTGGCCAGCTTTCTTGGTTTTGCCGGTATGGTTGACTGAGGACGGTTTGGTTTCTGCCAGTTTGGTGCGGAAGGTGCATTGTGAACGGTTTAGTGCAATTTGACCGAAATGGAGTAGCTGCTTCCGTTTGGTTGTGTAACAGCTCTCGTAGGCTGTGTCCATTGGTTTAGTAGTTGTTCTTTCAGCATCTTGGAAGTTTGTTTTCTTTGTACTCTTACCTTATTTCATGATATATTACATTGTGTTCAGGGTATGCCCTAACGTTTATATTCTTACTTCAAGTCAGCAAAACACTTAAAATTAGAATATATATTTTTGTACAAGTTTGTTTATTTAATTTAAATTTACTTACCAAAAAAAAGTGTGGACACCTTCCCCGATATGTTGTTTGCTGTATGGCTGGTATGGAGTTTTGGCCGGTTTGGTGTGAAAAAAAAAAGTTGGCAGCATGCGCTTCTTGCTTGATGTTTGTGCCGGTTAGGGTATTCTGCAAGGTTGGTGAAAATGCCTGGTTTTGTGTTTTGGTCGGTTGGGTGCATTTGCCACAATCGATCGTGAGCAGTGGGTAATTTTTGCCTAGTATGGGGTAGCTCCGGTTTGGGTATGTGGTTGGTTTGATGCAAAATGCCTAGTGTGGGTGTTTTGCCGATTTGGAGCCTTTGTGCAATTTTGCTTTTGACGGTATGATGCTACCATGATGAAAAAAAACTTGATCAGTTTATGCCTTTGCTGGTGTGGTGTATTTCCCGGAATGGTTTTCCCGGTAGGCAATAAAGGCTGGAATGGTCTTCCCCAAATGGATTGGCAGATATAAAAGGATTAATCTTCGGTTGGCAAATACCCGAGGTTTTGGCCCGTTAAGCTGAAGGCAAATTGGTGATTTGATGATTGCCATCTAGCTGTTTATTTCCTATTGTAATATTACTATGGTGTTTAGTGATGTGCCATGGTGCTCGGGAATGCCCTAATGTCTATATTTTAACTCCAAGTCAGTATAACATTTAGAAATAAAATATAGGTTTCTGTAACTTTTTTATTTTAATGTAAATTTACTTACTAAAAAAAAAAGTTTGTGCTCCTAAGGAATACGGAGGATTGGGCAGCAAGAACCTCCAGGCCTCAAATAAAGCATTAATAAGTCATCTACTTTGGTGAGTAATCACAAAAAATCCTTAGTCTATCTGGTCGTCATGGGCCCACACCTATTGTATTAAAGATAGATATATTTGGACCATCAAAGTCCCACAATCTGCTCCATGGACCTAGAAGAAGATCATGAAAATTCATGTGGAGATTCGCAAATGCATTCAATATATTATTGGTGATGATGCCAAGACGTTCTTATGGCTAGATAATTGGCACCCAAATGGACCACTTTGTGAAACGTTCTCTCTAAGAATAATGATGGTTACAAGTCTTCCCCTTGATGCAAAGGTTAAGGACATTGTTCATCATAGCAATTGGAGATGGCCCAATGCCTTTGATATGGAGGTGTCTACCATTATTGATAGCATTCCTCAATATGTACCAGACCTAGCTAAGTGTGATTTGATCAAATGGCAAGCTAGCAAAGATGGAAGGATCTCCGTAAGATTTGCTTACAAATTGATTTAGGGCACAAAAAGTAAGGTTGAGTGGGCCTCTCTGGTCTGGGGACCTCACCACGTCCCTACATATGCTTTTATTCTTTGGTTTGGTATCCGTGGACGACTTAGTACAATGGACTGTCTCAGATCCTTCATAAATCTCTCAAACAGATGCCCCCTATGCAGAAATGAGGTTGAAAGTCATGACCATCTATTCTTCAAATATATTTTCACCACTGATGTCTGGAGACAAATGTGTCTCAAGGCTGGGATATATTGGCCATATCAAGAGTGGGGAACTAACATTTGGTGGGCAGCAAGTAGATAAAAGGGTACAAATGCAAGAGCTTTATCATTCCACCTTACACTTGCAGCAACCATATACTTCATCCGACATAACAAAATCAATGCATTTTTAACAACTCAGGCGTCAGAGATGAGAACCAGGTGGTTGCCCGAATTACAGATGCTATTCAACACAAGCGGGAACTTTCAGCTACCTCATGTGTCAAGGACTTTAGGTATACTGCTCTTCGTTGGCACCTGGTTCACCCGAGATATAAACGGTCATTATGATTCTAGCTTAGAGCCTTTTGCTAGTATGAGCCTTTTGTTATAGTCATTATGGCCGTTATAGAAACTTTTGGGCATTTTGAAAAAAAAACAAGAAAAAAAAAAGCATTTCGAAAGGGATTGGTTTTTCCTGCTTGGAGTGCCGGGATGAGTCTATGTACCCGGTATCGCCGGTAGGGAAGGATTATGCATCTTGGAAAAAAATTTTACCTAGTATAGTGCAAATGCCCGGTATGGATTTTTTGTCTGTTTGGAGCATTTGCCGCTCTCTTGCCTTCTACCAGTATGATGTAGCTTGTCGTATTGTCACCAACTGCCAGTATGCGTTGGAAAAAAAATCATTTGCCCAGTATAGTGTTTTGTGCCGGTTTGGTGCATTTGCCCGGTATGATATTGATGCAAAATACTGGTAAGCCTAAAAAAAATTCATTTGCCCGGTATGGTATTTTGTGCCAGTTTGGGGCATTTGCCCAGTATGGTGCAAATGCCCAGGTGCAAAATGGCGGTTTGGTGTTTTTTCCGGTTTGGAGATTTTGCCGCAATATTGCTTTTTGCCGGTTTGGTGTATCTTGCCGGTATGACGTGGAGTGCCGATATGAAATATATATATATACATATATATGTGGCAGTTTGTACATTTTACCGGTATGGGTTTAATGCCGTTTTGGTGCAATTTGTCAGGTATGGGGTATTTTGCCGGTTTGGTGCTTTTGCCACAATGTTGTATTTGCTGGAATGTTGCAACTTGCTGGTATGGTTCATATTGCCGGTTTGCTAAAAAAAATGGAAGAAAGCTCGTGATCCTTTTGGCTATGTTCCTTTTTAATGGGGTATGTTGGTCATGGGCACTTGGGTGACCATGGGTAGTGATCCTCTACGTCAATTTGCTTCTAATGTGGTAATATTGTGGTCCGAGATCTTTGCTTAGCTGTGGTAGCAAAGATGTCGGAAGGAGCTTCATTGGTGACCGAGAGGTGCTTAAAGACCGCGGGTTGTCTACTGGTGCCCGTCATACCTGCACTTGGCTGGGGAATCGATCTATTTAGTTTGTTGTTGTTGCGTCCGAGCATTCCAGCCGTCTATCTACCGAAGCATGAGCGGCCTGGTACGTTCGTGGACGGACAAAAACGGGTAACACAAAATAAATCGTGAATGAACTGTGAAAAAGAAGTACGAGGACACACAGAGTACGCTCGATTTACGTGGAAAACCCCGTTATGTAAGAAGGGGTAAAAACCACAGCAACGGACGGAAAGTCCAAAAGGTTTCACTATTTCGGGGAAGGAATACAACGGAAGCCTATGGAGCGATTTGTCTCCACAGTAGATTACAACGTGAGAAATCTTGCTTCCTCTTTTCCTTCACTTTTCCTTTTTGCCTTTTCTCTTTTCTCTCGAGAATTCTTCACAAAGTATGCTCAGATCCAAATTTTTGGAATCCCCTTTTTGCTGCCTGAAAGGGGGTATTTATAAGAGGGAATTATTCCGTTAAAAAGGAGACACGTGGCACTGGCATGTCTAGGTCACCTGCCACCTACTCTGCAGGTGCGGCGTGACAGGGACACCTGTCACAGTCTGCAGGTACGGCATGCAGGGGCGCCTGCTCTGCAGGTACGGAGTGTCAGGGACACCATCCTTGCATATCCGGCGTGTCAGAAGCCGTTGGATCTTTCAGCACGTGCTTTGCGAGTCATCTGAGCTGGCATCCTTGGTCATTTTGGTTCCTTATCCTGAAGGCGCGGGAATGTTGGAGCCGTCCTCGTCCATCGAATGCCCTATGCATCCTTTGCTCGTTGTGCTAGGTTCTCGGACGTTTCTTCTGGTAAAGGTCCTCGCGACTTGGTTGATGATGTCAGCCATACGTGACGTCCTCGTGTTTACTTGTGCCAAAAAGTCCTCTCGGACCGCCATTGCTATTCGGGGCTTCCTAGTTTAAACCCGTAGGCGCTTGGGACCAACTTAGTCTTTTGGGCCAAGTTGGGCCCGTGGGCTTCTTGGGCCAGCTCATCCTTGCGATCCTCTGGGCCTGCAATCACGATTTTGGGCCTTGGGTTCTGGGGCCCATCATGAGGCCCCCATGTCAAATATTTCGAGGACTCAACCGTTTGACATGCCTTGTGAGTATTCCTTTAGTACGATAGTTCGCAGCCTCCATTTTTTGCTGATGGGAATTGCCTTTGTGCATCCGAGGTCTTTTTATCAGTCTGTGACCTGTCTTTTGCCACCGTTTTGTTTCTCTATGGAGCATTAAATGCGACACCTGATTGAAGTGACGTCGCTTTGGGAAGCCCAAAGACCACGTCCGTTCACTACATATGGGCTATTGACGCGTGGCAGGGTCATAATGAGGGCGCTTGTTTTGCGTTCGAAATTTCCTTTAAGTTGTCTCTTCCGCCTTCATTCTTTCCCTCCTTCTTCTCTCCATTTCCTTAGCGCTTTCTGAAATCCTCTTTCCTTGTCAAGCTTTCGCTTCCTGCTGTCATGGCTCCTAGTGTTAAAGAAATAGCCTCCTCTCTCACTCTTCAAGACCTTGAGCAGATCCGGGTGAAGTACAGCATTCCAGAGTCTTTCGCGATGGTGGTTCCAGGGACCACCGAGAGGGCTTGCAGTCCTCTGGATGGCTTCATAGCTGTATACGAGGTTCACCTTAAAGGTGGACTTCGTTTTCCCATTCCACCGAAACTTTACCACCTGATGAGGGATTTAGCTGTCCCGCTCGCTAGGCTCCAGCCTAACGCGATCAGGTATTTAGTTTCTCTCTGTGTATTTGCACGCTGTCACGAGAAAGTCCTTGAGGCAGCCATGGTGAAAGTCATGTTTCACTTTACTCATAATCTCGATTGGATCACCATGACCCATCGTCCGAGTTTGCTGTGATGAGTGGAGGGAATCCAGATTCCACGAAGAGGTGGAAGGACAAGTTCTTCTTTCTAGGAGTCGCAAAGGGTTGGGAGCTCTCGCCCGTGTGGGGAAACGTGGCGAGCAAGCATTGTTCTGATGCCACTGAGGAGGAGAGAGAAATCGCCAAGGAGGTCACGGACTTAGTGATGGCCAACCTTGGCAGCTTTAATATGGGGAAGAAGAACGTTTGGTTGTCGCCTGAAAAATTGGTCGAGGCCAAGTGGGTGACATTGTCTGAGAATTCTGCCGCTGTGACTTCGAAGAAGAAGAGATTGAGAAAAAGAGAGGGCTCCCTTATCATTCGGGAACCATCCGAGAGGCCACAGAAGAGTCCGCGGACTGGGGTCTCAGAAGACCCACTGGATATCATCGATGAGTCCTCGTCTGGAGATGACAACGCCGTTATTGCCCCCATGGTTAAGAAGGCCATGAGGTTGGTTTCTGATCCTTCTATGGAGTCTGGGGCGGCTGCCCCTTCTTCTTCTGGCACCGAGACCCAGCGTGTGGTCTCAGTTATTCCTGCGGGTCCCCCGTCCGACGACCCTATTGTTTTTGATGCCTCGGAGGAGGCAGCTTTTGATGTTACTGTGGAGCCTGTCGAGACGGAGGCAACCGTCGCTGCTACGGCTGAGGACCTCTTCAACATTCTTAGTGGCGATGAAGCTGAGGTCGCAGTCTCAGAGATCACGGATGTCGTTGGGGCCTCGGATGTTGCGGAGCCCCCCATTTCTTAAGGTCTTCCATCCGAGGCTGCTTTTGATGTTTCTGCGGCGTCCGCGGAGGGTCCATTAGTGCCTGAGGCCTCAGGGGAGCGTGGCCCAACTCAAGATCCTCTGGTTTCTAAGGTACTTTGCCGTTTTCCCGTTTGTCTTGCTTCCCGTTGCCTGTGTCTAAGCGACCTTGGTTCCTCTTGTAGCTCCAAGATCTGATCGGTGGCCTCAGTAAGCTAGTGGGTGAAGTTGCTCAGTCTCGTTCGGAGGCGGAATCTTTGAGGACCGTTCAAGAGGAGAACTAGCGGCTACAGGCGGCGCTTGCTGAGGCCACCATGAAGAGCGCTTCATCTGAGGAAACCCTCAGGCTCTTACAAGTTCAATACGGATTCCTTCGGGAGCGGAATCTTCAGTTGGAGGAGGCACTGAGGGCATCGGTGAGGGCCGTGGACATAGCGCCCCGGTTGGAGACCAAGTTTTGGGATGGGATTCATCTGTGCTGCCGGCTGATGCGGCTTTTGCATCCATGATTCCCCATCTCCGTGCTGGATCCGCGTAACGCGAGCGCCGCACACCCTGAGGACGTGTATGGTCTTAGAGGGAGGCCATTTCCTGGGTCCCCACGTCCGAGTTCCTCCAGGGGCCCCCACTCCTCAGATCAGCTGGAGACCTTGAGCCACGGTAGGACCTCTTTATCTCAAGAAGGACAATCTGGGGCCATTCCTCCGCAGGGCCCCACCGAGGCCTAGCTTTCTTTTTCCTTTCCCGTTGTTGTATAACATACTTGAATGAAAAGGGAATGTTCGAGTTTATCACAAGTACCCTATTTTTCATTCTTGATGCTTGGAGTACGCTCATCATAGTGTTAGACAAGTGATCCCGCATCCAAATGGTCCTCTCTTTTTTTGTTTTTACCTCTCGAATGAATCCGAGTTTTGCATTTACGGCCTCCTGGGCCGCTCAGACGAATCCGAGTTTTGTTTACGACCTCTTGGGCCGCTCAGACAAATCCGAGTTTTGTTTATGACCTCTGGGGCCGCTCGGATGAATCCGAGTTTTGTTTACTACCTCTAGGGCCGCTCGGACGAATCCGAGTTTTGTTTACGACCTTTGGGGCCGCTCGGACGAATCCGGGTTTTACGTACGACCTCTTGGGCCAATCTGACGAATCCGAGTTTTGTTAGTCGTAGGTGACCCACCTATCACTCGTAGTATCTCCTGAGGTGAGTGGATTCCAAGTCCGGGGTACCAACTTGCCCTCCTGGGTGCGCAGTTTGTAAGCCCCTCCTCGAAGGACGGCGGAGACCAAAAGTGGCCCTTCCCAATTTGGCGAGAGCTTGTTTCTGCTTGTGTTTTTTCCTGTAGCTTCCACGCTCCTAAGCACTAGATCCCCAACCTCGAACTGTCGCGCATTTACCTTCTTGTTGTAATAGCGGGCCACTCATTGCTGGTAGGCCACTATCCTAAGCCTCACCTGATCGCGAACCTCCTCAAGTGTGTCGAGGCTTTCCCGGAGCCTCTGGCTGCTATCCGTCGTGCTGAAGCATCCAACTCGAGGGCTGGTGAGGCCTACTTCTATTGGAATGACAGCTTCGACCCCGTAGCAAAGACTGAAAGGGGTCTCTCTTGTGGGCTATTTGGGTGTTGTCATGTATGACCAGAGGACCTAGGGCAGCTCATGTACCCATGAGCCCTCGAAACACTCGAGCTTGGTCTTCAGCCCATGCAGGATCGTGCGGTTCGTTACTTTCACCTGTCCGTTGGCCTACGGGTATGCTACTAACGTGTGTACCAGGTTGATCCTCAGGCTGGTGCAGTACTTAGGAAACCGTTTTCCGGTGAATTGCGTCCCGTTATCGGTTACGATACACTCTGGTATTCCAAATCTGCATACGATATTCTGTCGGAGGAACTCCATCGCATTTTGCTCCGTTATCCTAGCCAATGGCACTGCCTCTACCCATTTGGTGAAGTAATCTATCACAACGATCAAGAACTTCCTCTGTCTTGGAGCGAGGGGAAGTTGTCCGAGGATATCGAGCCCCCATTGGCCGAACGGCCACGGGGATTGTAGTGCCCGGAGATCCGTGTGGGGGCGATGGCTCATGTTGCTGTGAAGTTGGCAGTTTTCATACTTTCGCACAAAATCCATAGCGTCATACTTCATCGTTGGCCAGTAGTATCCTTGCCTCATAAGTTTAAAAGCCAGGTTCTTCCCCCCGATGTGGGATCCACATACCCCGAGATGTACCTGCTGGAGGGCATACTCGGCCTCCTCTGGGATAAGACACATTAGGTAGGGGGCTGAGAAGCCCCATCGATACAGCTGGCCGTCCACGATCGCGTACCATCCCGCTGTCTTTTTCACCTTCTTGGCTTTGTTTAGATCCTCGGGCAACGAGCAGTCGGATAAATACTTCAAATAAGGAGTCATCCATAGGTGCTTCCATCCGTGACTTGCATTACCTCCTGTTTGAGGTCTTCGACTTGCATTCCTCGTGCATACTGTTTGGGATCCCCCGAAGCTGCGCCCCTTGCAAGTGTGTCAGCCTTGGCATTTTCCTCCCGCGGGATGTGGACAAACTCGGCTATTTTGAAGTCCAGGATCATGCCTTCAACTTTGGAGAGGTATTTGGACAGCTGTGCGTTGTTGACATTAAAGCTTCCGCGGACCTGATTAACGACCAATTCAGAGTCACTGTATATGATCAAATCTCTGGCCGAGCACTCCTTGGCCAATCGAAGTCCAACCAACAAGGTCTCGTATTCTGCGACATGTTTGTGGCTGAGAACCCCAAGGTTAGTGAATACTTTATCTCCAGCCCCTCAGGCGTCCGCAAGACAACACCAACCCCGCAGCCATCCTTCATGGAGGAGCCATCCACGTGTAAGGTCCAAGTTGACACCTTGCTGAATTCGTCCTCGTCAGCTTGGTTCTCGTCGTCATTGGGCAGTGCCGTTGTCTCGACAAGGAAGTCCGCGAGTGCCTATTCCTTTAAGGCTGGTCTCGAACGGAACTCTATATCAAATTCTCCCAATTTGATGGCCCACTTGAGCAGTCACTCGGAGATCTCGGGCTTCTACAAGATGGCCCTTAGTGGCTGGTCGGTCAAGACTACTATCCTGTGCGCCTGAAAATATGGTCTGAGCTTCCTTGCGGAATAAACCAATGCTAAGGCCACCTTCTCCGTGAGGGGATACCTGGTCTCGGCATCCACAAGAGTTTTGCTCATATAGTATACTGGCTGCTGCCTTCCATGCCGCACTCGCACTAGTGCCGAGCTTAATGCTGTGTCGGACACGGAGAGGTACAGGTATAGCTCCTCACCCTGCTGAGGAGAAGCTAAAAGGGGTGGGCTCAAGAGGTAACTCTTGAGTCCTCGAAAGGCGTCCTCACAGTCGTCACTCCACCGGAAGTCCCGGGACTTTGTCCCCCTCAGGGCTTTGAAGAACGGCAGGTGCTTCTCGGCCGATTTTGCCAAGAAACGAGAGAGGGCAGCCACACGGCCGATAAGCTACTAGACTTCCTTTACCGTCCACGGAGATCGCATGTCTAGGATCGCTTGGATCTTTTCTGGATTTGCTTCGATTCCCCGATGCGAGACAATATAGCCCAAGAATTTTCCCAAGGCGACACCGAATGTATACTTACTTGGATTGAGCTTCATTCCGTGAGACCTCAACACGTGGAAGGTCTCGGCCAAGTCCCTGACGTGGTCGCTGCTTGCCCTACTCTTGACGAGTATGTCGTCAACGTACACTTCCACGTTCTTGCCTATCTGGTCCTTGAACATCTTGTTCACAAGCCGTTGATAGGTCGCCCCAGCGTTCTTGAGGCCAAAAGGCATCACTTTATAGCAGTATGTCCCTTGGTCCGTCATGAACAACGTGTGTTCCTCATCCTCGGGACTCATTCTGATCTGGTTGTAACCTGAGTATGCATCCATGAAGCTTCAGAGTTCATGGCCGGACGTCGAATCCACAAGTTGGTCGATTCTGGGCAAGGGGAAGCTGTCTTTGGGGCATGCCTTGTTGAGGTCGGCGAAGTCCACGCACATCCTCCACTTCCCATTACTCTTCCTTACCATGACAACGTTGGCCAGCCAGTCCGAGTACTGCACCTCTCGGATGAATCTGGCGTCCAGGAGTTTCTTGACTTCCTTGCAGATGGCCACTAACTTTTCGGTGGAGTAGTTTCGGTGCTTTTGTCTCACTAGTTTGTGCCGCGGATCGATGCCTAGCTTGTGAACAATGATCTCAGAATAGATCTCGGGCATGTCACTAGGCGACCATGCGAACATGTCCGAATTCTGTTGTAGGAAGCTGATGAGCTGGTTCCTGACAATCTCTAAGAGTGAACTCCCTATTTGGACATATTTCTCTGGATCCGTTAGGTCTAGGGAGACTTGAACGGTAGGCTCTCCCGGCTGAGCGTGCTGCAACGTGGCCTCGTCCCTAAGGTCGAGGTTTTCAATTGGTTGTGGAAGTGTTACTTGTGTGATCTGCGCTAAGTAACACATTCACCCCGTGGATTGATCCCCAAGGACTTCTCCCACTCCACACGGGGTGGGAAATTTCATCTTTGAGATGCGGGATGGAGGTCACCGCACTGAACGCTGCCAAATAAGGCCACCCGAGGATGGCATTATAGACCGAGGGCAGGTCCACAACAAGGAAAGTGAGGACCTTGGACGCAGTCCTCGGGTGCATTCCCAGGGTTACCTCCAACTGGATGATACCCTGGACAGGCACTAGCTCATTGTCCAACCCGTAGAGTGGCTCTTCTGGCACCTTCTTTCGATTTTTCTTAAGTCCTAGTTTGAAGTAGGCATCAAGGTACAGCAAATTTCGAGAGCTTCCATTATCAACGAATACTCATTTCATCTTGTAGTCATTTGCTCCATCAGAAACGAGTGCAGTTACAACTAGGGGGTCGGAGTGAGGAGAGGTTACATGATCCAAGTCCCTATTACTAAAGCAAATAACGTCATTTTCACTCCTAAGCCCCGTCCTCGGCCACTTTGCTGTCGCGAGCTCACGCCCATCTCCTCCGACCGACCGGCTTGATATCATGTTCACGACCCCAGCGGCCACTCGGTTCCTGGGGGGTTCAGCTTCATCGTCGCCCGCTGTTCCGGAAGTTTGCCCCGGTCTCTGAAGGAAACGATTAAGGTGTCCTCTCTTGATCAGCTCTTCTATTTCCTTCTGCACGGTCCTACAATCTTCCGTGCTGTGGCCCCCGGAGCGGTGGTAGTCACAGTATTTCATTTGATCCCCATCCTCCGGTTCTTCAAATTTTGGGTCATTTCAGAAACTTTTCCCCCCAAATCTGCATCAGGATATTGGTGCGGGTGTCGTTCAGCGGCGTAAAGTGCGCAAACTGCGGCTCTCTCTGGGCGCTCTGCTCGGCCTTGTGCTGCTTCTTCGCTGCCTGGGGACCCTGATAGTCCCCAGCCTTCCTCTTGCCCTCAGCTGCCTTCTGATGAGGGTGCTCGTCCCTCTGGCCTTTTGGCGTCATTCGCCTCTTTCGCCGCAATATAAGCTCTAGCCACGGCCTCGGCTTCTATGAAGGTCTGGGGTCTCCTGTGGATGAGGTGCTTGAAGAATGCACCTCCTTCTAAGGCAGAGAGGAAAGCGTTTAGCTTTACCTTGTCGATCAGTCTTGGGATTTGCCTGGCCTCTGCGACAAATCGGGCCAGGAATCCCCTCAAACTTTCCTTGGCACCCTGCTTAATCTGCGTGAGGTGCCAGGGTTGCTTCTCTACCCTCCTGTTAGAGGCAAACTGAGACAGGAAGGCCGCCAAGTCTCCGAAGTCGCGGATGGAATCCGCCGGCATCCCATAGAACCACATCCTCGTGTCCCCTCTCAGAGTCAAAGGGAAGCACTGGCACATGGTGGTCTCGTCCAGGCCCTACAGGCTCAGGTGTTCCCGAAAATAGTTGAGGTGGTCCATGGGATCAGCACTGCCATCGTAGGCCTCCAGAGTGGGCATTTTGAACTTAGGGGGGAGTGCTCTTGTTCTGATCTCCGTGGAAAATGGGAATTAGAGTGCATTAGCTCCCCCCCCCGCGCTGCTCTCTCTGGGGATCCACTTTCATCCTCTCTCCACTCAAGGTGGTGCTACCGCCTTCTTTTCGTTGAGGTAATACCTCAACTCGTAGGGCTCCTGAATCGGACAGCGCTCGGGGGCCGTGTGGGCTCCCCGTGGGGGAGCGTCTCGTGGAACCGCCTCCTAGTTGCTGCGCTCGCAACGGTTCTGCTGGGTCCCAGAATGACGCCTTTCGGGGCTCTCTTCTCTGACCTGAGGATCCGGTCGACCCTCAAGCCTCCGTGGGCCTCTGCTGCTAGAGGCCACCTAGGTCATCGGGTTTTCGCTTCTACTGGGTGGCTTCTCATGGCGATCTCTTCCTTATCCCTGCCCTGTGACACTTCAGCCTGGGAGGCCCTGTCGAGAGCTCCCCTCAACTGTTCATGAATCTTAGAGCAGAGCGTGGTGAAGGCTTGGGACATGCCTTCTATCCTAGTCGCCAAGGCCCTAACCACAGGATCAGGGTGATTCTCCACCCTAGCACAGGGATCGGGGCCGCTCTTACGTGAGGACACCTCCCTAGCGGGTGCACTCGCCTGTGCCCTCATGTTTACCATTCTGGCTTTTGGTGTTGAAGTCGTTGCGGTATTTGCATACTTTTGAAAAGATATGAAAAGCAGATTTTCAGTCGCTTCCCACAAAGGCGCCAACGTTGCATCCGAGCGTTCTAGCCGTCTATCTATTGAAGCACGAGCGGCCTTGTACGTTCGTGGACGGACCAAAACGGGCAACACAAAATAAATCGTGAATGGACTATGAAAAAGAAGTACGAGGACACACAGAGTACGCCGATTTACGTGGAAAATCCCGTTATGTAAGAAGGGGTAAAAACCACAACAATGGACGGAAAGTCCGAGAGGTTTCACTATTTCGGGGAAGGAATACAACGGGAGCATATGGAGCGATTTCTCTACACAGTGGATTACAACGTGAGAAATCTTGCTTCCTCTTTTCCTTCACTTTTCCTTTTTGCATTTTCTCTTTTCTCTCGAGAATTCTTCACAAAGTATGCTCAGATCCAAATTTTTGGAATCCCCTTTTTGCTGCCTGAAAGGGGGTATTTATAAGAGGGAATTGTTCCGTTAAAAAGGAGACACGTGGCACTGGCGTGTCTGGGCCACCTACCACCTACTCGCAGAAAGGCGTGACAGGACACTGTCACACTGCAGTACGCCATGCAGGGCGCCGCTCTCGTGTGTATGGAGTGTCAGGGACACCATCCTTGCATATCCGGCATGTTAGAAGCCGTTGGATCTTTTCAGCGCGTGCTATGCGAGTCATCTGAGCTGGCATCCTTGGTCATTTTGGTTCCTTATCCTGAAGGCATGGGAATGTTGGAGCCGTCCTCGTCCATCAAAATCCCTATGCATCCTTTGCTCGTTGCGACTTGGTTGATGATGTCAGCCATACGTGACGTCCTCGTGTTTACTTGTGCCAAAAAGTCCTCTCGGACCGCCATTGCTATTCGGGGCTTCCTAGTTTAAACCCGTGGGCGCTTGGGACCAACTTAGTCTTTTGGGCCAAGTTGGGCCCGTGGGCTTCTTGGGCCAGCTCATCCTTGCGATCCTCTGGGCCTGCAATCACGATTTTGGGCCTTGGGTTTTGGGACCCATCAGTTGTACTTCACCGCTATTTTTGTTTGTTTCCATTTGAGATAATGAGAACAAATAGTTTATTAATTTTCCACGAAGATACTATAACTAGGTCTTTGTTTTTACTGATTTGTTTCGCGGAGCTCAGGGGATGCCCTGGCTTCTATGTTCTTCATCTAAGTTAGCAAAACACTTTGTGTTAGAATATAGATTCTTCTGTAATTTTTTAATTTTTTTAATATAATTTTACTTACTTACCAAAAAACAAAATGCTGCTGAGAGTATTCTGTCAACACTATCTTGAGTAATGCTTTTTTTTTAAGTAATTAAATAGAATTAAAATAAAAAAAAAGGTACAAAAACTATATTCTAATTCCAAATGTTTTGCTGACTTAGAGAGAGAATATAGATGTTAGGGCATTCTCCGAGTACCACCATGAAACAATTCATAAGACTAAAAGAAAATTACAAAAGGAAAAAAAATCAACCAAATTAACATCATCCAAACCAGCCACATGCCATCACCCAACCGGTCATGTGATCCAGAACCAAACCGGAAGCCACAGACAATGCCCCACATCAGCGACATGCAGAAATATGCATTCCGCAATCCAAACCGACAAGATGCATACCGGAATTCCAAGCTGCCCACCTCAAGCAAACCGGCAGGTCAAAACTAGTGAATCTATAACAGACGATCATTCCGCCCCATCAAACAAGCCAGCCAACCATACTGTGATATTCATACCGTCTAAAGCTTCAAAACCGGCCATCCCTGCCGAGAAATTCATTCCGCCCAACCCCATACATGACATCCGTCCTTCTGAACCAGCCAAAGACCAAACCGCCCCGACCTGTCATTCCATTCCGGGAAAAACCTAGTAACTCAGGCATGGCAAAAGAACAGCATTTCAGCGGCTCCCATCCACAAAAACATTCCTCAGCCTAATAACCACCAGATTATAGTACGCTGCAACCAGCCAAATTCCAGATCTGCAGTTGACAACCAGCTGCCCAAAATTCACAACAGCAGCCGCATCATCAATTACAGCAGCAGCATACACATCAGCTAAAAAGGACAAATTAACAAGCTACCAGAATAGCTAAACAAACTGGAAGGAACAGCTCTTTCAGCCCCAAGCAAGAAATCACCCAAAAGTACACACACATCCAAATAAATCTACAGTATCTGTAGCAAACTTGAGCATAATCACATATAGCCACACAACCTGCATAGTTGCACCCAATGCCGGATGAAAGGCACAGCAACACACCCCAAAATCTCATATACACCTAAGCAGCAAGGACCTCGGACGTCTCTGTCTAAACATGAGAAAAAGCAAAGGAAGAACGCTTCTTCTTACGCCTTTTGGAATTTTTGAAGAAAGACGGAGGTCCTCCGCCTTTAGAAGAAGGGGACATGTCGTCAGCAGGAAGGGGAGATGGAGTTTCTATTCCAACTCCCCTGTTGCCAGAAATCCCCATATCAACAACCAAATGTTCCTCAGATATAAGAGTCGAAGTCAGAGTATCGCTCTGAAGTAAATCATCACTAATGACTAGGACCCCTGGCAACACCAATCTAGAGCCATCAAGAAGGGACTGCCAAGGGTTAAGAGAGACCTCGAGGACTCTTGCGCTGGAAGCACGAAGCTGCTTTCGAAGCTCATCAATATTTTGCATCAGCATGCCAATACTAGAACAGGAGCCTGGGTCTCCTCCATGTTGATCAACAACTACCCCATGGTAAGAAGAACCAATTAGAGCTTGGTTAGATTGAATTGGTTTACCGAGGTGCTCCACTCCTACCCTAACTGCATTCAGGGGTAGTACTGGAAAGCTGCAAGCTGGGGCAGCCCCAAATTCAGGAGGGATAGGATAACTCTCCTATTCTAGTCCAGCACCTACTAGACCAGAGGCCAACTGTTGTTCTCCTCCAACCCGATCCCGGTACAAGACATCCTTATCACAGCCCTTAGGCATCTCAGCTTCCACATCAGACTGAAAAACCTATGATCGACATTGGGACTTGCTATGGCCAAGGAGATTTTGGGGCTACTACTGCAGTAACCTCATTCCCCTACTTATCATATGCTCCTATGGGATACCTGCTAAATTCAAGACTTAAATTGCTAGATGACGACAAAATAAAAATCCCGGAAGTGTGCCTCACCCACCCAGGTTCGATCCCCCGCGGAAGCACCAAAGTGGTACTGTGCCTCCCAAAAAATCCCGCAAAGGGTTTCTGGGTTATGGGGCCGCGAAAAGCGGTGGGGCCGCCACTATAAAAAGCTTACCCTTAACACAATTTTTGCCGGAATTGGCCTCGGTGGTTAAACACACGGAAGTGTGCCTCCCCCACCTAGGTTCGATCCCCATCGGAAGACCAAAGTGGTACTATGCCTCCAAAAAATCCCTTGAAGGGGTTTCAGGGCCGCGAGTGCGGGGGGCGATCACCGTAAAAGCTTACCCTTAACACGGTTTTGCTTTGGGCGGAATTGGCCTGGTGGTTAAACACACGGAAGTGTGCCTCCCCACCTGTGTTCGATCTCATGGAGCACCAAAGTGGTACCGTGCCTCCCAAAAATCCCATGGCGTTTAAGGTTATGGGGCCGCGAGTGTGGTGGGGCCAGTCACTATAAAAAGCTTACCCTTAACACAGTTTTAAAATTTCATTTTGAAATTTGAATCTCGGTGCTGCGGTGCTACTCATCTGGCCGGGCGGCACCGGTGCAAGCCACGGTCGGTCCCCTGGTTGCCTCGCCTGGCCGCCCCCCTCCCTCTCTCCTTCTCATCTCTTGCTCTCTTCGGTTCCGGACCTCTGTCCTGGTTTCGCCGTCTCCCTTTGAGGGCTCGGCATGGATGTGGGCTCGTTTGCGACCCTCTTCTTTTCGCTCGTCTTGTGCGATGCCTTAGGCTTTGCTTCACGGTGCTTCGGCTTCTTCTCGAGGATGTCTCAGAGATTTTGTCGGCTCATGAGCTTCTCGAGATCTCGCGCAACCGATTGTCTTTGCCGCTCTCGATGTTCCTCTTCCCGAGTATTCACTCTTGTTGGACGGGTTGGGGGATGCCGTGCGCCTATGGATCCGAACCATAGGTGAGGTATCAAGAGCTGGGCCAAGATCTCGATTGGTCGATAGATTCCCTTGGTTGTGAGGTCTTTCCTTTTGTTGATTTCGGGTGGGTTGGCGTCTTGAGCTTTGTGATTTCGTATGCCGAGTTCGCTTGCGACTTGTAATCGTGGCCATATGCCGATTTCGGATGCCGAGTTGGCGTTCTCGCCCAAATGCCGATTTGAATTTAGTGCCCACCGCCGATCCTGAATCGATTTGGTTTTGCTGCCCTAATGCCGATTTGGTTTTGCGCCCATATGCCGATTTCAAATTGAGGTCGGGAATGTTTGTTGACTTGGCATGTCAAATGTCGACGCGGCCTTAAGGATGCCGCGTTTTGGACAAATGTAGATTTGGAATTGAATGTGAAACGCCGTCTTGATTTGCACCTCAAGTTCCGATTTGGACTTGAATGTAAATTGCGATTTTGATTTGCATCCCAATTGCCGTTCTCGGCCGTTGTTTTTCCGGGTGACGTGGATGTTCTTGAGTTGGTGTTGTGGTGCCGCTGCTTGGGTTTGACTGACGATTTAACGCCCCGAAGCCTCTCCGCTGCCCGTTCCTTCCACGCGTGAGATGGGTTGGGGGAGTCCGTGTTGCTTTGGACTAGAATTTTAGGCCGAGGCCGAAAGAATCGGGAGTGGCCATGTTTGGACGCTGAAAATCCTTCTCGATGCGGTGGGTTGCTTGCACTGGTCAGTGGGCTGCGTCTTTGTTAGCACTTGTGTGCAGCTCGATGGAATTGATGCGGTCGAATGTCCCGTGGCGTTGCTCGATTGTTCTCTCGCTGTGTGTCCCACTTGTTGGTTGGGTTGGGGAGCCCGTGCGTATCGGGATCGGGACACTTCGCCCCGAGGGTCAAGAGCCGGCCGAGGACCTTTTGGTTGCTAAATTTCCTTCTTCTTGCTGCGGTGGTACCTGTCTGCTTGCTGCCATAATGTGGTGCGATGCCTAGTCTCGCATCTCGATGTGGGCTACTCTGCGTTAAGGGTTAGTCCCTTTGCTGTATCGATTCCGCAATGCTTGTTCCGTTGAATTTGCCGGGATTATTGAGTGTGCGCCTTCTGCTATGCTTGTTCTCGCATTGCCGCGCCTGGCGAAAGGTTGTTGTTGGATTTGGAATGCTCACGCTCGGTAGGCATTTTGGTTGGCTCGTTCTTGCCGGGCCGATGTAGCACGGTTCTGCCAGCCATTTCACGGGATTGAAATGGGAACTTGAGGTGGGTGTTCGATGCCGGGTGTCACTTTGTTTCTGCAAGCCGCGCTTTGTGGCTGTAGGCTCATTGGAATGTAGGTTTTTGCCTTGTATTCTGCTGCGCTGAGGTGTTCCCTTTGGAGGAACGTGATGCCACTTTGGTCCATGTTGATGCTTGAAAGTTACCGCTCCCGTGGGTGGTGGATATCTTGCTGTGAGGTTGCCAAATTCTCAGTTGCCGAATTTCAACCTCATTGTTGTGGTTTATCGATGCCCCTGAAGTTGGATGTTCTGTCCTGCCGAGGCTGCCATCTCTATGGTTGTAACGTTTGGAATGTGCATTAGTAGATGCCATGTGTTTTGGTTCTGGAAGGATTGCAACATGTCTTGGCTTGGGGTTAAATTTAGGCGCGGCAGCGTTGTGGAGTTCCCTTGCTGGCTGAAATCGATGCTGGTATATGTGGTGGGTGTAATGTTGCATTTTGCTTCCCGCCGGTGGAATACTAGGGTGCCTCTAGGATGCTTTGCATTCTTTTTGATGTAGTAAGTGTTCGCCGATCGGATGTTGTTGATCCCGCATTTCGGAGTCACTGATTTTGATTCTGCTTGTTTAATGACAAAGAGCATTTTTTTGTTTTCTCACATTTCCTCTTTGAGATTTTTTGAGGTATTCTCTCGATGTAACCCGATTGCTCAAATGCCCTAACATCTTTGTTCTAACTCCAAGTCAAAAAACTTGGAGTTATAACATAGTTTTTGTAATTTTTTCTCCCTTTAATCCAAAAAACACACTTACTTACCAAAAAAAAAAAAAAAAAAGACAAAATAAAAAAAAACTATTATTAATGATGATGAGAATCCTTGCTCAGTTTGTCATTTGCCAAAATAGAATCGTCTTCCATCGCCAATTAGTAAACATAAATTATCTGTAGTTATTTGTTTTTGTAAGGCCCAAGATCTCTCGATCAAGCAAACTATAATTAATCAAGGTTAAAGAACGTAAAGAACCTTTGACTTGTGTCGTGGTGCATCGGGGCTGCCCTGCTACTATGTTCTATCTCCAAGTTTGAAATAGAACATAGGTGTTGTATTATTCTTTCTTTTTTTAAAAAAACAATTTAATTACTTATAAAAAAAAAACTTGGAACGATGGCATTTTGTCCGCTTTCTTTCCTTTTGTACTCTTCTTTCGGTCTCGTGTTTTTTTGGCTGGTCTTTTGACTTTAGGTTCTTTGGGTTCATGACATATATCACGGTGCTCGAGGTTTACCCCTGTGTCTTTATTCTATATCTAAGTCGACAAAACACTTTGAAATAAAACATTGGATTTGTATTTTTCCTTATTTCATTAATAAAAGTTTTCCTTACCCAAAAAAAAAGGACGTAAAGAAATTTAGATTGAAGATTTCGACATATATGAACTTTTAAAGTTAAAATACGTAGATTTTAAGACTTTCATTAGTCTAAAGATTTCAAATCGAGATTTATTATGCCAACTAGGTTGTACCCTGAAAGCCAGAGATTCACCGCGAGACATAATGGTACCCCAAAAAATTATCCAATGGATCCAAATATCAACCGATTCAATTACAATTAATAAAAGAACAACTCGGCCACCAAAATTCCAACCGATTATCAATTAAAGTGATCTTTGGATAGCAAAATGATAATCCGGCCACCGAATTTTATCCAATTAGTAACCGAATTTAGCTCGGCTAATTAAATGTAGTCCAAATCGAATTAATTAAATAAAATCAATATATCTCGGAACCCCACACACGCAGCAGCCTACCAAATCACACTTGCCAACCCAAACAAAAGCTGAATTTTTAAGAATTCAGAAAGGAAAGAGAGTCCACAGCACACACACAATTAGGGGCTTAAAAACTAGAGAATATATCAGCAGCACGGCAGCCCATTTCAGCATCATATTCCCAATAATTTAATATAAAAACAATACACATGGCATCCTAAAATTTAAGCTGAATTCAGCAAAGGCACACGGCTACCACAGCAGCACATGAATTCAGCTGCCACTTGGCAGCTCCACTTCCGAAATTTCTATAGAAAATCAGCACACACACACGGCACAAGGAAGATAATCCACACGGCAGCTTTTATCAGCTGTTGAGCTCAGCCACACTTAGTAATATTTGGGTAAAATGAAGCAGCTCTCGGCTGCTGAAGCAAGGCTGCCAAACGGCAGCTGTAGCCAGCAGCTGCTCACGTAGCCTCAACAACCAACCACAGCTCTCCATGAGGCAAAACATTAAGACAACATGTAAAAGGATTATTCAGCAAATAGTTAGGGACACCCGGCTCGTTAGGGAGAGGAATAAGGATGGTGCTGGCAGGTGCTGATGAATCAGCACAGCACATAAATTCATATAAGTGGTACGTGAAGAAGAAAACGAAGAAAAAGAAGAGGGAACCGGGAGAGAAATAGATAAAGAACCGAGAGAGAAGCAAGGGAGAAAACAGAGGGAAATTGAAGCAGAACCGAAAGTAGTAAGAGTTTAGTTAACTATCTGGCAAGTGTACTTTAAATCCTTCTTCATTTGGCGTTACTTATTGTTAATTTATTTAAGTATTATTATTCTAATACTTAGTTTTCCTCATAACTTTGATCATATTATCAATTTGGCATGAAGTATGTTGGGGTCACTCCCGAGTGGCATGATGTCTGCGGACTCCATTGGGAAGAACGGACGAGGACTCCTTTGAAGCGTCATGTCCGAGCGGTTGCTGAGGACGAGGACGAGGAGCCTAGAATCGTAGGCGTTGACTCTATCAATGTAGGCCTGCAGGTGGCCGAAGGTTGGTCACCCACTCTGATTGGATGTTGCAGCGGCTGCAACTTCCCGATGACAGGCCTGCCATCTGACACGCCAAGCATGCGCCTGCCATGGCAGGCCTAGGGCGTAGGTCTGGAGACCTACGTCCAGTAGGGTGGGCGGACACGCTACCTTTTGTGTATATATACAGAAGCTTGTTGCCCTTGCTGGTGTGTGCTAGAGCTGGGACATTTTGAGTTCTAAGAGCCTTGAGAGAGCTGTGGGCAAGCTTTGTTGTAAAGATAGAGTGAGATACACTTTGAGCGAGGAAGGTTGTACACTTGAGATTATTTTCTTTCGTTAGAGCTTGAGTAGCCAACACTTGTAAACAATTCTCTTATAGTACATTTCTTCGTGGTTTTTTCCCTTGGTTCTAGAAGGGCTTTCCACGTTAAAACTTGTGTGTTCTCTTTTGTTCTCTATCCTTACTTTTCTTGCCGTCCGAGAGCTCTGCTCTATGTGCTGTTCGAGAACTCTGTCCGCTCGGTCGCCGTGCAGTACGAGTGTTTTTCCTCAACAAGTGGTATCAGAGACTTAGGTTCTTTGTACGGTGATCTTGTTGTCGGCTGCTATGGATTACAGAAGCAAAATGCCTTGCTTGAACGGATCCAACTATGACACTTGGCAAAGCAAGATGTTTGACTTGCTATATGTGAAGTCCATGCATGATCCGGTTTTTGCCACAGAAAAGCCGGCGGCAAAAACGGACGAGGCATGGACGCTGGAACTTTTTTTTTTTTTTGTAAGTAATTAATTGTATTAAAATAAATTAAAATGTACAGAGAATGTGTTTTTTCCAAGTGTTTTGCCGACTTGAAAAAAGACACAGAAAAAAAAGGGGGAAACCCCTAAGTACATGACACAAGTCATTGAGGTCGCACCGTCCAGATTGCAGAAAATCACTCCGGCTATGCACTCCATCCAAGGAGACAAAAAGCATTCCAGCTAAAGAAGCACTCCGAAAAATATCCCTTCAGCAAAATGTACTCCGAAGAAAGTGCACTCCGGAGAAAGTATTCCAGCAATTTCCACTCCGGAAAATTTTACTCCGGAAAACTTCACACCGAAAATTACACTTCAGTAAAAGTGCACCCTGGAAGAAAGTACTCCAGCAAGATCCACTCCGGAAAACTCCGAACGTTTGTACTCCAGCAAAAAGGAACTCCGGAAAGTAAACCCTCCGGTTTAAGCACTCCGGAAGAATGCACTTCAGCAGAAAGAACTCCGGAAAAATGCACTCCGGCAAAAAGAATTCCAGCAAATTTCATTCCGAAAAAACATCACACCGAAAAAATGTACTCTGGAAAAATGCACTCCAGCAGATAAAGAGCTCCGAAAAAGGGCATGCCTTTTTTTTTGGGGGGGGGAGGAAAAGGGCATGGACGCTGGAACACAAGCAAGTGTGCGGCTTTATACGGCAGTTCGTTGATGACAACGTGCACAACCACATTCGCAGAGAAACGAATGCCAAGACGCTTTGGGAAAAGTTGGAGAAGCTTTTCGCTTCTAAGTCAGGAAATAACAAAATTTATCACTTGATAAGGCTGGTACATATCCGTTACAAGGACGGATCATCTGTTGCGGACCACCTAAATGAATTTCAGGGCTATGTGGACCGGCTGACTGGCATGGGTATTAAGTCAAGGATGACGTGCTCGGACTCTGGCTCCTAGCAACTCTCCCGGACTCATGGGAGACCATGAGGGTCACCATCGCCAATACAGCTCCAAACAGCGTGGTGAGTTTAGAGATGGTCAAAGAAGCTGTGCTGAACGAGGAGGTGTGGCGGCGTTCTCAGGGAACGACGACCTCTCAAGAATCCGAGGTCCTTGTCACACGAAGTCGAGGGGAAGAGGCCGAGGACGTGGCCCAAAGTCTCAAGACAAAGGGCGCGGAGTAAGTCACGTTCTCGGTATCGGGATATGGAGTGCCATCATTAAGAAGAAGGGCCACATCAAGAAATTTTGTTACAAATGGAAGCGTGAAAACGCTCGGAGGAGATAGGGCATGAAGAGACGCGCGAGGAAGAGTCCTTGGTCTCGTCGTCAGGGAGGTGACCTCCTTCTGGCATGCGAGTCTGAAGACTCAGTGAGCATGGCTGAGCAAGCCTCTGATTGGGTGGTGGATTCTGGCGCATCTATCCACGTCACTCCCAGGAGAGAGCTGTTCTCCACTTATACTCCCTGTGCCCCAGGAGTATTGAAGATGGGCAACTTGGAGAAGTCCAAAATTGTTGGACGAGGAGATATCTCCTTGTTGACAAACACTGGTGCCCGGCTGATTTTGAGGGACGTCCGACACGTCCCCGATATTCGCATGAATATCATTTCATGAGTCGACTGACGATGAAGGCTACCTTTGCGGCGTCTTTTGTGACGGCGCTTCAAGTCAAGAAGGGCTCGATGGTGGTTGCTCGAGGAGTAAAGGCTTCAGGCCTTTACACTATGAACGCCTTTCCAGAGGTAGTAGAGGTGAATGCTTTATGGGAATGTGGAGTCCTCGGACTCAAGAGACTCGACACATGAGTGAGTGTGGCATGATTCATCGGGCCAAGAAGGGTCTCATCCCTAAGTGGATGGAGACAGCCGAGGACTTGCCCTCACCGCTTGGCGGGAAGCGGGAAGGGGTCTCCTTTTCGAGACGATCTTCCAAGAGGTCCGCGGTCTTGGAACTCATCCACACAAAATGGGCCTCTACCGGAGAAGTCACTTGGAGGTGCACAATACTTTGTGACCTTCATTGACGATTATTCAAGGAAGTCAGGTGTTCTCGTTGAAAACTAAGGACCAGGTCGGGAACCTTGAACAGTTCCATGCTCGCGAGAAACCGAAGAGGTTAAAGGCCGTGCGGAGCGACAACGGCGGTGAGTTCATTGGAACGTTTGATGCCTATTGCAAGACTCTCGGCATCAAACATCAGAAGACTCCACCCAAGACGCCGCAACTGAATGGCGTGGCCGAGAGGATGAATCGCACCCTGATGGAAAGGGTCAGGTGCATGTTGTCCGAGGCCAGGCTTCCTGATCTTTTTGGGCCGAGGCCTTGAAAACGGCCGCCCACGTGATCAACCGGTCGCCTTGCAAGCCTCTGGATGGGGAAGCTCCAGAGCGGATTTGGACCGGAAGGGAACCAACTTACAACCATCTCAGGACTTTTGGCTGTAAAGCCTTTGTTCATGTTCCGAGAGATGAGAGAACCAAGCTTGAGCCAAAGACCATGCAATGTGTCTTTCTGGGCTATGGCGAGGATGAGTTTGGGTTCATACTGTATGACCCAAAGGAAAAGAAGCTGGTACGGTCCCAAGACGTGATTTTCGTTGAGGACGAGACCATAGAGGACTTTGGGAAAGAGTTGAAGTCTCTACCCAACACTTCCCAGACGGATAAAAGTGACAGTGATAGTATCCGTCCTGTACGTCTTGCGTCTGACGTCAGCGGACCAAGAGTTGTTGCCAACCAGGATCGGGCGATTCCAGCGCCTCAGGATTAGGTTGAAGATTTGGTGCCTCAAGCGGATGAGGAGGCCCCCTGTGAGACGGATCGTCCGGTGCCGAGACGACGTTGACCCGTCGTTCGCCTTCCAGCAAGTGAGTATGTCCTCCTCACTGATGCTGGAGAACCAGAGGATTTTGGCGAGGCTATGAGAAGCTCCCAGAATGATAAATGGTTTGAGGCCATGGAAGAGGAAATGGCCTCACTTTATGAGAACCATACCTTTGAGCTAGCCAAGCTGCCTAAGGGGAAGAAGGCCCTGAAGAATAAATGGGTCTTCCGGCTAAAGGCGACCGAGGACCGGAGCACCCCGAGACACAAGGCACGACTTGTGGTCAAGGGATTTGGTCAACGAAAGGGTGTTGACTTTGGTGAAATTTTTGCGCCCGTTCTGAAGATGCCCTCGGTCCGTGTAGTGCTCGGACTGGCAGCAGCTTTGGACCTAGAATTGAGCAACTAGATGTCCGGACAGCTTTTCTCCATGGAGATCTAGAGGAAGAGATCTACATGGAACAACCAGATGGTTTTGAAGTCAAAGGAAAGGAGGGATTGGTTTGTCGTTTGAAGAAGAGCTTGTATGGGCTGAAATAAGCTCCGAGACAGTGGTATCGGAAGTTTGAATCTGTTATGGTCGGACAAGGATACCATAAGACTTCTTCGGACCACTGTGTCTTTGTGCAGAAGTTCTCGGAAAACAATTTCGTCATCCTTCTCCTTTATGTGGATGACATGCTGGTGGTTGGACAGAATAGTGCTCGGATCATGAAGCTGAAGAAGCAACTGGGGCAGTCTTTCGCCATGAAAGACCTCGGACCGGCGAAACAGATTCTGGGGATCAGAATTTCTCGCGACCGAGAGGGCAAGAAGCTTTGGCTGTCCCAGGAAGGCTATGTTGAAAAAGTGCTTCAAAGGTTCAACATGGAAGGGTCCAAGCCTGTCAGTACCCCATTGGCCAACCATTTCAGGCTGAGCAAACAGCAGTGTCCGTCCTCGGACACTGAGAAGGCGCGCATGAGTAAGATACCTTACTCCTCGGCCGTTGGCAGCCTTATGTACGCGGCCGGACATTGCTCATGCGGTTGGCCTTGTGAGCAAATTCCTCTCAAACCCAGGTATGGAGCATTGGTCAGCGGTGAAGTGGATCTTCAGATATCTTCGCGGGACCTCCAAGACGGGTTTACAGTTTGGAAATGAAAAGACTCAGCTGATTGCAGACACTTTATATGGCGAGGGGGACGTTGATTCTAGGAAATCAACGTCCGGATACTTGGTGAAATTTACGGGACGGGCGGTCTCCTGGCAGTCCAAGTTGCAGAAGTGCGTCGCTCTCTCCACTACGGAAGCAGAGTTTATTGCCGTGACCGAGGCCTGTAAAGAGATGCTTTGGATGAAAAGGTTCGTCCAAGAGTTGGGTCTAAGGCATGAGACGTACGAGGTCCTTTGTGAGAGTCAAAGTGTCATTCACTTGTGTAAAAACTCCTCATTCCATTCTCGGTCAAAACATATTGACGTGCGATATCATTGGATGAGAGATGTTTTTGATGATAGGCAGCTATCAATTGGGAAGGTCCGGTCAGAAAAAAATGGCTCGGACATGTTGACCAAGATTTTACCAAAGGGGAAGCAAGAAGCTTGTTGTGACATTGCCGGTCTAACTAACTTCACTCCCACTCGGTCGTGAGAGGAAGTTTGTTGGGGTCACTCCCGAGTGGCATGATGTCCGCGGACTCCATTGGGAAGAACGGACGAGGACTCCTTTGAAGCGTCATGTCTGAGTGGTTGCTGAGGACGAGGATGAGGAGCCTAGAATCGTAGGCGTTGACTCTATCAACGTAGGCCTGCAGTGGCCGTTTGCGAGGTGGGTTGGTCACCCACTGACGGGATGTCATGTTGCCGGCCGCAATCTCCCGATGACAGCTCCTGCCATCGACACGCTACATGCGCCGCCATGGCAGGCCTAGGCGTAGGTCCAAGACCTACGTCCCAAGAGGGGTGGGCGTACACGCCACCTTTTGTGTATATATACAAAAACTTGTTACCCTTGCTGGTGTGTGCTAGAGTTGGGACATTTTGAGTTCTAAGAGCCTTGAGAGAGCTGTGGGCAAGCTTTGTTGTAAAGATAGAGTGAGATACACTTTGAGCGAGGAAGGTTGTACACTTGAGATTGTTTTCTTTCGTTAGAGCTTGAGTAGCCTATACTTGTAAACAATTCTCTTATAGTACATTTCTTCGTGGTTTTTTCCCTTGGTTCTAGAATGGCTTTCCACGTTAAAACTTGTGTGTTCTCTTTTGTTCTCTATCCTTACTTTGCCTCATAACTTTGATCATATTATCAATTTGGCATGAAGTATGCCCGGCTAATGAACTGAGCCAAGTCTAGTAGCTGAACCAGCTTCTCAACTTTGGCTGAACCGGCGACCGCATGGTCTCCAAATCGGTCCAAATCTGGTATCCAACAAGCTTAACCTCTTAATTATGTTGTGACGAATCGGCTCAAGAAAATGAGCTGAACCGGTCACTAAAATAGGTCCTATATCAGTAACAGGACCAACCTCAGCGATTCTGCTGATATCTAAAATTGTAGCCAATGAACTAAGCCCCAATAGGGCTGAACCGGCAGCAATAATGACTTAAGTGTCTTGTGGTGATGCTAAAATGTCACCCTATAAAATTTAATCTTGAACTGGTCATGAACTGGCCACCAAAACAGAAGCAGAAGCTATTTGCATCAAAATATTACTGATGCAGAATCTACAGTTACAATTTTTATCTGAATCGGCTGAGAAATCAGCTTGAACTAGCCAAAAACCAAACATATTCTATAATATGAGTCTCTTAGATGTAATTAGACTCCCCAAACCGGTCAAGAACCGGTTTCAGATTGATAATAAAATCAACAAAGAAAGAACTGGTCCTTTACTTTCTTGCAGAAGCTGAATGTGGTAGCTTGGAAAAGATTGACCGAATCGGACCTAAATCGGTTGAACCAACAGCTGGCCTAGCGATAGTATCATGTAGTGAGGCTGACCTACCCACCGGTGAATCGGCCGCTCAAAAGTTTGAAATGGATACTAAACCGGACCCCTAAATTGCACCAGAACCGGCCCAGCATCCTTGATGCTGATTCTTGGGAGTCCAAGAAAATGCATTGAACCGATCTTAAACCAGTTGAACCAACAGCCACCCCAGCCAAGTTATCAAATACTAAAGTCAAACTATCATCCTACAAACCGGCTACCAAAAATGCCTTGAGAAGAATAATGAACCAGGCCTCTAAGTAGAGATAGAATTGGGTGACAGCTTCCATGTTGATGCTAGAATTCGGGCTGCTGAACCAACCCACTTTCTATTCCCAAACTAGTTGAACCGGCACCCAAATTAACTAAGATATTATGAGAAAATAGTAAGGTATCAATTGGTAAAAACATATCTCGAACCGACCCCCGAACCAGGCCTCAAACTAAGTAAGAAGAACCGGCCGAATGCTAAAATTTTTAGCAAATGGAGAGGCCTTGAACCGTTGAAACGGTTCATCTAAACTAGTTCATAAGTGATAAAAATTAATAATGAAAATCGGTAAGGACCAATCCTTTGAAGTTCTTCAGCTTTGTGATGTCTCTATTCTAGATGTCGGCCAAATTTCCAAATCTTGACCTGAATTGGGCACTAGTAGTGCAGTGGAAATATCAAATGCTTTTGATGTGCTCCAGAGCTATAAGAAAGATGCCTCAGAAAGTGCTGGCCAAGGAATTTCTTTGGCTAGAGATCGGGAGGGATTAGCACCTGACTTGGTGATACCTCAGTGGTCGAATAGAAGAGATGATGAGCAGCAACTTAATCCATCTTGTGACCACTTGCCTCATTGCTGTCGACCTGATCTTGGTTCTGCTCCAAGTGAGGCAACTGAAGGGCATGCGGCTCCTACTCTAGTAGTTGTTGATCAAGAGGGTTTTCATGGCATAATAATTGATGCTATCTAGATGTTGGTGGATGCAGAAACTACTCAGCTATATCTTACTTCATTATCCCAGGAAGGGAGGTAGGCAGTGTGTGGTCTCCTAAATAACTGTTTGCAAGCTGAGATAGATAAGGTGGCAATCTCTACTGATAGTGGAGAGAGGGTGGATTACAAATCTCCTTCTCTAGTAGTGGCCAATCTGGAAGGTTTTCATGGTACAATATCAGATGCTATCCAGATGTTGGTGGATGCAGAGATTACTCAACCATACACTACCTGCCTCCCTTTAGGGGATAATGAAGTTGAGACTGAATCATCAAAATGCCGAATTATTCAACTTGGAGGCATAGTGTGTGATGGAACAAGTTTTTTTTAACCTCTGTCAATGACAAATAAACAAATGCCCAATAATATAAATATTTGTAGAAAATTAGGTAGAATTTTTCCTAAAATTAGGCAAAACCTAATATAAATAACCCGTATTTTTCACAATCTGACCAATTATACAAACAAACAAACTTTCACATTCATTCATTAACAGACACAGGATCAACAAAATGCCATAATATCCATGGCTCCAAGATAATATAATATCCTATCCACTATATTAGTTCAAAAGGGATATGCCATTTAGAACCTGTATAAATTCAAAAGCAAATAGCGGAAATAAAACTATATCCAAAATATATATATATTTTTGGTAAGTAAGTAAATTTTATAAATGAAAGTGAAAAAAACTCTATATCAAAAATATAAACCTGCGGAAATAGAAATACCATTCTAGCAAAAATACAGAACATGTCATAACAATTAATATTCAAACTAATCAGACTCCCAAAATAGGTTTTGAAATTTCCAAAATTTTCAAGATAGCTTTAAGGTTTCCAAAAGTCTACTGGCTAAGTTGAATCTACTGTATCATCTGGAGGGAGAAAAACAAAAGAGTAAGTCGAAACCTAACAAGATACAGTAAAAACATACAAATGTAATGCTTTCGTGTAGAATATACGTACAGATAAATAAGACCATAGAAATATCTGAAGAACAGAGAAGTACATAAAAATAGGAGAAAGTATAATTTCGTATAACATGCTTCTGAAATCATAAATCAATAAAACAGGTATCGAAATCAAAATCCGGTTATCGAATTTTGTAACTTCTAGAAATCCAACTTATTATCCTAAGGACCAAATAGTAGACCCTACTAGACGAGGTGGCGAATAATCGATGATAGATTGTATTACTTTCATATAATTCAATGTCAGAAATAGAACAGAAGTATCCCTTTTAACGGGATCAGAATAGAATTACTTCCCGAAGGCAGGTCATATACAGAATTTCTACCCCCTAGGTTAACCCTTGAGGAAGGATGGACTAGTATAACTCTATGGATGGAGTTATTCTTGATTACCCCTATAAAATTTTAAGGCATGCCAATGAACCTTACCTGACCTTATATCAGTCCTAGATCCTAATTAACAGAATCAGAAATGTCTTTCCACTTATTTTTAGCTTTTAACTCATCGTACCTTAGCAGGCCAGTCAAATTTATACGTATAATCTTTCAGATAGCTTCAGAAGTTCGCAGTAATTCAATAACACAATTTCATATAAATTTTTCAAATAAAAATCAAAGTATGAGCAATAATCTTTCACAAATAAACCTTCACATATCAAGATTTAAGGTTTTTAAATACCAAAATCCCCAATTTTCATTCTAGGGTTTCACACAAAGCTTCCGAACTTAAATCGGATATCAAATACATGCTTATTCATAAAAAAAAAAAGTCATATATCACAATACATATACACAATCATGTAATTAAACCAAAAATTTCTGAATTTTTGAGGTAGGGTTTGCCACAAAATATCCGAATACAAAATGAATGTAAAATGTGAGCCAAAACATAAAATCAAAGCCACAATTCATAATAATAAAATGTATACACAAAATCCAACCAACAAGTTATGAGAAACATGCTTTATTTATATTAAACATGGAGTAAGATGATTTTAGAGTATGAATACCATTTTAGAGATAATAAAAACGGTAAAAATAAAAAAATAACATCTGAAATACACTTGCCTTCACCCGATTTACCATTTTCCTTACTTTGATCGGATGAAAATTTGTGAAGAATCTTTTCTCTTCTCTTTTCCTCCCCTTCCTCCTACTGTCGTTCGAGCCCCCCAAACCATTCCCTTCTCCTTTTATAATAAAAATGAAATCAGTCGCTGTGGAAAAAATCAAGCCTGTGCTCGAGCACAGTGAGCGCTGGCTCCCTGCCAAGCCTTCACTCGAGCGCCATAATCGAGCAGTGAGTAGGGCTCTACTAGTTTCTGGCACCTATTGTCACGTTCAAGTGCACAATAGGTGCCATGCTACTGTGCAGCAGATCCGTATGTAGCAGCCGATTTTCCTCTCTTTTTACTTCCGAAACTCATTCTTCCATATATATTTTGCCTTATCTTGATTATTATTATTTTAATTATTTTTAAATTATCATATTTCGGGATCGAGACCTTACATAGTGGAAGGACTTCACATTGTTGATGATATTGTCCCAGAAGAGAACAATCATAGAGAAGTTGCGCAACCAGAATCCTCCACAACCCATCTAAAGCCTACCGATAGGAGAGAGAGGTGATCGTCCCTATCTAGCTCAGGAGGTGGCTGATCAGGTAACAGGTCCTTCTCAGTTCGAGCAAGCAAAATTAATGAAACAATCGACGTTCTAGAAACAGATAAAATTCACTCTTAAGAAACCTAAGGGCACTAAAGTTTGGTGTGCTCGACGGAGTATTGTTGGCCGATATAGGGAACCTCATATGACCAAGGGCCAGCGGTTATGTTTTAGTGCATCACTGTATGCGATGCTCAATTTTTTACTTATGTTACCCATGTGTAGGTATTACTCAGGGGATACCCTAGCGTCTATGTTTTAAACTCAAGTCGGCAAAACACTTGAGAATAGAATATATGATTCTGTAAAATTTTTTAACCAAAAAAAATCCCTTGAACCGGCCATTAATCGGCCATGAACTGATAACTGAATTCGCAAGTAATTGTGCTAAGAAATCAATCCAAATCGGCCCTGAATCAACTACCATATTGGCAACCAAATCAACCGAATATATCACATGTAAACTTTGTATTTTAAAATATATAAAAATTTAATATTGAAGTCACTAAAATGGATAATGTATTGATTGCTGTTATGATTTATGATTTATTACTAATTATCATATGTTATGATTGCATGTTTCGATATTATAAAAAATTTACATGAGAACTTTGCATAACCATTGCATTGATTTTTGAAATTTATTACCACATTGTATGGTCTTATGTTCAATGAAAGATTATATAAAAGTTTTATAAGTTTCGAAAATGATAAGCATTTTCTCTTGGAATGGAGAAAATTAAGTAAAAAAATATTAAGAACAAGAAAAAAGTTTCCGTAAAAATTTTTCATGTTTTAAAAAGAAGTATAAAACTGGACTAAGAAATTATTTCAACGGGTAATATTCCATGGTATGTCATAAATATTATAGTGAAAACTCAAGGATTATCCTGACTGTATATTGTAATGGGTGATATGTCTTGACATACTTTAGGATATTATAGTAAAAATCGAAGAATTGATCTAAGAGTGGCGAGGCGGCTTTTGGTCTTGTCTATTAGGGTGATATAGGTAGTACCACCCACCTCAGAGTGAAAAAGGAGGTAAAATAACTACAAGATGACGACTTTTGGCCTTGTCTACCGGATAATATAGGTAGTACCACCCACCTTATGGTGTAAAGGGAGATAAAGGCCTTAAATTGTTGGGATATACACAATCCATATTATCTTCAATATGTAAATAAGAAGTTTTGACTTTAGATTGTGTGGGTTAATATAATATTTTTTTCAATCGATTGCTCCATTAGTTAGTAAAGCCTAATAACCCTAGTCCCAAAAGATAAACGATAAAAAGACAAATGATAATTAAGAATCAGAAAAAAAAAGTTAAAAAATCAAAAGTTCATGTATGTTCTTAAATTATTCATATTTCTCTACATTTCTTATTATTTTAAGTATAAATATGCATGCCTTTACTTTTGTCTATACTTTGCTGAGTATTTGGCTCATTCCCTTACTGTTTTCTTAATCCTTCAGATGTAAGACATGAATTGGTATTTGGTGATCAGAATTAAGGTTAGAATGTGTTTAGGATCAAATGCTAATGGATTGTAATGTATTACAAAGTCATGTATTCCGTCTTGTAATAAATAAAAAAAAATGTATATATATACCATGTTGGTATTTGATATTGATCATTTAGTTGTAGTTTTGCAAAGTGTTGTGGTTATTATTTATGCTTTCGTAAAATTTTTATAGTAATGATTTTTGATTCCTAATAATATCTCTAAAGAATCTGACGTCGTATTTAAATCATATGGGGTTGGAACCACTTGATAGGATATCGTATAGATCTTATTTATAACAATGATACATTTTATAGACTTATATATATTATGACGTCTCTTTAAGTATAAATGAGGACGTGAGACGTCACAATTTTTTAAGAATCACTTGAATATGCATACTCAAGACAAAATCAAAAGCTAGAATTAGTATTGAATCCTTTTATAATCTAATTGCGACACAGTTTGATGTCAAAATCAAAACATCCAAAGTGATAATTTAACATAATTTCAAATGGGATCCTATTATGCTAACAATGGTATAATACATCAATGAAGCTATGTCAAAATTCCTGAGCAAAATAGTATAGTGGAAAGAAACTACCAACACTAATTAAATGTGGCCTATACGCTCAGTATTCAATCAAATGTTCCCTTTAGATTTTGGTGCACATGTCTCCTAATTGCAACTTGATAAACAGGACATCTACACCTATATTGGGAAACAAGACACCATATGAAATTTTATTTGGTGTTAAGCCCAAATGTGATCATCTAAAGACTTTTGGTTGTCTTTGTTTCACTACCACTCTCTCAAAGGGTCGCATTAAATTTGATCATAGAGGAAGTGTGTTTCTTGGATATCCTTTTGGAACAAAAGGATACTGGCTTCTTGATCTTGATAGTGTTTATCCCAAAATGTTAAATTTTATGAGACTAATTTTCCATTCCAAGGAGGTCTAGAAAATAAGGATGCAAATTTTGGAAATGCACCAACATCCAGACCTGATATCATTTCTGAGTTCAGTTCTGCTCCCATCCATGATGAAGCCATCGTCAGTGCACCTATGCTTCAATATGATCCAACCATTGTTCCAGTTCTGAATTCAGGAAAACCACCAGCCAACGTGGAATCTGACATAGCAAATATGAAGGGCACAGAATGTGCAGATTCAAATTCGAAAGAAGCCACACATCTGCCAGTGGATGATTGTGTTCAAATTCTCAACGACAGGCCTTAAAGATCTAAGAAGGCACCTTAATAACTTAAAGAATATCACTGTCAACTGGCTCAAAGCAATAAATGTGTACAATCCACATATAATTCAGGTACTTAATATTATCCTGCCAACTACCTGTCCTATCAAAAGCTCTGACCATCCTATCGTGCCTTCCTAACATTTATATCTTCACACTTGTAACCAACTACCTATAATGAGGCTGTAAAGGATTTAAGATGGTGCCAGGCAATTAAGGCAGAATTACAAGCATTAGAAGACAACAATATTTGGATCTTGACAGGTTTACCGAAAGGCTTATGGCTTTAAAATAAAATACAATTCAGATGGTACCATTGAGAGGCACAAGGCACACTTGGTAGGTAAAGGTTATACTCAAAAAATTGAAATAGATCATAAAACTTTTTCACCTATAGCTAAATTAATTATTGCTAGATATTTACTTTCCATTGCAGCTGTGAAGAAATATCTATCAATTTGATGTTTACAATGCTTTTCTATATAGTAATATGAATGAAGAAATCAAGATGAGGAGGCTTATTGGATATAACAAAGGGAATCCTCACCAAATTTGTAAGCTACTCAAAATATTATATGAGATGAAACAGGCCTTAAGACAATGGTATTCAAAATTCTTTTACTCCCTAATCACCTTCAGTTTCAATCAATCAAATGCCATATATAGTCTTTTTATTTTGAAGAAGGCCAATTCTTCTACTACATTGCATATATATGTCAAGGACATAGTAGTCGGTAGCAACTCAGTTGCTAGAATTGGTGCTCTTAAATTCTTTCTCCATTTACAATTCGAGATCAAATATCTCAGGCTCTTGAGGTATTTTCTTAGAATAGAAGTTGTTTATGCTCTTTTTTGTTTTTGATAAGTAATTAAATTGCATTAAAAAAAATTACAACACGTATGTTTTATTTTCAAATGTTTTGCCGACTTGGAGTTAGAACATAGTAGTAAGAGTATCCCTGGAGCTACATGACACAAATCATGAAAACAAAAATATCAACGAAAATACAAGCCATCAATCCTAACAACAGTCCAAGACCATTCCAAGAATGGGCAGCATGTCAGTGGAAACCAATCTATGCTGAAAAATTTCATCCAATGAAACCCAAAAAGGTCATCCATTTCGAGAAATCCAAAAGGAAATAATCACCGTAAGCAACTTGGCAAATTTGCAATGCCCCTATGGCATTGGGCTATGAATTACTCAAACTCTTTTAAGGGGAGGATTTGGGTGGGTTGGGATCCTAACATTGTGGAGGTAACTATCCTTTCAAAAAAAGATCAGGCTATTCATACTAAAGTGTTTTCCAAACTTGATAAAAAGCTTTGCATGATTACCTTTGTCTATGGTGCCAACTCGGAGATTGAACGCAAAGTCTCTAGGGTTGTCTTCGTAATTATCATGTGCTTTCTCTCGAGCTCCCTTGGGCCGTACTCAGAGACTTCAATGCAATTAGATCGCACTCTGAGGGCATTGGGGGTAATTGGCACTAGAGCAGCTCCATGGACCTGGATAGATGTCTCAGGGATTGTGATTTGGAAGATATCAGTCATGATGGTATGTTTTATACCTAGAATGACGGAAGGGATCCAGCTATCCGTATCTACAGAAAACTCAATCGAGTGGTCATCAATGGGAATTGGTTTGGGCACTTTGGGTTGCTGCATGCCTCTTTCCCTCAAGGTAGGCTGTCAGACCATTTCCCTTGCCTGTTATTCTTGGTCTCTAAAGATACGAGGCGTAAAGAAATGTTTCGTTTTAACAACTTTCTCACAAAACACCCCCAATTTCTCAATAAAGTGCGTGAAGCTTGGCAGGAGAAGAGCTTTGGTGTCCCTATGTTTTGGTTTGTAGATAAGCTGAAGATCATCAAACGAAAGCTCAAGACGCTAAACAATCAGGCCGGTAATGTCCATGAAGAGGTAGCCAAAGCTAGGAAAGCCCTGGATGATATTCAAACTTTGTTTTTTGATAAGTAAGATTTTTTTTTTCTTTAGTAAGTAAGTAAATTTTATAAATAAAAAAAAAGTACAAAATCAATGTTCTATCTCCAAGTGATTTACCGACTTGAATTTTGAACGAAAACGTTGGGACATCCCCCGAACACCGTAAAACATATCACGAAATCAGATAGAGATAAAAATGAAAAATGTTATATATGCCAAAGGCCCTCAATCAAGCCAGCAAAACAACCGAGTCCAAATCCAATCCGAAAAAAACCCAACTTGGCAATGTGCCGGAGTAATCGGCCAAAAAGAGATCCTACAAAATGCTACACTAGGACCAACATGCCATTGCGGCATTTGTGGCAATGTTGCATACCGGTCGGAAAGCCACCTACTGTCAAGGTGCCCCAACCGAGAACGTGAGAGAGAAGGAACCGAAATGCCTATAAGAGCAAAATCGTCCGAGTTAGCCAAATCGGGCATCCCAACTGGGCAAACCAAGACGCCAACCACCGTGTACACCAAGAGATGGGTCAACTAGTTGACCTAACAACCCATTTTGCAACAGTCAAATGGCAACCAATCCAAGATAGCCAAACCAATCCAAAGAGAAAACCCAACAGATGATAGAGCTAAATGTCACACAACGGGCAAAAGGCCAGCAAACCGGGATAATCCACCATACCTGCCAAAGCCCCATTCGTGCAAAGGGACCCATCCCAGCAAACCAGGCATGGAAACAGCTAAACTGCTAGAATGCAATTTTTTTTCAGGAATGCAGCAGACCGGGCAGATGCAAACCAGCCAAAACTACTTTCCTACCAAAAAACCCATCCCAGCAAAAAAGAAGGCTAGGCGGAGACCGGGAGCTTATGAGAGAATGAGCCAATTTTCCTAGAAGAGCCACTTCGTCCAACTCAACAGGCGTCCCATACCATGATCTTGTGAGAGAAAGAACCGGTTTGCCCAATAGAGACATTCCCATACCGGGACCAGGAAAAGGCACACCGCCACCAAGATACTAGCCAGGCAAGGTTTCCAAACCAGTCTTCACCCAATCCAGCAATCTGTACCAAAGAGGGCAGAGGGCAATCTAGCAAAGTTGCATCCGGACCTAATTGCCAATCCGGCAACTGCTGCATATGGCAGCTAACCAAGTGAAAGGCCATCCAAGAAAATTATTGCACAAATCTGTATATCGATGAAAGGTCATATCAGTTCCCATTATAGCTAACTAAACCGGATGACCCATCTCTGACAGCCTAGATCAGACAATATCTCCTATCAGCAAGGATGGTTTAGCATCTTGATCACAACCTTACCTTGCTAAAGCAAAGGATCCAAAGACACCCTCATCCACCCAATAGTACAGTAGTACTACCAGCCTGCAGCATACTAAGAAAAACACAAATAACCATACAATCGGCACTGAAAATGCCAGCAGAATTAGTCACCAAAATTCCACCAACCAAATTAATGCTTTGGAGTGGATTTTCGGCGCCTCCGGGACTTGGATTGTTTTCGAGAACTGACCTACTCGGCCAAGGAAATAGAATAGTCCTCTATGTCACAGGCACGAGAGGCATTCAACTGCTTACGAATCACTTCCAGATTACGCTTCAACTTACCCATACTTGGGCAGGAACTTTGATCCACAAAATGAAGAGCCAGATCACTTGAGCTAGGCACCACTACTCCATTCGTTTGAAGTCCATGCATCATACAAGCCGCAAATGAGCCTGAACCATCTGCAGCATCCTGGAGTCGTTCCACAGTCCTAGCAGGAAGTGCCAAATTACCAGAAACTGCATTAATTCCTGCTAGGGAGAGCAGGGATGAATTAGAGATTGCAGAAGGAGGGTTCAGTAGCTGCTGGTCAATATCCTCTGAGGAGATCAAATCCTTGGCTAAGGACAACAAGGAGACAGCAGGGGATCTGCAATCAAAACTCTAGGGTAGATCTGCCACAGGCTGGGCAGGAGGCACCAAAGATTTTGCGACAGTGAGGTTTATCTCCAGCTTATCTGAAGAGGCCAAGTCCCTGGTGGCAGAATTCCGGGAGACCGCAGGGGATCGACAGATAGAGGCCTCTCCAACATCCGGCGAGGGGGGAGAAACCCTCAGTTCACCTGAGCTCAAAGAAGTCCTATTAGGGATATTCTGATTAGAGGGTAACAATTGGTGAGCATCAGCCAACTGAGCACTACACACCGCCTCCAAATGACAAGCCTTAACCGGCACATTTTCACCAACAACCAGCACCCCATCAAACTGGTACGACTCTAGCACTGAGGGAGCAGAGTCAGGCAAAGAAAGCTTGGAGCGACACTGGGATCTATTATGGCCTAGAAGATGACAGCCACTACACCAGACTAGCTTCCAGCTATATTCAACCTCCACAAGAGCTGGCCACTCCGAAGAAGGTTGCCCCCTAAGTCCAGCTTGATTTTGGGAGGCATTACCAACTCAAAATTCACTTCAACACAAACCTCGCAAACTTGAGCCTTTCCATCTTAGCTGTAAGAGAGTCGACCTACAGAGGCTTCCCCACAGAGTTGGCAATCCAACTTAAGCCAAGGGGGGTCCAGAAGTCAAGGGGGACATTGCGAAGATTGATCCAAATGAGAAAAGACTTATGATCCTCCCTACTTACCGACACGCCAGGAACCCACTGTTTGAGGAAGAGAGGCCTTCCAGCAAAGGCCTAAGGGCCAGTAGACAAACATGAGTCCCTCATTTCACAGGAAGCAAACCGAAATAAATAAAAACCAGCCCCCTGCTTTGCAACATGGCTGACCCCAAATTTAGCCCATATTTTTCATGCAATATAATTAACAGTATGGAAATTAAGGGGCATTCCATAAAAATATCCAACGAAAATGATTCCCCAAACCAACTCCCCTTGAGAAACAATATCAGGGGGAGGGACAATGAATGTCGTGTCTCCATCAACACGTAGGGGAGGGAAAAATTGCATCTGCCCAGGAACATCCACTGACCCACAATTGAGAGCAATTGGACAGAAGGAAGCATTCTCAGCACCTGATGAAGGATGGAGAGAATTACCTGCCTTCATTGTCGCAGTGCGAAGCCCATCTACTCCAGCCCCTGACAGCACAGGGGAGGCGCTGTATTCACCGACGAAATCCCAAAACCCAGATCCAATCTCTTTGCACTTTCAAAGAAAGAAGCATCTAGGATAGGGGACCTCATCGGGGTGAGTCGTTCTCTGCAAAGAGGGGAATGAATCAGAGGGATGGTCCATCTCATCCGCAGAGCCCACAAGAACACGAGACGAGGAGAAGGAAAGAGGAACCGAGAGTGACGAAAACAACCAGGGCGCACAGGGAACCGGTCGTGCCGGCACTAACAAAAATGACCGGGAACCACCGTCAAACAGTTTGAACAAGAGAGAATGGGAGAGCTTATCACAGCAAACCCTCAGCGCGAGAAGCACCTGAGTGCACTGCCAAAGAGGTCGAGCCGGGAAGAAGAAGGAATCGAACCAAAGAGAGCTATCGAGTGCCTCAGAGGGCTAAACTTGCTGGCGACGGTGAGAAATGACCGAGAACCACAACACATTTCAAATTTGAAATTTGAAAAAACAAGAGAGAAGGGAGAGCTTCTCTCTCTACTTGACTACTGACCTCTAAGATTCTTGCCAATCTTTTTGGTAAGTAGGATGATATTCAAACTGCCAATCAGTCGGCGGTTACCAATTCCAGGGAGGAGTGTAACCGTAGGGAAGCCTATTATCAAGCCTTGGCCTAGGAGCTTGACCTTATGCAGAAGAAAGCTAAAATTAAATGGCTCATAGAGGGTAATCAATGCACCCATTTCTTCTTCCATTCGGTTAATGGCAATTGTAACCGAAATAAAATCATTTCCCTAATTAAAGAGGACGGTTTCCTAACTAATGGCTATTGTGGAACACTTCCGAAGAACCTTGGACACTGGCCGTACTCATGGAACTTTGGATAAAGAGCATCTTTGGCCATATATCCTCCACACCATCCCGGACCTGTATAAAGAATCTCTTACCACCCTAATTAGGGATGAAGAGATCAAACAAGCTATCTTTTTCATTGGAGAGTATTAAGCCCCCGGCCCTTGAGATACGATGTGCATCAACTCAATTGTGAGGCCTATTTTTTTAACTCATTTTTGTAATAAAATTGATCTTAATTGAATTATATTTGAGTTTATTTATTTATTAATTAGAATTTATTGTGACTTAAGACATACTCATCAAAAATAGAAAAGATTGGGTGCTTAGAAAATGCTTAAAATATGCACATATTTGCTGTATTTGAACCAGTATTTGAACATTAGGATAGGTGTTCATATACAGTTTTAGCAGTTAATATAATGGATTGTGTACATATATAAATTAACAGTATGGGTTGCACACGTATTCTATTAAATCACTCACAAGTGCAAATTATTAGAATTAGTTGTGCACATATTTTGTCAGAGCGTGCACATATGCTTTGGTATTTGAGCCAACGTCCAAGGCAGCATATAAAGTTTACTGTTCCATCCAAGAACAAAAAATTAAGTCTGCCGCCTTGGTTCATTGCGTAATTGGCTTAGTTGTACTGTTCCATCCAAGAAGAAAAAGTTCACTGTTCATTCCCTTTGCTTTAGTTGTACTGCTTGACCAAAATCCAAAGGGGTATCCTTAAATAAAAAGGATAATAAGTTGTACAAATATTTTGGTATATTTAAAACTCGGGACGAAGTATATTTGTAAATTTGTTATATTTAATTTTATTTTTATTACGTAGTGAGTTGTTTTTTGAACTCATGATTATTAGATGGAAATGTAACAATTCTACTTAAATTCCTGGTCTACCAAAACGTTTTACAAGAGAGTGCCAGTGAGATGGACAGTCAACAATGACATAGCCACCTGCAGAGTCTTGGTGTACTGGTCAATTAGCCGGAATCATTCCACGAGGGGGTGTTGATTGTATCTCGAGCATCTCTTACACCTCTGATTTCAAGATCGTTGAAGATCATGAGACAATGGAAAACGGATCAAGAGTTCCTCCGGCTAGAATTTTCTAGTAGCTGGTAGTCTGCATTTATTATTTGTTAAGAGTTACACCAAACCACAACACACGCAAAACAAATAATAAATTCCTGGGACCAGGTTAGCTCTTTTTTTTCCTTTTTGATTTCTGCACCTTCCTTCATAGCTTGTCCGCTTTCACATCCCCACTTGCGAAGGGAGACGGCTAATCTCTCTCTTACCCTTCACGAATTCCATGCCTAATCTCTCTCTTACCCTTCACGAATTCCATGCCTAATCTCCCTTTCTCTTTGACCCTTCACAAGTTCTGTACCTAATCTCTTTCTTACACCCTTCACAAGTTCTATCCTTAACTCTCTCTCTTTCTCTCTCTCTCTCTCTCTCTCTCTCTCTCTCATCCTCCAAAAGTTCTGTCCGTACAAAACTACTGTTCCCGGAGACACCAGCTGGACATCGACATATAATTCAGACCAACTTGTCCACCTCAAACACCTTAAACATACCCACATCATCTTGTCGCCTCCTCTTACCCTCTCTCTTAAACAAGACAGAATTTCCAAAAGCCATTTCACTTTGTGATCTTTAAGCTCTGCTTTTAGTATTAATTTTTCCCACCAGAAATCATGGCTGCGGAAGAACTCTTGGACAGGAGAGATTCCAATACTCGCCTCCTGGAAGAACTCAAAGCTCTGAGCCAAGCTCTACACCAGTCCCATGTCTCCACAGCCAGGAGAGCTGTTTCTTTGGCGCTCCCTCGAACTTCGGCTTCCTCTATATCATCAACCGATCATGTTGAAATTGACCCGGATAAAAACGAAGACGAGCCTACCACCAAACCACGATCCAGACGCGTATCCTTGTCTCCATGGCGTTCGCGACCGAAGCATGTTGATCACCAGGAGCCCAAGGGTCAAACAAAGGCTCAGAACCCTAAAGAATTCACGCTGTTTGATGAGAGCACAACGTCTGTGGGGAAGAAGGGGATATGGAATTGGAAGCCAATCCGAGCCCTTTCCCATATTGGAATGCAGAAGCTGAGCTGCTTGTTTTCTGTTGAAGTCGTCGCCGTTCATGGCCTCCCGGCTCTGATGAATAGGCTCCGGCTCTCTGTTTGTGTGAGAAAGAAAGAAACAAAAGACGGGGCAGTGCATACTATGCCATCGAGAGTCTCTCAGGGGCTGCTGATTTTGAAGAGACCCTCTTCATCAAGTGCCATGTTTACTGCACTTCAGGCAGCGGAACACAGCTGAAATTTGAGCCCCGACCATTCTTGATCTACATGTTTGCAATGGATGCCGAAGGGCTGGATTTTGGAAGGATCTCTGTGGATTTGAGCCGCCTTATTATGGAATCCATGGCAAAGAGTGCTCAAGGCACAAGAATTCGGCAATGGGATGCAAGTTTCAATCTGGCAGGAAAGGCTGAAGGGGGAGAACTTGTCTTGAAATTAGGATTTCAGATTATGGAGAAAGATGGGGGGAATGGGATATATAATCAGGTTGATGGATTGAAGGCAGGAAAAGCCTCACCTTCATTTGCAATTGAGCAATCAAAAACATCCTTCAGCATACCTAGTCCAAAGATGACTGGCAGAATGGAAGTTTGGACTCCCTCTCCAGCAGTAACAACAGCAGACGTTCGAGGAATCGATCACTTGAACCTCGATGAGCCAGCAGCAGCACCTTCTCCTCCTGCCTTACAAAAGCCCAAAGAACCAGTGTCAAAAATAGAAGATCTTGATATCCCTGAATTTAAGGTTGTGGACAAAGGAGTTGAAATCCAGGGTGTGGAAGAACCCAAGGAGAAAAACATCACAATAAAAACAAAAGTTTGGTCCAAGTCAAGTGAGGATGTCAAGGAGATGGTGCACGATCAGTTCCATCTAACAAGATTGACAGAGCTCGATTCAATTGCTCAGCATATAAAAGCTCTTGAATCTTTGATGGCTCTAGAAAATTCAAGCAGAAGCTGCAGAACTGATGAAACAGAATCTCAAAGGCTTGACGAGGAAGAAGAAACTGTGACAAGGGAGTTCCTTCAGAGGCTGGAAGATGAGAAAGCAAGTGAATCTGAAAATTGTCAATTTGATTTACCACCTTTGAATCTGAAAGGCAGTAAGGAAACTTCAGATGCTGAATTGAAGGTTTTTCTCCCAGACCTGGGCAAAGGATTGGGATGTGTGGTTCAAACAAGAACTGGTGGGTACTTGGCCGCCATGAATCCTTCAGATGTACCCATGGAAAGGAGAGACACCCCAAAGCTTGCAATGCAGATGTCAAAGCCCTTCATTCTTACATCACATAAATCCATGAGTGGATTTGAAATGTTTCAGAGAATGGCAGCTATTGGACTTGAAGAACTAAGCTCAGAAATCGTGTCCTTAATGCCCATAGATGAACTGATGGGTAAAACTGCAGAACAGGTAGCTTTTGAAGGCATTGCATCTGCAATTATCAATGGAAGGAACAAAGAAGGCGCCAGCTCAAGTGCTGCTCGTACTATTGCTGCCGTTAAAATGATGGCAACTGCAATGAGCACGGACCGAGTGGAAAGGATAACAACAGGAATATGGAATGTGAGTGAAGATTCACTGACCGTTGATGAGATTCTGGCATTCTCAATGCAGAAGATTGAGGCCATGTCAATTGATGCTTTGAAAATTCAGGCAGAAATGGCTGAAGAAGATGCCCCTTTCAATGTCTCCCCATTCAGTTGGACGATGGCAATAGAAAGTAGGCAAGATCCAAATTACCCTCTAGCTTCTGCAGTTCCACTTGAGGATTGGATTAAAAACAGCAACACAGAAATCTCTAGTAGTGAGCCTGATGATCCAGCAGCCATCACACTGGCTGTGGTCATCCAACTGCATGATCCACTACGGAGATATGAGGCAGTTGGAGGTCCTGTTATAGCATTGATTCAAGCAACGCATGCAGATAACAATGGCAAGGAATATAACGAGGACAAGAAATTCAAAGTCATCGGCCTACATATTGGGGGCATGAAAGTTACAACAGGACGAAAGAAGAACATGTGGGACACAGAGAAACAGAGGCTGACTGCTATGCAGTGGCTGGTAGCATATGGTTTAGGAAAAGCAGGAAAAAAAGGAAAAACTCCACACCTAAAGGGGCAGGATTTACTATGGAGTATTTCATCAAGAATAATGGCAGATATATGGCTCAGATCAATAAGAAACCCTGACGTGAAGTTCACCAATTAATAACAGCCTTCAGGGCTCTCCAAAAACCCATAAGGAGAACTCATTCAATTGTTTCACTTGCAAGTTGTATCCAGAACATCCAGGCTAAAGCTTCTCATTAAGCAAGAAGCAGCAGCAGAGAGGCCGTGAAGAGTAGAAATTGTCAGCACATTGTATTGTCTATTTCTCGCAATCACGGTAAAAAGTTCTACCGCATAAAATATTGATGCAATTGCAGGAGAACTTTGCTCAACATGGTTAAAATGCTAATGGAATGCAATTCGTGTACTTATGATCTTAGAATTAGATCACATCCTCTGTACAAAAATAAAACAGGAGTCTTTATGAATATGCATGAGGGCTTTAGATGAATATGTCCATTTTTATATAATACCATTGATTTTTCCCTTTTCTGATAACATCTATAAATTCAACAAATGAAAAGATATGATCAAGGAATAAAGGACAACTGGGGAAACAATCTACGTTGCTATAGATTTGCAGTTTTAACAAACAAATAAACAAACACAAAAACTACATCCCTAGCACGGGCGAATGGCTTTCTGCCCATGCTGTCCATCCATTTTTCTGAGGATAAAAAAAAAATAAGGAAGAAACTCTTCCACTAAGTAAAACTGCAGACAATTCAGGAGATCTGGGCTTCAACCAGAACGCTGACTAAGCCAGAATCATAAGAAACCTGCACATTTGAGGCAGGATCGAGTAAGGCTCCGTCAATGATACAGTTAGTAGTCTCTTCCATTTCACTGATGGCAAACTCCAACATTTTGAGAACTTCATCCATTTGTGGATGGTTCGTGTCATTTACTGAGAAAACATGCACCCTGTTATTAACCTCAATCCAGCTACAGCCAGGGTTCTTCTGGATACCCTTCTCTCGCATAATTTTTCTTACATTCAATACACCTTCCAATTTGCCAGAATCCGAATACATATTGGACAGAAGGACATAACTTCCTGATTCTTGAACATCTAACTCCTGCAATTTGGACACTGCAAATTCTGCCAATTCTGTGTCACCATAATTACGGCATGCAGCAAGAAGAGCACCCCAAACAATGGCATTTGGTATATAAGGCATTCCTACAATCACATTCTTTGCTTCCTCAAGCAGCCCGGCCCTGCCAAGAAGATCTACCATGCATGCAAAATGTTCATGTCTGGGGTAGATACCATGGTCATTTTTCATGCAGTTAAAGTAATGGCGCCCTTCTTGCACGAGCCCTGCATGACTGCATGCCATTAGAACTGACATATAGCTTATGTGATCAGGTGCGAATCCGGCATTTATCATACTCTCATATGTCTCAATCACTTTCCTAGCATGACCATTTTGAGCATATCCACTGAGCATCGAATTCCAGGATACTAAACTTTTTGTATTGATTGATTCAAAAACTTTATATGCGGCATGAATCTGTCCACATCTCGAATACACAGTGATAGCACTATTTGCGACAGAAACGTCCAAACCAAAGCCAAACTTCTCAGCTTGAGCTATAATTTGTTTTCCCAGTTGCAATAAAGCAGAATCTGCACAGGCACTGAGTGAAGTTGCAAAAGTAATCCAGTCTGGTTTAATACCTTGTCTTAACATCATAATATACATCTTAAGGCCCTCTTCCCAAAACCCTTGCTGTACATATGTTGCCAGCATAGAGTTCCAAGTAATGATGCTGCGATCCCGCATTTCATCAAAATGTTCACGAGCTTTGTCAACATCACCACTCTGAGAGAATGCAGTGATCATTGCTGTCCATGAGATTATATCTCTGAGAGGCATTGAGTCAAATACGATGTTTGCATTCTGAACATTCCCACATCTGGCATACATACTAATGAGAGCATTCCCTACAGGAATAGAGGACTCAATCCCAGTCTTGACTGAATATCCATGAAGCTGCATCCCGAGATAGCTTTCCTTAGAGCTTAATCCAAAAACAGTTGCAATGGTGAACTCATCTGGAGCTAAAGGGACCTTTCTCATTAGGTTGAATAGTAGTAAAGCTTCCTCTTGACTCCCAAACTGTGCAACCCCAACAATTAATGAAGTCCATGAAACAACATTCCGTTCCATTAAGTTATCAAAAATCCATCTCGCAGACTTCAAGATTCCACATTTCGCATACATGTCAATCAAACCACTGCCCGTATAGACATCAAGGCAGGATTCAGTCCTCAGAATCCGAGCGTGCAAATGTCTACCGCAGTCCAAATCGTACAAGCTTGCACATGCACTTAGAACACTAGCATATGTCATTGAATTAGGACTGAACCCTTGATTCCACATCTCAACAAACATGTCAAGAGCCAGTACCCCGTACCCATGTTGAGAAAGCAATGAAATCACAGTATTCCATGAAACAATATCACGTTCAGGCATCTGATTAAAGAAAACAAGAGAACTAGCAACGCCAGATAACTTTGAGTAGCCATAAATCATACTATTCCAACAAAACAAAGTCGGATTCGGGATCCTAAAAAAGACTCGTTCCGCGGACTCCACAGCACCACACTTAATATACATATCAATGATCGAAGAATCGACGGAGTACCCATTTGCAAAACCACATTTCTCCACCAACCCATGCAGTTGAATTGCCAATTTAAGGTATCCAAGGTTACCGCATGCCTTCATGGCACAGGTTAGAGAGAACCGGTCTGGAACATCACCCATCTCTCGAACTATCGAGGCGAGTAAGTTTACCGTATGCCCGGATTTTCCGTTACTAAAATAAGCTGACATCATCGAAGTCCAGGAAACAGAGTCTCTTTGAGGCATTTCATCGAACAGCTTTTCCGCTTCACCAATTCGCCCGTGTTTTCCTAACCCGTTAATCATCGTATTCCAAGTAAAAACATTGGGAAACCCAATCTCCGAAAAGACTCGACAAGCATCGTCTATTGAATCACAATTTGAGTACATGTTCAATAAATGGTTTTGCAGGAAAACGGAAGTGTACAGGCCAGAGTATATGAGCTGGGCATGGAGTCTGCGGGCAACGGGTATAGACCGGAGCGCTGCGCAGGATTTCATGGCCTCGTAAAACATCTGGGATAAGTCCATGTAGGATTGTTGAGATGAAAGGTCGAGGCAGAGACGGAGTTCCGAAAAGGGGTCTTGTTGGTAAGTGACGAAACGAAAGAGAATGGAAAGTGAAAAGGGAAGGGGAAGGCGAAAACGGTGAGAAAGATAGCTCGACGGAGGCCATGAGAGCTTTACTATCATTCGAGAGTGCGACGATCTCACGTTCGCAGGAGGATCTCATTTGGCTACCGCCACTACGTCGAGCAAAAGCACTCTGAACTCCAAAGGAAGGAGGACGCTTCGATGAATTGAACGAAGGACGAGGGCAACAGGCTCCGTATAAAGACAGGGAATCAGAGGAAGATTAACGGCGTAGTATAATTATAAGGTAAAAACGCAGGGAAACTGAGGAACGCAAACAGCGTCGTCCATGGAGGGTTAAAAATTGTAAAACAAACTTATATATTTACTACTAAAAGATTGTGTTATCGAATTACTTTTTTTAATTATTTCTTATATACTCCAAGACATAGCAAAGACCAATGTAAATCAAATTTTAAGTACAGACCTACGGGGCACATTATCCCAAATCCTCTTGTGGGCCAAGCTATTGCTATTAAAGAGGAAAAGAGGAAACCTGATTCTGCTATTCCCTCTGTGATTCCTGATTCTATTGTAACATCCTTCAACTCTTTTGCCGTTCTTCAAAAAGCAGTAGCTGATGCCAATCAGACTCAGCAGAAAGGCCTCCGACGTGGATTGTAATCAGAAAGATCATGATATTGAGCAGAATATTGCTGTTCAGCATATTTTAGAGGGCAAGTTTTATTGCGGGGCTAACCAGAATGTTGATGAGAAACTAAATTATTTCTACTTCAGTGCCACATGTCCTGATCATTTTATTGATACTAATTCCTCAAAACCATGTTAAGGCAAATGCCTTTGTGAGGAGGGAACGCTTCTAATCTTAGACTAGAGTATCAAAGAATGCAGCACCTAGAACTTCAGCGTTCTGATTCCAAGATTGGTAAACTGAGGAAGGCTATAAGTAAATTGAAGTTGAATTTAATTGAATCTGAGGCCAGGGTTAATTCGGACTCCATTAATCCTACAGCTTGGCAGGCTAACTCAAGAGGTGCTAGAGACGTACGGAATCAAGCTGAGATGCCGTTGGTCCCTATCAGTGGTGAGAGTATGAATCAAGAGAGTAACAGTAGGAGCCTAAAGTCCAAAGAAAATATGGTTGATCTTTTGGGGAGGTCTAGCAGTAAGGGATTAGGATCATAGGATCCTTTGTCAAAACCTATTCTCAAAAAGCACAAGGGGTTTAAAAAGAAAAATTATCCTTCTCCTAATCCTCATGGTTAGCATCACATATTGGAATATCCGAGGACTGAATGGGAGTATAAAAGCCCAGGAGGTCAAGCATTTTATTCACTCTTCAAAATGCGCGATTGTTGGCCTAGTTGAAACCAAGGTTAGAAAATGTAATGCTGCCAAGATAACCAAAAAGTTGATGCCCTACTGGAATTAGGAAATGAACTACTCTTCGAATTCTTCAGGGACAATTTGGCTTGGATGGGACTCCAGAATTGTCAATCTGGATATCTTATTAAAAGATTATCAGATTATTCATTGTAAAGTTTGCTCTAAGGCTAATATAAAAGCCTGCTATGTGTCCTTTATTTATGGCTCCAATTCGGAGATCGAACAGCGCACCCTTTGGGATAAGCTGTGGGGATTAACCCATCATACTCTTGGGATGCCTTGGGCTGCCTTGGGGGATTTCAATGCGATCCGAGCGCCTTTAGAAGGCTTAGGTGGTAGTTGGCATGCTAGAAGTGCTCTGGACTTGGATCAATGCCTGAAAGATTGTGATTTGCAAGACTTATGCTACGATGGTACTTTTTTTACTTGGAATGATGGTAGAGAGGTTGCGGTTTGGATCTATGGAAAGCTGGATCGAGTGGTTGTTAATGGTCCCTGGCTTTTGGAATTTGAAGCCTGCAAAGCTTCCTTCCTACCTTCCAGACTATCTAACCACTCTCCATGTGTTCTTTCCCAGGATGTTCGCGATTGGCAAAGGAGAGGTCTTTTTCGATTCAACAACTTTCTCTCAAAGTACCCCCAATTCTTACCTTTTGTTCAAGAGGCTTGGCAGCATAGAATCTAGGGTGTTCCAATGTTTTAGATTGTTTCCAAACTGCGGATTACTCGTGGTCTGCTTAAGAATTTAAATGAGTGCATTGGGAACATATTAGGAGAGGTTGTCTGGACTCGAAGAGACCTTGAAGAGTATCAAAAATCAATATTCCATCTTCCTCTCAACTTTGTGGCAACTAAGGAAGAGAATTATAAAGCGGCCTACCACCTTGCACTGAGACAAGAAATGGAATTCATCTAGCAAAAGGCCAAAGTTAAATGACTCAAAAAGGGAGATCAGTGCACAAAATTCTTCTTCAATTCAGGCGATGGGAACAACAATAGGAAAAAAATTCTCTCATTATGTAATGATGATGGCACCTCAACAAATAACCATGAGGAGGTTTAGCACTTAATTGTCGTACACTTCACGAGGTTGCTAGGATCCGATCAAAAGGATACATTCTTTGACAAGGATTGGCTCCAACCATTTATTTTGCATACCATCCGAGACAATCTCCGCTCATCAATGACCAGACCTATTAGTGTCGAGGAGGTTCAACAGTCTCTATTCTTAATTAGAGACAGCAAAGCGCCTAGCCCGGATGGTTACTCATCTAAGTTCTATAAAGAGGCTTGGCACATCATTGGCCTCTCCATTGTGGAAATGGTTCAAGATTTCTTTCATCATGGGAAGCTCCTCAAGCAAATTAATGCTACTCTTATCAGCCTAATTCCTAAAGTGAAGATTTCATCCAAAGTTTATGATTTAGACCCATTTCATGTTGTAATGTTATCTATAAAATTATTTTGAAGATCATTGCCAATCGTATCAGACCCAGTTTACCTCTTTTGGTCGATAAGTGCCAGATTGCTTATGTGAAAGAAAGACATATTGGTGACAATATTTTGCTGGCTTAGGAATTACTTCATAAATACAATCTGAGCAAAGGAACTCCCCAGTGTGCCATGAAGGTAGACCTTATGAAAGCATATAACTCGATCCAATGGGATTTTTTAATTACAACTTTAGAACTGATAGGCTTCCCCCCTAGATGGTTACCTAGATTAGTCAATGCATTAGTACAACCTCCTTTTCTATCAACATAAACGGTGAATCTTGTCTTCTTTCTTTAAAGGGGCCAAAGGTCTTCACCAAGGGGACACGCTATCGCCTTGTCTTCTTGTGTTGGCCATGTAGGCTCTTAATGGTATCTCGGAGATAAAAGCCCGTAGAAATGAGAATTTTTAATATCATTGGAAATGCGAGAGTACGAGGTTTGTGATGCTTGGTTTTGCGGATGACCTTCTTCTTTTCTCAAAAGCTGACCCTATTTCTATCAAAATTATTCAAGATTGCCTCAAGGGTTTTGAAGATCTCTTGGGCCTTTCAACCAAAAGAGACAAAAGCGATATTTTTATGTGTGCTAGAGACAAGAGCACCAAGCAGGAGATTCAGGACATTATGAGTTTTAAGAGGGGCATTCTTCCAATGAGATGCCTGGGTGTTCCCCTTATCACCTCAAGGCTTTCATTGAAAGATTGCCAGCCCCTGCTAAATAGAGTGCTTTAGAGAGTATCCTCCCTAAGAACCGTTGGCTATCTTTTGGCGGTCAGCTACAGCTAATATCTTCAATTTTATCAATGATTTATAACTATTGGGCTTCTATTTTCATCCTTCCTAAAACAATTTTGAAGAAGATAGAAGGCTATATGTGAGGTTTTCTTTGGCATGGATCCGCCAATGGCAAGTTTGCAGCTAAAGTTGCATAGAAGGACATCTGCACTGCAAAGGAGGAAGGAGGACTAGGTTTAAAAAATCTTGTTGTTTCTAATAAAGCGTTTATTAGTTGTTTGATTTGGAAGCTCGTATCAAAAGATCAAGCCTCTATTTGGTCGGCCTGGTATTATGCTAACCATATTTACTTAGCAAAAAAAAAGTTATGCTGACCATACTGGACCTTAAAAGTGCCAGACATAACATCATGGTGTTGGACTGTCCTTCGCTCTAAGATTTGCCACCACATTGGGAATGGTGCAAATATATTCCTATGGACTAACAATTGGCATCCCCTTGGACCTATTTTTGACCGTTGCATGGAGAGAATGAGGTGTGTTACTGGTTTAACGGAAGATGCTAGAGTCATAGAGATCATTCATCAGAGTAAGTGGAGATGGCCTAATTCATTTGACATGGAGGTTGCTGGCATTTTGAAAATATGCCTTAGTATTGTCCTGATGATACCAAAGTTGATGCTATAACATGGTGTGATAGCCGCTTTGGTAGGTATATGGTGAAGTCGGCTTACTCAATTTTCCAGAATCGCAAAGGTAAGGTGCATTGGTATAATCTTGTCTGGGGGCACAAGCATATTCTAGCTCATGCTTTTACTCTTTGGCTGGTCATCCACAAAAGACTCAGCACCCTGGACCGGATTAATTCTTACATTCTATGTCCGATGACTTGCGTCCTGTGTAAACAAGGTGGTGAAAATCATAAGCATATGTTCTTTTCCCGTCCCTTCTCATTGGGTGTGTGGAGGATAATATATCGCCATGTTGAGATTTGCTAACCCTATAATGATTGGCATTCAAACATTTGCTGGGCAAGGTCAGAATCTCAATGCGATTTCCTCTCTACTCACCCTTGCTGCAACTGTATACTACATTCGGCGTGAAAGGAACCAACATACGTTCAATAATGCGGCTCAACTGAATGAATTCAATGTTGCCAAACTTATTACCAATGCTGTTCGTAGGAAACTTAAAATTATTTCCATTAATTGCAAAAAGAATTATCATTCCATCATGACAAGATGGAGTATATCATTAAATGGTTGTTGAACTGCTTCATCTAAATGCGGTCGAAATGCTTCATCTGAACGCGGTCATACTGCCATGGCCGAGGACGCTTGAAGTCTGCCAAAGTGATGGTTTAACCAAGATTATTGCATATGGCCGTGATGCTTGCTAAAGGCTGATGTATTGATTTGTGTTGCATGAGTCCCTCTATGGCCGAGATTGTAAGGTCGATCGAGATGGATAAGGCCGACAGGGATGAGGAATTTGTAGACTGAGGTTTGGCTGGGACTACCAAGGAAATTTGAGCTCTCAAATGATCAAGGACAAAGATTATGACCGAGGAAAATTGGCCGAGGATGAAGTCGCCCTTATGGCCGAGCGGACATATGGTGCCCGAGGTTATAAAAGGCTGAGGATATAGAAGATGCGAAATTGGATGAAGCCTAGGGGAAGATTTAATGCAAATTTTCTTTTGATGATTTCCTTTTGGGCTTGTTATGTATCATGGAGATCGGGGGATGTCCTAACCTCGATATTCTACGTCCAAGTTGGCAAAACACTTAGTGATAGAATATAGGTTTTTTTATAAATTTTTATATTTTAATACAATTTACTTAATTACCAAAAAAAGATATTTTTGCCTTCTGTTCTACTAAATTTACATTTAAATTTGATGGGTTTATCACCCATAGACCGACTTGGATGCCAAAACCAATGGTAAAAAGGCCGTTCGAAAATCACAACCTAGGAGAAGGCCTTCATAGCCCAAGGTTCGAGATCACATAGTCCAGGATCATCTGCCGAGGTGTGGGCTACCCAATAGCCCACTATGAGTGGCCCCATGAGGATGGCCCACAATCATTTGTTTTCGGTGTTAAGAAAATTTATCATAACTAGTCAACACAAACCTGACAAATATTCTAAAAATATTCACCCATAATTTGCATGATCTCCCCTAAAGTGGCAACTATCATACTAGTGCCTCCCATAATTACATCAAAGAAGGAAGGAATCCTCTTGACTGATGACAATTGTCATAATCGATACTCATGATCTTCGTGGTAGCCTGTCAAATCAGCGTCGACAGCTGTCTGTCAGCCTTAGCACCCAACAACCTAAACGTTATAAATACTCGTTTACTCTCACAAGAAAAGAAGAAGAGGGGAGGAAAAAGGCACTATAGACTCCATTTAGGAGGCCCTACCCAATCCATGTAGGACACCTACCCACTAGCCCTCCCGGGAGGAGGCCCGCCCAATCCATTTAGGAGGCTTGCCCTCAAATCCATCCAGAAGGCACCGTCTAAGGAGTCCAGCCCTCTGTCTAGGAACCAACCCTCCATCTAGGAGCTAGGAGCCCTACGTCATGGAGTTAGGAGCCGTCCACCCAAAAACTACCATCCATCCAAGAGTCCATCTCTCTAGACGATCTACCTTCCATTTAGGAGCCTTACTCCTACCCTCTACCTCTAAGTTGCCCCTCAATTGGTTGCACCTAAAGCCGCCTCCAATCGGGAAAACACATGCACTCAATCCCCCACTACATACACCATGCGTCTTCTTACATCCTCACATCTTTCTGTTCCTTTGAAATAATATCTGACTTGAGCGTCAAAAGATTTACTAGGGAGTAAGTTCTGCCAATCCACTAATCTTTTATTTTTAGTTGTGTTGTGCAGGGTCCATGTTTGAAGAGACGAGGATCGGATCAGCTCCAGGTCAACCCGATGTGGAATGAGCAGTTTTCTAACCCGTACAATAACCCAAATTTAAGAATGCATAATTGGCACCATCTGTGAGAATGACTGAAAAGTCCTCCTCCTTAACAACAAGAACAAACACAGTCAGCATTTTAGGTGTGAGCTAGTGCACCAGCCAAAGGGGTCGTCATCCATGGAGCTGACCCCTCATCAAGTAGCCATGCGGATAGACAATCAACCCCAAGCGTGCATGCACTCGCTGCTTAATTAGGTGTCTAGGTCACTACGCCCCACTTATCGAGAATAGCAAATTGGTGGCAAGAGGTGTGATGATCTTGAAACTGGACTAACAGGCCAATCCAGCATCCAGTTGGCTTGACTAGTCAAGAATTCACTGCGACGCTAGGCCTGTTTGATTGATCTGGATCCAATTTGGCATCCAGTCAGCTTGACTTGTCAAAGATCCACTCTGACGTCCGGCCTATCTGACTGATCTTAATCTAGTTTGGCATCTAGTTGATTTGATAGGTCATCGAATTAGCCTGGTCTGGCCTGTTTGACTAGTTTACAATCTAGTCTGACTTCAGTACGAACTGATAGCAGTTTAGTCACCTTGACTCGGCAGCCAGTTGCCCTTCGGATTTAGCAGTCCGGTTGTCCTTCAGATTCGGAAGTCTGATCATCCTCAACCTTGGCTGTGACGACCCCAAAAATTCTAAACAGAAACTGGTAAGGTTCCGCCTGTAAAATGGCCGTCAAACTATACATAGACTTATTCAAAACCTATACAATATATATATCACCACAAAGATCACAAACACAGGATCCACATTGCTACAATATTTTCATGGCTCCAATGTTACATATCTGGATACAATATCAGAACAAAAAGATGCCACTAGGTACCTGAATCAAACCATAATATCCTGCGAAGTATAACATCTATCGTGCATAGCAAAAATTAAACTATCTGTCCATCAATATACAAGTGCATATCCATCTCGAAATATACAAAAGTATTTCATATAGTACAAAGATGCAAAATCTAAGTCCAAAACATCATCATTCAATTCCACAGCCTAGCCAACAGCTTATCTCTACTCCGCCCCATCGGGTATAAACTCATGTTTATTTGAAAGCAAGAAAAACAATAAAGAGTGAGCCAATTTTTTTGGTAAGGAGTGAGCCAAATACTCAATAAAACACAATATAATCAATGATCATAAGTAATATATACTCAAAGTAAAGTATATGAGGGATATATGAGTATAATAAAAATACATAAGTATAAAACATGAACAAATATATTTTTGAAATACATTGATCTTTTTTATTTTACTTTTGATTCTTTTAGGTTTTAAAACATATAGAAATTTTTTTATTTTTGAAAACCAGGGCCAATAGGCATTACTAGTTAACGATGTGGTTGAACAAGGAAATGAATGTGTATGCTTCCACACATTCTAAGGCACTACCCACGCAATTCAACATCCCGTGATGAGCGGTATACCTTTCATCTGATATACCGGGCCATAAAGCTTATGCCACTATAACCCCCGTGGCCTAGAGGCAATCATCATGCTACCACAGTAATATCCTAAGGCATACATGGGAATACTATGATCTAAAATATAAATTTTTAATCCAATTTTATGAATTACTTGTTCTTAGGAAAATTTTCATACTCATTCTTAATACTTTATTCTCACTCCCTAGAGAATGGTTTATCAAACTTAACATTTCATGGAATTCCCTTCTTATATTTTTAATAACTTGCATAATTCTTGTAAGCTTAAGTCTTCTCATGACTTAAGTACATGCACAATTAATATAAAACTTGAGAGAACTAGAAATTCTTACCATAATGAGCCAAACATAACTTTAGAGCTTTCGGACAATAAATTTCTTCATGAGCAGTTCGCAACATAATTTTCGGAACATACAACATATCATATACAATTTACATGTAAATAAATATCAAATAATCAATATTAAAACGTTCATAAAGTTAGGATTTTAATTATCTAAAGCTAAATTATGCATAAACCTTAAATTATATGGGTAAAAATGTTGGGGCACGGGTTAGGGTTTTCCATGTGTACAAAACCGTATAAAACTATCAAATTGGATACTCAATCGATAAATAATCATATTCAAGACATAGGTATCAATTTTCTAAAGCCAAATCATATAAAAATCTCAAAATAAATGGGTAAAAGCATTCAGGCAAGGGGTTAGGGTTTCATGTACGAAATACTATATAAAACTTAAAAATCAGACGTGAAATCAACATATATACATGCTTAATACGTGGGTTATACAAAATATACATTTAGACAGGTATCAAAATGAAAATACTCGACGAGAACTGAACAAAAATTACAAAGAGAGAAAGAAAAGTATATGGATGCACTTGCCTTGACCCGGTCTACAACTTCTTTTACTAACTCCAAGTCGGAATCGAACCTAAGAGCCTCGATCTCCTCCTTCTCTCTCTTCTCCTTCACATTCTCTCTCTCTCCTCTCTATCTGATCTGCATAAAAATGACGTAGAAAAGAAGCCGCGTATGCTTAAATTGAGGATTGGCACTCGAGCGCTAGCCTGGTGCCCTTCAAGGGCACCTAGCCTGGATCTGGCACCTACTGTCGGCGCTCGACCGACCGACAGGTACCAGCCAGCTGGAATGGGCACCCCCGGCGTTGCCTCAGGCGCCCGGTGGTGTCCACCATCGTTCCCACATTCCGCTCCTAAAACTTCAACTCCCGTATACATTAAATTTAATTTTGATTATATTAATTTAATAAATCATAATTATCATAATTTAGAACTCAATCTTATTTACGGATTAACATTATAAGGTTTACAACGCCGATTCCTGATTTTGCCAATTCTGGGTCTTTGGGATTTTCAATGCAATGTCTCCCACGTTCTTTAACCTCGATTAATTTATATTAATTTAATTACTCCTAATTACCATATTTTGAAAACTGGTATCTTATATTGGTACCCTGGTTACTCCTCGGGCTCAACTCCGCCTTATCACCTATGACGAACCACGTCTTAAAACTCATTATTAATCTTAATCATAAATTGTTTTCTTTTAATTATTAATATTTTCAGTTAAATACATCATAGTCAATATGGTGTAAGCTTTCTCTATAAATATTCCAATTCACCTGTACATAAATAATAACTCAACATACATAGGATCCAAATACCTTACCACGTCATATGTAACTCTAAGATCAACCAAGCAATATGATGTTAATTTCATATTAAGGAAAGATGTCTACTAAACCAATCATATACACATTTACGAAAGTAAATAACATCTATAAAACTTTAACCATCTGAACTACATCACTTATAAAGAATACATTGTTCCATAACATTCATCAAAATTGATTAAAAACTTTACATCATTTCACTCTCAGCCTACATCTAAAGTCAACTACAAAATAACAATTAAATACAATACATGCTATCCCAAAATATAGGTATACAACATCTCAAACTTTTATGTGGATGGTGTGGAGGACCATCCCAAAATACACTACATCTTAGTCAGCTGCCTTTGCCGACATTGTATGTGGATGGTGTGGAGGACCATGTCAAACTTTTATTTTGCTCTTGTTGCCTGGCGAAGGTGTTGGAGGTGGTGTAGGATGCTGATGATGCCTCTCCTGCCATTACTAATGCTGGCATTTGTTGCTCCCTTTGGCAGTTCTCAGAAGCTGCCTCCTCCGATTTTGGATGTTAGTAATCCTCCAGATGAGGTGGCATCCCTTCTGATTTATGCTTTCTATTGAGCAATTTATGGCTGATTTTGTTGAGGGCTGTTGTGCTGTATAGTTTTGCTGGTTTCTGGATGTGCATGGTTTCCTCCTGTGGAGGTGTGCTACGTTGGAATTGAGTGCCGGTCTGTTTTCTTAAGCAGGGGACTGGTAGTATTTAAGGTCTGCTGTTGCGGAAGCTTCCTTTGACCAAGGTTCCTTGCTGAGTGGTGCACTTGGAGCCTTGGGAAATAGATTGATGCTGGTTTGCCTACAGTTGCCTAAAAAAAAAAGATCGGTACTGTCGACTGCTGTGGCGTGAATGGTTTGGCTCTCTGGTGTGTCTCTCCTAGCTGTAGTTAAGATGTTGGTCTGGCATTGCAGCTCCTACTGCTGGCATGGCATATCGGGCTGCAGCTGTTGGATGTAGGATGGCTTCAAACGCCCTCTCTACTTGGTATTTCTGCGCTAGGAACTTCAGTAAATGCTGATGGCGGAAGTGGTTTGGGAGGGTTTGATGCACTGATGCTGAAGTCAGGGCAGCCGTTTCTTTTGGACCTGCTGTCATGTAATAACAGCCCAAGATGCTGGTGCTGTTGGAAAGTGGTGTTGCATTGATGTAGGATGTTGCAGCTGGTTTTCCAGTTTTGATTCACCAAGTGGTGCAGGAACGGCCCATGGCTGGCACGAAGTTCCATTCTGGCGTTGATGCTGAAGCAGTTGGTGACTAGATTTCTACCTGTTGCCAATTTTGGTACTGCCCATAGATTGGCATGTTTTGTTTAGGAATTGCTCTACTGATGTTGGAGCGTTTTGATTGTATTGAGTGATTACCAGCATTTTCTCTGTTGGTTTCATCCGTTGTAGCAATGTGCTCGGGGCATGCCCTAACGCTTATGGTTTATCCCCAAGTCGGAAAAACACTTGGAGATAAACCATTACTTGTAATATTTTTCTCCCATTAATTCAAATCACTTACTTACCAAAAAAAAGGCATACAAAAATGATACTTCCAAATTTATAACTAAATCCTTTGACCTTCATTCTTACTCGTCAGGCATAAATTCGTATGAATCATTTGAAGGGTTAGTAAAATAGTAAGAAAATGAGCTAAATACTCAATAATACACTAAACATGGCAATGACCATGCATATACATATTCATACTTGAAATCATATCGTAGGAAGTATGAATCGTATAGAATGAAATAACATAAACATGAATACAATATCCTGATTTCTTATCTTACTCTTTTCTTATCTTTAATCACCATAATATGCTTCTTGTTCTTCTTTATTCTTACTTGACAAAATATGCTAAAATTTTACTCATTTTTAGGGATCAGGGTTATTAGACCTTACCAGTTAAAGTAGCGGTTGATCGAAATCCTAATTATATTTTCTCCACGTAATCAAAGGCTTAACCTCTTATTTAAGAACCTAGAGGCGGGCCATTTACATATTATCTCCTTATAGACGGGGCTAAAACTGTAATGTGGTACTTATTTTTAGACAATAATCTTTTATTATAATATACTAAGATATGTTAGAATATACTATCTGTTGAACAATCATTGATCTAATTTTTTAACCGTTTAATTTAAGAAAAAACTATGCACTTTACTTCTTAGTTTGTAGAGTTCCTTCTTTCTTTTTATTATGTTAGATATAATTTTATCATGTTAATTTCATAAACATAAGATTTTGATAAAAATATATGTAACAGAAATTTATAATTTTTTTTTACAAATTTAATAAGCATGTATCACATAATTAAATATAAAGTTCATTTTTATCATGTACAAATGGCATATAATACTTTAAAATTTATCATTATGAAGTACAAATATGTAGAAATTATTTTTATACCTCTAAATATGAAAAGAATTTTAAAATAATATACATAATTATGATACAGATAATTATATGTGAGTTCTTGATAAATTTTACTATAAAATTATAATAGACCAATAGATATAAAAACTTTCTATACTTTTACTTCAAAATCTTAACTCAGGCAAATATTAGAACAATAATACTTAAAAAGAATGGGAATAAAACACCACAAAGGAAAGAAAAAGCTAAATGTGTACTTTTCTTTGCCTGATATATTGAAATTCTTAGTCTGAATATTCCGAATTGGGCTACCTGGATGTTTGCTCCCTTTCCTCTCCCTTCTTCTCTTTCCTTCGGTCTTTCTCGCTCTCTTTCTCTTTCTATCTGATTAGCTCCATTTCTTAAAATACAACATATTGAGTATTGACTTTATTATTTTACAAGAATAAATTACTTGATTAGTTATAAAAATTATTTAGCCATTTTTAGTGAATGTTTGGGAGAAATTTCATAATTTGGCTTAAAATATGGGCTTGAATTCTTAGTGGGTCATATACAAAAAAATTTAATTGTGATGTTTATTTTTGGGATAAAATTGTGAGATTTATTTAGAAATAAATTTTTAATAATTGATAAAATTAAATAGTATATCGATTGTATACGAAGCAAATAGATATTTAATATTGAGACCTAATAAGCTTAGACTATTTGAATTGTTGAATTGGGTTTAGATACTTGGGCCACTAATTTGAATTAATAGCTTGAATTCAGGTATTTTAGCCATTAAATTTAGTTTAGTGTAATTAATATATTTAATTGAGTTAACTTAGTTATAAGTCTAACTAATTGAATGAACCGCTTTATATTTAAACTAGGTAAATTTTTGTATATTTGAATTCATTAATTAAAAATATAATTATAAAATTAAATTTAAAAATGGGTCAAAATATTAAAAATTAATATAAAAATTTTAAGTATTATTATAAGAATAATTAGATAATTAATTAATTAATATTTTAATTAGAGATAAATAAATACATAAATATATCTAATAATAATAATAATAATAAAATAAATGAGAAGGAAAGAAGGAAATCGATGCCTAAATGGAAACCTAGTGAAACTCTAAACTAACTCTTTATTACTTAAGAGGACCGTGGTGTTAGGAGAAGGGGCAGCGCACGGACCAAAAGGGAAGCTGCGTGCGAGTCAAAGGGAGAAGTTGCCGTTGCCACTGTTGCTGGAAGAAAAGTGAGAAATCGAGATAAGTAAAATTCCTACTTTTGCAAGTAAATCATTCCATTCTATTTATTGGTGCTAATGTATTCTTGCATGCCTTGATATGTGTGGGAATTGTGGCATCACTTTTGTAAATTGAAAATGCAAGGTACCAATTTTCAGAATGTAGTAAATTTAAGGAATTAAGTTATTATAAGTGAATCGAGGTTTAAGGGCATGGGAGGAAGTGGATTGAAGGTTCAAAGTCCCGGAATTGGTGGAATTGAGAACCGGCGTTTTAATCTTGAAATATTAATCCATAAAAATGATTTGGGTTTTAATTGATGGTAATTTCAAGGTATTAAATTAAAATAATCATAATTAGACTCGAGGTATGCGGAAAGATATGTTTCAGAGTAGAAAATTGGGCAGTGGTGCCGGGCGGACTGCTGGGCACGCAACCCAGCAGGTTGTGCCTATCAAACGCTCGAGTGCCGATTCCAGTGCAGGCGTGCCTACTGCGCACAGTGGATGGCGCTCGAGCGCCAATCCGCATAAAAGCTGCATGCAGGTTTCTTTTTAACTGTTGGAGGACGTGGTTTGGGGGGAAAGGAGAGAGCACATGGGTAGAGAGAGAGAGGGAGAGAGAAGAGAGAGAAATGGGAAAACGAAGGCTTTCAGGTTCTATTCCGGTTTCGAGCTAGTTGAAGAAATCAAAGATCGGGTCGAGGCAAGTGTGTCCATACCTTTCTCTTTCGTTCTTTTTTATTTTTGTTCAATTTTTTCGGGTATTATTATCCCGATACCACACTCATGCATGTATATGTGATACTCATAGCTTAATTATGTATATATGTGAATTTTATATCCAAATTTGTTGAAATTGACTGATTTTCGTATTCAAATCCTAACCTCACACCCGAGTAGTTTCAAGCCCTGATTTGTGCGACTTTTGTATAAATTAGGACTAAAATATTATTACTCATATCTTATATGAGTTAATTTACCAATTAGATATCTAATTTGAGAGTTTTATGTGAAAACCCATTCGCGAAACCCTAGACCCGCGCCCAGCTTGGGATTTTCCCATTTTCCTTCGATTGTATATTTAATTGACCCAAAATTATAAATTATTGTGTTCTAATTATACCTATACCTCGCCCGGGCATCTGATTTCACAACTATCATGCCATTCGCGACTTCCAAACTCTCTAAAATGGCCATGTTACTGTTCACTCAAGGATGAATAGGAATTTTGCATACTTCCATCGTAATTAATTGTTATGAAAGCCATGCCTTATTGTATATGTTTAATTGTAAGCTCAGAGAAAATGTGTTTGTGTTCCATTATAAAGGAAATGTGTTCCAGGGGCCCCCAAAGTGATAATTGACTAATGGTGGTAATAAATCCTAATCTTTTCTATGAATTATGGTGTCTATGCATCCAATTAACTTGTGAAAAGGTTTAAATTTGAAGGAAAGATAATAATCGTATATACGTTCGGAGAAAAATCTACAATTTGTTATGTGATTAAATTATTCTTCTGGAAAGAGATATTGTGAATCAATTTGTCATCGACCTTCCCTTAAATGAATAAGAAACCATAAAATTAGGACTACAGATTTATATTATGAAGGGTAATATCCCTTGGCCCGCCATTAGTGTTACAGTAGAGATTCAAGGATTATCCTATCCACATATTATAGCGGATAATATCCTTGGCAAGCCTTAAGATGTTACTGTGGAAGAACGAAGACTGTCTCTGAACCACGGGAGGTTAGGGTAGTATTTTACTGGCTCTGTATGACCGGGTGATAGGTATACCATTATACTATGTGGTGTTCGGCCTGTTTACAGGCAACATATGATGGTCGAGTAACTGCACACCTTAAATATAGCCGATGGACGAGTATCTACAGGACTAAAATATAGTCGATGCTTTAGAATGTGTAGAGTAACATATTCCTCTTCTTGTTCTCTTGCATCTTTAGCTAGTAATGTTTACTAGCCCTGGTCCACAAATATAAATAATAATGTATAATTAATATTTCAAAGAGAAGAAGGATAAAATGTATTCCAAAAGCATAATTGACCACATCTTATGTTACGCATCCTCATCATGCTCGTAAATTCCTCTTTTGCTTTATTTTGCCTATATATTGTTATTGTCTTTGATAACGTTACACTTATTAAGCTGTTAGCTCACCCTTACTTCTTATTGTCTCCAATTTAGTACAGGTCTAATATGCCTGATTGGACAGTATAGAGATTTGAAGTGGACTAGGCTTGGAGTTTGGAAGACTATATCAAAAACTTATTATTTGTAGTGAAATTTATGTCATGGAAAAAATTATATTTATTTATATTTCTTTTGAATTCTTAATGGATGTTATATATAAGGCTGATGAGCAGATGATTTAGTTTTCACTGTCGTTTGGATTTATTTATACTTTTGCAAGTTATTGTGATTTGTAACAGGTACCTTGTGGCATCTCTTTTGGTCAATATTGTGTTTAGGTATACAGTGTTGAAGCCACAAATAAAATGTGACAATTGGATTCTGTATGATTTTGTATGTTGTTAATTGTATGACGTTAGATGTTGGGATATTTGGATGTATATTATTTTATACAGAAATTGTATAAGTTTTTGTATTGGCAGATGTCTGTATTACATATGAAACTATACCGAATTTTCAATAGAAAAAATACGGTCCGTCACAGAAAATTTTGGAAAAATAGGGGTGGCGAGGAAAATAAAAGAAATTCGAGGGCACCATGACGATCTGGGCATTATAATTTGTGGTTTTGTACTATAAATTTATTATTTTCACCTGTTTGAATCTGAAAGCCTAGAATTTTCCTTGTTATGGCGGGAATCAATCTTGTTAGTAGAAACAGAGTACCGTGCTCTATTTGAGTATCAACAGTTATAGTGGCATGAAAATGCTGACAGTGTGATTTAGAACTTTGTTGTGTTACTATGTAAGTATGTGAGCCATTGGGTAGGATTTTGTATGTATGTGTTTGAGAAATATATATGTATAAATACGTAGGTTTGATTATACAGATATGTGTATATTTATACACATACGCATGTATGCTGATGGTATGGGTATGACAATGATATACATGTGTGTGTCTGTGTTTGTGTGTGTATAACAGTGGGTGTGTGTGCGTACAAAGCGTGCACAAAAATATGTATATATATGTATGTATATGGGAGTTTATAAAAATACAGGTATATACAAATACATATATGTGTGTGTTGACTTGTGCATATTTATATGGGTTAGTGTATATATATTGGTTAATAAAAAAAATAGATATACACTATGTGTGTGTATGTATATGTAAATATATGTATACAATTCCATACACATATACATATACATATTTTATTATATAGGGTGTACGTGTATATATGTATGTATAGTATAAATTCCATATGTGTATATATATATTAATATATGCTTATACCGCAATATATATACGTACATACATTCATACATATATATATATATATATATATATATATATATATATGTATTGAAATTATAAACTGATTGAGGAGTAAATTAATGGTAATTATTATTTCAATCATGAGTTTGTTTTGTAGTGACGAAATAAAAGGGTATTCTATGGCCTTAGAAATAAGATTTAGTATACTTGGAGGATCGGAGATAATCGAATAAGATATTTAAAAGGGTCGGCAAAATATTTAGAGTTTTCTTAGATTTTTCTCCTATTCCGGTGAAAAATGATTCTTTGCATTGGTTTTGACCGTGTGTGTAAATGTTATTGGTATTCTATGTATAAGTAAAGGAAAGTGTGTGAAGACTTTACGGTACCCAGACGAATGAGAGTCCGTGAGACCTTAGAATAGTCTATACTTTTTCGATACTGATTCCATTTCGAAGATTAAGGTCGTTGATATTGAGGAGGGATGTTTATAACCTAGTGGCCATCATAGAGAATAATATCATGATATAATTAGTAAGGGGTATTGGAAATGGTATGAGCATACTACGGGTAAGTCTCTAGGAGGACTGTAGTGCTAGTGGGAATACCATGGATATCGGATAATCTCATGGTACTTACTCAACAGTTGGGGGTGTAAATACGTGACCTTTGGTTCACTATAACAGAATAAAATCTGTAGAAATTGTTATTATCTCGTATAGCGAAAATTATGGTTATCTTGTATTAAACTGATGATCGAATTTGATGGAATCCATGTTGCATTCTTGATATCCAGTCATATGGAATCTATATGGCTTTTGGGTCATGGACACGATATGTTATTGAGTCTCGCATGTTATTATTCATTACATATATTTGATATAATTATCTGAGATTTTTATTTGTATTCCTATATTGTTGATCATATTTACTTGTTCGGTATTTGACTTATTCTTATATTTTCTTGATTCCAGGTTAAAGAGGTATCATAGGAGCTAGCCAGGATTTTGGGGTCATTGTTGAGCACCCGGATAGATGCGATATTAGAGTTAGCGGCGTATGAACGATAGAGGAAAAATATTTCTTTTATTTTGAGTAATTTATGATTATGGATGTCATGTTAATTGATGTATTTATGACGATTATTTATAGTATAATAATTTTTAATAATTTGATAATTTTAAGTTTATATATATTGATGGATTTTAGAATTTATATTGAATAATTGATGAGTTTGGATGATTTGAGATGTTTCCGCATGCACGGTTCTAGCCAAGTCTAGGGACTCGGGCTCAAGTCGTTTTTGGCTGATTTTATAACAGATTGGCGCTCGAGCACGGTTCGGGCACGAGTTACTTGGAATCTGTGCCTATTGGGGTGCTCGAGAATGCTTCATGCACACCCAGCACTGGATTTTGTGCCTCAGGCGCACCAATGCGTGAGCCTGGTGAGTTATAATGCTGGCCTGGGCCGTATGCCTGATTTCATATGATTCGCAATTCATTCTCTTTTTAACCTAGTTGTCTACATCTTTAGACCATATTTTCATTAATTTTCGCTTAAATAATCGCGATTAATATAAGTTAAACCTCAATCCTTATAATTCTCTCTCCTTATAAAATTTTATCTGCAAAATTTGACAGGGATTACATACCTTAAAGAAACAAGTGAGGATACTTGTCCCGTATCTCATATTCTCATTCTCACATGGCTTCCTTGTGTGAGTGATTTCTTTATAAAAGCTTAACTAACGGGATAGTTTTTGTATGAAGCGCTTGATCCCTTCAACCCAAGATTTGCATCGATTTTTCTACATATGATAAATCCTCGCTAATGGACAAAGGCTCATAATCAATAACATGTGTTAGGTTATGCATGTACCTTTGAAGTATTGATACATGAAAAACGTTATGCACTTCTACTAAACTTGGTGGCAATACTAATCGATTATCCACTTCCCCGAGTTTCTCCAAAATCTCAAAGGGACCAATAAACCTTAGCTTTAGTTTCCCTTTCACCTCGAATCTGATTGTTCCCTTCAATAGTGATACCTTTCAGAAAACATAATCGCTAACCTCAAAATGCAGGTCCGATCTCCTTCGATCCGTGTAACTCTTTTGTCTGCTTTGAGCTACCTTTAAATTCTCATGGATCAACTTGACTTTCTCAAACTCTCTCTAATAATAATGTCTAGTCCCAAAAGTCGTCTATCACCCATTTCTTCCCAATGGATAGGAGGTCGACATTTTCTCCCCAATGGATAGGAGGTCGACATTTTCTCCCATATAGGGTTTTAAATGGGGTCATCCCAATGCTCGCTTGATAATTATTATCATAGGCGTACTCTGCCAATACCAAGTGATCATCTCAATCACCCTTCATCTCTAGCATTGAAGCTTTCAATATGTCTTCTAAAATTTGGATAGTTCATTCTAATTGTCCATCGGTTTGCGGATGGTAAGCCATACTAAATTTTAATTTTGTTCCCAATTCATGATGCAGGCTTTTCCAAAATTTGGAAACAAACCATGGATCTCGATTTGATACAATAGATGTTGGCCCACTGTGCAATCTAACTACTTCATCAATATATATTCGTGCTAACCGATCCCTCAAATAAGTTGTCTAGATAGCTAGAAAGTATGCCGATTTCGTGAGCTGATCTATAATCACCCAAATAGTATCATGATTCTTCGGTGTCCTTGGCAATCCCACCACGAAATCCATTGTTATATTGTCCCATTTCTAGCTTGGGATAGGCAATGACTGTAATAGACCTGATGTCTTCTTTCATTCAGCATTTAGCTGTTGGCAAAGTAGACATTTCTCCACATATGCCATGATCTCTTTTTTCATATTTCTCCACTAAAATATTTTCTTCATGTCTTGATATATCTTATTATTCCCTAGATAAATAGTATATCTAGATCAATGAGATTTTTTCACGATTTTCTCCTTTAGCTCCTTGTCATCCGGTATACATAATCTGTCGCAGGATCTCAAAGCTTTGTCAACACGAATATTAAAATCAGCTCTGGAGTCCCGGCTCAAATCTATAGCAATGTCCACTCAAAATGGATCATTTATCTGACTATCCTTAGTTTTCTTCAGTACGTCCAGTTCGATTTGAAGGTATGATAAAATCATCTAGTTGCCTTGATATATCTCTGAATATTGCATTGGTTTACGCATTCGAGCTTCTCCATCTCCTTAATCTTCAATCTCGCCATAAAGTACGTCTGACGATCAAGGCATTAGCCACTATATTGGCTTTTCCTAATTGATATTGAATTTCATAATCATAGTCCTTCAGAAAGTCTATCCATCGTCTCTACCTCATGTTCAACTCTTTCTATGAGAACAAATACTTTAAACTCTTATGGCCCGAATAGTTAGGAATTTCTCGCTGTATAAATAGTGTCTCCAATTTTTCATGACAAAAATTGCTGCGACCAACTCTAAGTTATGAGTTGGGTAGTTCTTTTCATGGACCTTTAATTGCCTTGACCCATACGCTATCACCTTTCCATGCTACATTAGAACACAACCTAATCCCATCCTAGAAGTATCACAGTAGACTACAAATCCACCAAATCCTTAAGGAATTGTCAATATCGAAGTAGTAGTCAATTGGTTCTTTAATTCTTGGAAACTCTATTCATATTCTTCAATCCAAACAAATTCAACTTCCTTCTTCGTCAGTTGAGTTGGCAGCATGGCGATTCTTGAGAAATTTTTCACAAATATCTAATAATATCCTACCATCCTAAAGAAACTCCGAATTTTAGTTATTGTAGTAGGGCAACTTCAGTTAACAATAGCCTCAATCTTTTTAGAATCCACAGAGATGCCACCCTACGATATGATAAGCCCCAATAATGCTTCCTCATCGAGCTAAAACTCATACTTTTTCAATTAAGCATACAATTTCTGCTCCCATAGTGTGGCGGACCATTTTTTTTAATCAAAATTTGGCAGAGTTGCAGCTAAAAAATAGTCGTTAAACTGATACAAACTTGTATAAAATACTTGTGCAGCTCAATATACAACCACAACAGATCTCAACAATAATACACATAGGATCCAAATAGCCACAACCAACATGTGGCATTGACGTCATAACTCTAGTTATGATATCGATTCAGATAAGATGCCAGTAAGTACCCACAATAAACTATAAAGACTTGCGAAAACATATACATCTATCAACCACAACAAAAATTGTACTACAAGTATATCATCATCATCATATACATACATCAATATACAAAACCATCAATAATAATACAAAATGCTCCACTAGATACAAAATCGCAAAACTAAGTGCACAAGGTTTTTCCTTCCAGGAACTATAGCCTATCCAGCTCCTAAGCCCTACTCGGCATCATCAGGCATGAGGACGTGCTCATCTGTAGGAAAAAAAGTAGTAAGGATAGTCAAATACTCAGCAAATATAATTTAATTAAAGGCAGTGACTGTTTTTTGATAAGTAATGTGTAATTGTATATTGATGTATCAAAAAATTACAAAACCTTTTTTATCAACAAGTCTTACTATCAACTTGGGGTTAGAGCAATATAGCTAGGGCATCCCCCGAGCTTCTAAATAAAGATGTAGTAATCAATTGCAATGCAAAACATTACATACAGTAATAAAGGAAGAAATCTCATTCTTAATCAGACCCTTACATTCTTAAATTCAAATTCCAGCAATCGGCAATGGATCTGTGACTGCTATTTCTTCCTATAATAGTTAGTTTCAGCTTGTGTCGAATCGTTTCTGTGATTTTGGTTAACTAGTTGGGTCTCATCTCTTGGGTGCAAATTTTAGAACTTCCTATGGTTTTGTTCGTGTTAGATAAAATAAACCAAGTCTGCCAGGGTGAGGTGAAAGGATTGGGCATTGATATTTGATTTTTCCATTTTTGAGCTGCCCATTCAATATTAGAGTGCCAATCCATATATGGACAGTGCAGTCCTGCACAATTACTCAACTTTATCTAGATTCCATTGGATACTAGGCATCCAAAGAAAAGATGGCTATGGTTTTCCTTTTCATTGTTGCATAAAACACATATATTGGATTGATTGGTGGAACTAGTAATCTGATCCATAGTGCTTAACCTTCTCCGAATACCCAACAAAAGTGTGAATGCATGAGTAGGAATGTGATGTAGACCCCATAAGAGAGAGGCCCAAACCTTTTTTTCTTGGACTCCACAAAATAATCTATAGGCAAATCTGGCTAATAACATCCCATTGGGGCTCTCACTCTATTTTATTACGTCCTTCCTAATTGGATCAGGGTTATATTTTGGCATAATTTCCACGATGCTAACCACCTCCATGTCATATGAGTTGGGCCACCTCCAAGGTCCTTGAAGAATAAGATTGAAGACCTTTGCATCCCAAGGAAGTCCAGTAACAGTCCTTAGTCTCTCCGTGAATATATCACAAAGGGAGCCCATTGGATGCCAATTATCTAACCATAGAAATGTATCAGCACCATCACCAATAATGTAGCAAAGACTAGGTTGGAGTTTGGGTTTCAACTTCATTATTTTCTTCCATCCCCACGTCACATTTTCTGGGATTTTGATGGTCCATATACATCTGTCTTTAACTTTGTTGATGCGTTTCCATGTTGACCAAATAAACTCAGGGTCTTTGATGATAATTCTCCAGAGTAGGTGACTAATAAATGCCTTGTTTGAAACTAGGGGATCTCTAATACCTAGCCCTCCTTCGTTTTTTGGCCGGCACACCTCCTCCCAAGCTACCTTTGCCGTAGTCCTTCCGTTGATAGAGCCGTTCCATAGAAACTGTCGGATGTGGAATTCAATAGTCTTCAACACTGATTTGGGACGGATAAACACAAAAGCCCAATAGAGGTGAACTGATGATAGTATAGAGGAAATGAGCTAAAGTCTACCCCCAAGGATAACCATCTGTTCGTCCAAGTGGACATGCACTTCACGACCCTATCTATTAATGATTTGCAATCCGCCTACTGAAAGCCGAGTAGTGATAAGCGAAACTCCTAGATATCTCATCGACAACTTTCCTAACTTAAATCCCATGATATCTTTTATCTCCTGAATTAGGGACTCTTCTCTAGGAATAAATGAATATCTCACTCTTGTCTTTATTTGTTGTTAGCCCCAAAAGTGCACTAAATTCTTCAAGGCATCCTTGGAGCAGTCTAACAGAGTTGGTTTCTACTTTGGTAAAGAGGAGAAGGTCGTCTATAAATGCTAACATCATGGTGTGGGTGGGCTCACATTTCCAATGGTACTGGAAGTCTTGGTTTTGCCTAGCCTTTATAGCAATAAATCCATTGAGAGCGTCCATGGCAAGGACAAAGAAGCATGGTGATAATAGGTCACCCTGTCTCAAGCCCTTTACTCCCTTAAAAGAAACCCACAGATTCACCATTAATGTTGATGGAGAAGGATGTAGTCATGATGCATTGTTGAATCCACTTCATCATCTGATGCGGGAATCCCACCATCTCTAGCACCGCGATAATGAAGTCAAATTGAATAAAATCATAAGCTTTCATGAGATCTACCTTCATATCACATCTAGGAACACCTTTGCTTATGTGATATTTGCGGAGCAGCTCCTGAGCTAACAGAATATTGTCATTGATTTGTCAAGAGAACCAGAAACACGCTCTGTTCCCAATAATCTCGAGAAGTGATCGATAATCAAATCCTTTACTTCGTCTATTCCATCCGTTGAAGAGTCATCTGCTTTAACCAGTGAGAGAATCCTCTTATGGTTGCAGTTTCTATTTATGGAACGGAAGAAAAATTTGGTGCATTGGTTGCCATCCTTAAGCCATTTTATTTTAGCTTTCTACTGGAAGAGTTTTATCTCTTGGGCTATCACTTTGAAGTAGGTAGATTTGTATTTCCTTACCTCCTCTTCTTGTCCCATGTAGATAGGACCCTGAGTATGAGCTATTTGGATTTCCTGCAAAATTTTATGCGTCTTGGCAACCTCCTCATGCAAATCTCCATTACGATTGTTTAGCTGCTTGAGGAGTCGCTTAGCGTTTTTTAATCTAGCTAGGAGTTGGAACATCGGAACTCCTTAGCCTTTCTCTTGCCATGCCTCACTCACTACCTAGATAAAATTCGGATGCTTAGTGAGGAAATCAAATGAAACATACCTTTCCTCCCCTCGTTAATATCCTCTAAATGCAAAATGCATGGGGAGTAATCTAAGAGTCTAGCCGGCGGGAAGGTTGTTTTACACCTCCAAAACTCCACGAGCCAATTGCCATTAACAAGAATACGATCTAACTTATGGTAAATACGCACTGCCTCGTCTCTTCCATCATTCCATGTGTAAAAAATGTCATCATGGCTCACATTAACTAGGTAATAATTTGTAAGACACAAGTTCAAATCCAAGGAGCTCCTCTTGTGCCACACTCCCTCTAATCCTTCTAACGATGATCTTATGGCATTAAAATCACCCAAAGTAGCCCACACCAAATCTTGGTCCTGGTGACATTTTCCTCGAAGACTATCCCACAGAGCACGGCACTCGATATTAGAGTTTGCTTCATAAATAAAGGAAATAATATGATGCTTTTTATCTAACTTGAAGTAAACATTGCAGTGAACAAGCTGATCCTTTTTAGAAAGAACATCCACTTCTACTAATCCAGGATCCCAACCTACCCAAATACGCTCAACGGAGGAATCAGAATAATTCATAGTCCAATTCCACCAAGGCATGACACTTCTAGCAATTTTAGTAGTATTACTAACGCAAACTTTGGTCTCAACCAATCCAATAATACGAGCACGAGATGATGAGATTATCTGATGAACTTCATGAGCCTTTATCTTTCCATTCAGCCCACAGATATTCTAACAGATAACATTAACCATGGGGAAGATGAGAAGGGAAAACTTTACTTTTAAGTTCCTTAAATTTCTTAAGGATGGATTTCAATGGCCTAAAGGAAGCAACAGACTTTGTGATTCTGCCTCTTCTGGTTCTTGTACCAATTTTAGTTGCAATATCATCTACCCTCTGATTAACCTCACCAATGCCTCTAGGTTGTTCAGCATTGCCTATCTGAAGACCATCCGAGTTCTCCATCTGTCCTGCACAGCTATAAGCTTTCTTATTGTAGTACCAGGCCAAGGATCATCAACCTGATATGAAGCATGATCAAATGTACTTTTCAAAATACATTTGTCTTTACCATTTGACTTATTCTTTCTTTAGTTTCTAAAACATATATAAACTTCTTTACTTTATGGACTGGAGCTAGTAAGCCTTACCAGCTAATGGTGTAAACAAATCGAGGAAAGGAATTTGTATGCATCCACACATTCTAAGGTGCTACCCACGTACCTCGAATTTAATATCCAGTGGTAGACGGTATACCTCTCACCCAATATATTGGGCCAAATAATAGATAACAGATATACCACCAGAGCATCTTCTGTGGTCCAGGAGCAATTTCTTAATTTGTCACAGTAATATCCTACGGTTTGCCAGAGAATACTACCATCTAAAATACAAATCCTTAATCAAGATTCTTAATGACTTATTTTTAAGGGAAGGTTCCACTAGAAACTTATACAAAAGTTCTCACTCCCTAGAGGACAAATCATAAAACATATCAAATTATGGGGTTCCCTTTAGATACTTTGCATACTTTCATAATTCTTTAATATGGATACAGATAATCAATTTCTTAAGAATTTATACCTTTACATGCTTTCAATTATATGCAAAAATTAATATAAAGCTTGGAACATGTAAGAAATTTTTACCTCAAAGCACCGGACATAACTTTAGAGCTTCTGGACAACAAATTCCTTCATAATTACATGCAATATAATTTTCGAAATATATACCCGATAACATACGAAACGTATATGTAGATAAATATCTCAATTCACGTTCGATAATATTCCTAAAATACATAAAATTAACATATATAAATTATATGTACATAAATACCAAATAATTGGAGTACTCACGTCCATGAAGTTAGGATTTTTAAGTTATAAAACCAAATCATGCATAAACCCCAAATTTTGTGGGTAAAAATGCTAGGGCGCGGGTTAGGGTTTTCAAGTGCACAAAACAGTATAAAACTACTAAATCAGACATCCAATCGATAAATAAACATATACAAGGTATGTGTATCTATATTCTAAAGCCAATTCATGCATAAATCTCAAAATAAACGGGTAAAATCGTTCTGGGAGCGGGCTAGGGTTTCACGTACAAAAAGCCTGTCAAAACTAAGAAATCGGACATGAAATCTACGTATGTGTATTCTCAAGTCATGAGTAATACAAAATATAAATTTAATTGGATACCCAAAGAAAATGGAACACAAAGTGCAAAAAATGAAAGAGAAGGGTATGAGTGTACTTACCTCGATCCGATTTATCACTTCTATAACTAACTCCAAGCCGATTTTGAACCCGAGTGTCTCGATCTCTCTTCTGTCTCTTCTTCCTCTCTCTCTCCTTCATGTTGGAAAGCCAAAAAATGCCCGAAATAAAACCCTAACAGGTTTTAAATCTGGGGTTGGTACTCAAGCCCCAACCCAGCACATAGCAGGCGTTGTGCGCCTAGATCTAAAGCCCGTGGCGCTGCCTCAGGCGCTCGGCAGGTGTCCCCCGCCAACACCACCTACCACTTCAAGAACTCGATTTCCTACATGTATTTAGCCTATTTGATCATATTATCTAAATTACCCGTAATTACAATATTTGAAAACTGATACATTACACATAGTGTTTAAGTATAGTCCTCAAAAGTGCCTCATGATCACAGTAACTCATCGAGTAAATCAATATTTCATCAATAAATATCACAATAAATTGATCTAAATAGGACTAAAATACCCGATTTATCAAACACATGAAAGTTGTAGGGGCATTAGTGAGTCCAAATGGCATAACTAAAAATTCATAGTGTTTATACCTCGTTCGAAACGCATCTTGACCACGTCCTCCTTCTTAATCCTCAGTTGGTGATACCCCAAATGATTGTCAATATTAGAAAATACCTAGGCCCCTTGTAATTAATCAAATATGTCTTTTTTTTTTGGTAAGAAACTAATCAAATATGTCATAAATCATTGGCAATGAGTATTTATTCTTGATGGTGCTTTTATTTAGCTCTTGGTAATCAATACACAATCTCAATGATCCATCTATCTTCTTTACAAACAATACCGGGATACTCCACGGAGAAATGCTCGGGTCGATAAATCATTTTCCCAAAACTTCCAACAATTGTTGCTTCTCTTTCAACTCTGTTGGTGCCATTCTATACAGTTTCTTCAAAATCGAGGTTGATCCAGGAATAATTTTAATTTCAAATTTGATCTCTCAATGTGGTGGTAAGCTAGGTAAATATTTAGGAAAAATATCTTCAAACTCATTAATCATCGGAATATCCTTCACCGGCACATCATGACTCGCAATTGTATTGATGTAAGCCAAATAGGCTTGGCATCCATTTTCTATTAAATGACGAACATGTAAAGCTGAAATAAAGTAAGGCAACTCCTACCGTACTACCCTTTGGAAATAAAACGCTTCACATCCCGGAATGGCAAAATGAACCCGTTTATGAAAAGAATCAACATTAATGTGATAACTGGCTAACCAATCCATTCCCAAGATCACATCAAAATCATACATCTCTAACAAAATTAAATTTACGGCTAACTATAACCCACTCACCCAAACTACACATATCGGGTACATAACATCTGTGATCACCGACGATCTCGTAGGTGTTAATACTATCAAGGAAAAGTCTAGGATCCTCGGGGGTGATGTTACATGGCATACAAATTTAGAAGAAACGAACAAATACGTAGATCTTGAGTCAAATAACACATGAGTTGGAAAATCACGAACAGAAAGACTACCTTCTGAAACATTTGGCGTTGCCTCTGCATCTTGTACTCTGATAGCAAAGGTTTTACCGGTAACACTTAGCTTCGCCGCCAACAACCTCTTCTTTTTTTTATAAGTAAGAAAATTGTATTAAAGAAAGTTTTACAGAAACCTATATTCCATCTTCAAGCATTTTGCTAAATTGGAGTTAGAATATAAACGTTAGGGCATTTCCTGAGTAGCACTTTCTCACAAATAATATAAGTAAAGAAATTTTGAGCAACATATACAGCGATACACCAAAATATTAAACGAAATGTATGTGGAAGAAAATTAGGACTTCTACCAGAAGAAAACATATACTAACTGGCCAATAACCTCTTCGATTTTAGACAATCTTTAATCAAGTGACCAATCTACGCACAATTAAAACAAGTTCCTGTGACCTTGTAACATGGTTTACCTTTATGAAAATTTCCACAATATTGACATGTAACAGTTGCCGTTGCTAGACTCGATACTGCTCATTGTCCCGCTTCTCTCTTCCCTTTCTCTTCCAATCTTGCCTTCTTTAAAGGCACTTTTGATGTCGAACCTCGACCTGAAACTGAGCCACCACGGATTCTTGGTCTCTTTCCAAAGAATTGCTTCCTTTCAAGCTCTTTTTTAAATATAAGAGCTTAGTCTAAAATAACTCAATATGTTTGAAGCTTCAAAGTCATTAGTTACTTTCTAATCTCATCCCACAACTCTCACTGAAATTTCCTAACCTTTCTTACTTCATTTTGCACAATATGTGGTGCATAGCGGGATAATTCTATAAACTTTGCATCATACTCAGCAATTAATCTATTGCCTTGCCTTAGTCGAGCAAATTCATCTTCCTTCTACTCCCGTAGGCTTGCCAAGAAATATTTATCTAAAAATACTTCCTTAATCATATTCCAAGTAATTTCATTCTCCGCTATTCCCATGGCACTTTTCTGCATAGCCCACCAATGATCCGCTTCTCCTTCCAGCTTATACGTTATAAAGTCATCTTGTCCTCTTCCAGACAATGGATCACTGAGAAAATATTTTCAATGCTTCGAATTTAGATTTTCGCCTTTGTTGGATCTGAATCTCCCATAAGCTCCAGGGCTCATTCATTTGTAAACCTTTCATAAGCCATTGTTCCTAGATTTGCCGAGGCCAGAACTAAGATTGGCTCGGGGTTACGTTGCTCTTATGTTAATTGCTCTATAATATTTGCCATTCACCCCATAACGTTCATATATTCTTCCTCTCGATTAGGTTGAGAGTTACTTCTAGAGTTCTTTCTTTGACTTGCCATTGCTTTAATTATATTACCAAAACATCAATATATAGATTAGATCATTATTGAACAACCTAAAACCTCAATCCACAGTTACTACAAATCTGGACCTCAAATTCAACCCAATTAGCCTAAACCTTAAACAAAAGTCAATCAACCTAACCCTAAGACATCTTCCATAACCATTCTCTGATACCATCTGTGACAAACCACGTCGTAAAACTCATCATTAATCTTAATCATAAATTATTATCCTTTAATTATTAATATTATCAGTTAAATACAACATAATTAATGGAATGTGAGCTTTCTTTGTAAATAATCCAATTCACCTGTATATAAATAATAACTCAATATACATAAGATATAAATAAATTGCCACATCATTTGTGGCTCTAACATCAATCAAACAATATGATGCCAATTTCATATTAAGGAAAGATGCCCACTAAACTAATCAAATACACATCTACGGAAGAAAATAACATCTGTAAAATTTTAACCATTTGAACTATATTACTTGCAAAGATATATTGTTCCATAACATTCATCAAAACTGATCCAAAACATTACATCATTTCCTTCTCTATTTATATCAAAAGTCAACTATAAAATAACAACTAAATATAATACATATTATCCCAAAATAAAGATACACAAAAATGATAGCTCCAGAGACACAACTAAATCCTTTAATCTGCATTCTTGCTCATTAGGTATAAAGTCATGCGAATCATTTGAATGGTTAGTAAAATAATAAGAGAATGAACCGAATGTTCAGTAAAGTACTAAATATAGCAATGAATATGCATATACATATTGATACTTGAAATAATATCGTAGGAAGTAAGAATCGTATAGAATGAAATAACATAAATATGAATGCAATTTCCTGATTTCTTATTTTACTATTTTCTTATCTTTAATCACGATAATATGCTTCTTGTTCTTTTTTATTTTAATGTGTCAAAACATGCTAAAATTTCACTTATCTTTAAAGATCAGGGTTAGTAGGCTTTACCAGTTAAAAAAGCGGTCGATCAAAATTCGAATTGTGTTTTTTTCCACACAATTAAAGGCCTAACCTCTTACTCAAGGACTCAGAGATGGGCCATCTACATATTATCTTCCTGTAAAAGGGGCCAAAACTGCAATGCTATACTTATCAGACAGTGATATTTCATTATAATATACTAAGGCATGCTAAAATATACTATCTGTTGAACAATCATTTACCTAATTTCTTAACTTCTTAACTGAAGAGAAACTCTACACTTCTTGGTTCTTAATTCTCACCCTTTTGGAGAACTGTTTATATTTTTTTTAACAGAATTGCAAAGTTTATTCTTTCTTTTTATCTTTTTTTGGTAAGTAAATTGTATTGAAAAAAATTATAAAATTTACAACTCCGATATTCTATTTCCAAATGTTTTGCTGACTTAGAAATAAATAAGGAATCTAGGGCATATCCTGAGCACAAAGAAACAAGTCTCCACATTAAAAAGAAATAAAAAGGAAACAATCAAACATCTACCAAAAGTCATCAGCTAACCTAATAAGGCGCAAGACCTCAAGGAAGCACCATAATGCTAGATCCACTCGAGGCACCGCCAATTCGCTTCAAACATGACAATCAAGTCAGCACTCCAAATGTCTGGAAGAATCATCCTTCCAGGCCAATAGTTAAAGATCTGTCAGATCACCAATATCAGTAGAAAGACGAACTTCACTAACCATCCATTAGGATGAAAAAAATAAATTTTTTTCTGTCTTTTTATCATTTTAGATACAATTTTATTATGTCAATTTTATAAATATAAATTTTTTATAAAAATACATGTAGTAGAAATTTATAAATTGTTTTACAAATTTAATAAGCATGTATCACATAATTAAATATATAATATTTTTTTCATATACAAATAGCATATAATACCTTAAAATTCACAACTATTAAGTACAAACATATAAGAAATATTTTAGTACCTCTAAATATGAAGAGAATTTTAAAATAATACACATAATTACAATATAGATAATTATACATAAGCTCTTGACAAATTTCATTGTAAAATCAAGTAAATCAATAGATATAAAAGTTTTTCATACTTTTACTTTAAAATTTTAACTCGAACGAGTATTTGAATAATAATACTCGAAGAGAATAGGAATAAGTCATGACAAAGAAAAGAGAGAGCTAAAGGTGCACTTGCCTTCGCCTGATATACTGAAATTCTTAGTCCAAATGTTCCGAATCTGGCTACCTGGACATTTTCTTCCTTTCTTGTCCCTTTTTCTCTCTCCTTTGACTTATCTCCCTCTCTTTCTCTCTTTATTTGATTAGCTCCACTGCTTAAAATGTGGTAGACTGCGTTTTTGGCTGACTTTTATAATAAACAAATATTAGAGCGTAGGTTTGGTGCGGGCAGGCTCATAACTACTAGAATTCGTGCTTGTTGGGGCACTCGGGTCCGCTTTAGATACGCTCGGTACTAGAATTGGTGCCTGCTTGAGGGCTTAGGCAAGCGGCAGGCGCCCCGAAAGGAACCTGCAGTCCCTCTAGTGCCTGGAGAGCGCATGGCAAGCACTGCAATGTCAGCCCGGGGCTAGGTGCACAACTCATTTGGTTTGTAATTTTTTCCATTTTAACCTTACTCATCGCGTCATTTGACATCAATTTTAATTATATTAATTTAAATAATCATGATTAATATAAGGTAAAACTCCGTCCTTACAAATCTCCAATTTTTATAAAATTTTGTCCTCAAAATTTGAATAAAAGTTACATATCTTAATGAAGAAAAAGATGCGGACACTTTTTCCAAATTTCATCCTTTCATTCCCATGTTGCCTCTTCTTGCAAATGATTTTTTCATAAAATTTTAACCAATGGAATGGTCTTTGTCCAGAGTACTTAATTTCTACAACCCAAAATCTGCACTGGTTTCTCAATATACATTAGATCTTCATTGATCTCCAAAGGCCCATAATCAATAATGTGGGTTGAATCATAGACATATTTTTGGAGTATTGACACGCGGAAAACATTGTCCACTTCTCCCAAATTTGGTGGTAATGCCAACCGGTAGGCTACTTTACCAACTCTCCCTAAAATTTTGAAGTAGGCTACCCCAAATCTTGTTATTCCCTTAGAGGGTGATACTTTTAGGAAAATATAGTCCCCAACCTCAAATTTCAACTCGGTTCTTTTTTGATCTGCATAACTTTTCTGCTTGTTTTGAGTCATTTTCAACTTTTCATAGATTATTTTAATTTTATCATATGTTTTCCTAATAATATTAGGTCCCATAAGCCTTCTATTGCCTATCTCTTCCCAATAAATCAGGGAATAATATTTTCTACCGTATAGTGCCTCAAAAGAGGTCATTCCAACACTTGTCTGGTAACTATTATTATAGATAATTTTTGCCAATGCTAGATGGTCATCCTAATTGCGTTTCATTTTCAGCATCGAGGCTCTTAACATATCCTCCAAAATCTAAATTGTGACGGACCACGTCCTAAAATCCGTCATTTAATTTAATTATATTTCATTATCTTTTAATGATCAATTTTATCAATGATAAGTCATTAACCCAATGGACGTAAACTTATCCTGTTAATACTCTAAATAGCCTGTACATAAATAATAAGTCAACATATACAGGATCCAAATATATTGTCACATCATTTATGGTTCTGATATCAGTCTAATAATATGATGCTAACTTGATGTTAAGGAAAGATGTCTGCTAAATCATACACAAACCAACTTGTGGAAGCAATAATATCTACAACAATTACCCATTTGATACAGAATTTTTTTTTGGATAAGTAAATAAAATTGTATTAAAATAAAAAAATTATAAAAATCTATATTCTATCCCCAAGTATTTTGCCGACTTGGAGTTAGAACGTAGACATTAGGGTATACCCCAAGCACCATGGAACAAGTAAAATTATAAAAGGAAATAATTGGTCAAATTGTAGACATCCAAATTAACCATTTGCCTTCAACCAAACCGGCCAAAATGCAGTTACGCAAACTGCACCAAGGCTTCCGTGCTCCTCCATTGCAACCTTGGCCGTCCGCACACCCATTTCACTCCTTGGCCAGTCAACGTGTTGACCGGCCTTTTTTCTTCAATCCCGATCAATCCGTTGACTGGTAGTTTTGCACCGAAGCCTTCCTTGCTCCTTCAACCATTGACCGACAAGTTGTATCCTTCCAGCACAATGCTTAATCTCGGCAAACACACCAAACCGGCAAAATACACCAATTTGGGCAAAATCCACAAAAATGCCCACGAAGCACTAAATCTACAATTTGATCCCAAACCACCCAAAAGCTCCCATACCGGACACATAGACTCATACCTGCACTCCAAGTAGTAATAAAGCATGTCCAACCGAAATGTTTTTTTTTTTTAAACTGGCAATTTGCACCATGCCTGCACACCAAGCAGGAATAAAGCATAACCTGCCAGAATGCTTTTTTCTTATCACCGGTAAGTCACGCCATACCTGCACTCCAAGCAGGAATAAGGCATACCTTGTCGGAAAGCATTTTTTTTCAAATTGACAAATTGTGCCATACCTGCACTCTAAGTAGGACATTTGATACAAAATCATTGCTAAAATATATTATTATTTATACAACCATCAAAATTAGTTAGGATTTTATATCAACTACGAAATAAAACTAAATAAAATATATATTATCCCAAAAATATAAGTCGACAAAATAATATCTCTAGAGGCATATATTAGATTCTTCAATCCTCACTCCCACTCATTAGGTAAAAACTCGTACAAATCATCTAAGGGTTAGTAAAACAGTAAGAGCAAGTGTTAAATGTTTAGTAATACACAATATATAGCAAAAATCATGCAATTTTTTTTTTTTTACTTAAAACATAATAGTAGGGATAGATATCATCATTGAATATAATAATTTAAAATATAGTCATGACACTCATGAAACTTTCTTTTTGGTTTCTTATCTTGTTTTTTTCTTGTTCTTTCATTCAAAATATGCTGAAAACTTATTTTTATTACTTTTTTAAAGGATAAGGACCAGTAGGCCTTACTAGTTAAAGGAGTGATTGATTGAAATTTAGATTGTATTTTTTCTTCACATAATCAAAGGCTTATCCTCTTTTTCAAGGACCTGAAGGTGGGCCATCTACATCTTTCTCCCTATAGACTTGGCCAAAATCGCATTACGATACTTATTTATCAGACAACAATCTTTTACTATAATATACTAATGTATGCCAAAATATGCTATTTGTTGATCAATCATTGGTCTAGTTTCTTAATTCCTTGTAAAATATTTTGTGGAAACTCCACACTTATTTTGGGTTCTTATTTTGAATTTTTTTCATTCCAAAAGAAAATAATCATAATTCTGTAGAACTTGCATTTACTTTTCATAAATAGGGCTAAAACTTAGTATTTAAATTTTAGAATATAGCAAATTATCAAAGTCATTTATATGCTGCAATAATAATTTGTAATATATTACATGCTGAAAAATCAGGACTTGTATATGGTGCATTTAGTGGCTGATCTTGGCTGATTTTTGTGGACTAAAATTCCAACATCAAAGTTCGATGCTTTCAGCTGGTTCACTACTGGTTCGATGGCCGTTTTGGTGGCTGGTTTGAACTGGTACTTAGCTTAAAATTCAGCATCATCATTGTTGCTTTGGCCGGTTTAAGGGCTGGCTCAGGGGTCGGTCCAAGCTAATTTGATAACTTAAAATTCAGTATCGGTAATTCATATTTTAGATGGTTCAGGGGACTAATTCAGGGGTTGGTTCAGAGCCGGTTTAATGGCCGATTCAGGGCTAATTTGATGGCTGGTTCAAGGTCGATTTGATGGCTGGTTCAAGCCTAATTTTGCAACTTGACAAATTAGCATCACCACATGATGCCTTGGCTACTGGTTCAATCAGTTTAGGGGCCGGTTTAACAAATTTTCCTAGGTTGAAAATTTTAGCATGCTTTATTTGATTTGCTTATTGGTTTAAGGCTCAATACAATGGCCTGTTTGAGTCCAATTTTACAAGTTGACACTTTAATATCACCACATGATTCCATAATTGATTTTGCTGCTAGTTTAGCTAGTTTAAAGTCCAATTCATGGCTAGTTCAGTGGTTGGAATTTCAGTATCAGCAAGTATACTGTTCAGTCAATTTTGTTGTTGTTGAGGAGCCCGATTCAGTGGCCGGTTCAGGGTGTTTTGGACAGCCAGTTCACAGGTTGACAGTTTAGCCTTAGCATATGATGGCTTGGCTGATTTGGCTACCGGCTTTCGGGCCGATTCAATCTATTTTCTTAGGCTGCCAAGTTTAGCATTAGTATGGATGTTGTGTGAGTTCCGAGTTCCCAAAACATAGTAATTCTAGTAATCAATTTGGTATAATTAAGTTTGTGGTAAGTAAAATTGGGAAAAGAGGAAAAATTGTCTTAGTTCAGCAAACAGCAGCATTGGCTCGTTGTTGGCTCGAGCCCAATAGCATGCACAAAAAGTAGATTTGCTCCGGAAGGGGGCTCGCTCGCCACTCACTCGAGCGAGGTGGAAGGCGTCCATTTCCTGCATGGCTGTACTCACTGGCGCTCGAGCGTGCTCCCAATTTTACCCCATTAACTTGCTTTCAATGCTTTAGTTCCTTAGATTTTGGGACGTAATTGTGATTCTGTAATATGTTAAGGCCTATGAAGTGATTTTAGTCTAAAAAGTCCCATAGGAATATACTGTTAAACGTTTAAGATGTTTCACAGTTATTTGAAGGATTATTTGTATAGGTTTGACTGGATTTATACTTAAGGATTAATCTGAACACTGTACCGTTATGTACCGTTAAGTTATAGAGAAGTTTTGTGACGACCGAATGTTTAAATATATGAATTAGAATGGTCTTCGAGATATAGAGAATTAAGACTATGAAAATAAGGAAGAGAATATCATTAGTTAAGTAAATCAGTAGGTTTTCCAACATAATATGAAAATGACATCAATCTTTGGGTAATGTGTGGTCTGTTTTTCAATCAGAATGCTAAATAATAGATATTAGGACTAAAAAAATCATCATGCCCTCAGGATGTAAAGTATGGAGGATATGTAAAGATTAAAGTAAATAAAAGGAATCATTCTGCCTCGGGATGTAAAGTATGGAGGATAACAGTTTTAAATGAAAAATTAATAATATGAACTTTGAACCAAGAACTAGGGATCTATAATCATGGTTTTCTTGTATTCTGTATTGCATTTACGCTCTTGCTTACTCGCCTGCATGTATGATTTGTCACATTCCTTTTTAAGTTCTTGTCCGATAGTATGTATATGTTTTATATATAAAAATTATATGTTTTCACTATTTTGGGTACATTTTCTCAGCTGCTAGCTCACTCTTTGCTTTCTATTTTTTCCTCTAGATAAGTAGAAACTTGATAAGGATTGGCTCTAAATAGCTAGAAG